>ML796579.1:0-20566 GCA_009831015.1 Picea engelmannii
AAGTGTTCTTTTAGTAGTAAAACATGAACTGGTATTGATCAACAGATTTGGTCATTATATTTAATTGAAATATTTCAAATGGTGTTATTTAGTAAGGTTCCAGTTATATATTCTCCCCATTAAACTGCTTAAGTTTCTTTTAATCTTGCATGCTATCTGGAGAACTTTTGTTGTGATTTCATTAAAGTTTTCTATCTTCTAAGTTATGAAGTTTGTATTACAAACCACACAAATATAATGAGGCATCGATTTTTGTGGTGTAGGAAATATTAGATACTAGGTTCAACAAAACGTGATAAGTAAAAAGTAAGTGAAATCTACCAAGCAAATACTTTACAACTTAATCCTTTTTGCAAATTTTTTTGGTTTGTGGAAAGTTGAGTAGTTCTTTATTTTTCCTTCCTTGTAGTATATATAGCCATATTTTTCATTCCTTGGTTCTTGCACTATAGAGAAGAGAAGATAATTCTAGTAATGTCCAATAATGACCAAGAAATAGGTCGATAGGACCAGAGAGTACAACCAGTCGTCAATAGACTATGGGAGTGTGGTAAAGGCAGAGAAAATGTACCAATCACATTGAAGGGCTTCATAGGATATTTAATTTAATATGTTTTCTTTCTAATGTTTGTCTATGGCTGCTTAAATTATTGGACCTTTGCTTTGTGCAATTGACATTCCTTTGGACTCTGAACTGATTTATCAATCCTCTTCCAAGATTTTCAGAACTTTCAAAAGTCACTTGAGGTACACCTTTAGGAGATGGATTTTGCATTCTTCTCTCTCTATATCTAATAGCACCATTTCCACCTTTTATTATACTTTCGGTATTCCCATCAACTTCAGTAATTTTATGTACCAGCGCTTGAGCATCTTTGTCCTTAGGTCCTTGACTGCATTCAGTCACTTCTTCCTACCCTTCTTCCCACCTTCCAGACTGAAACTTCTCTTTTGCCCAGGCTATGGCCTCTTTCATTGCTATGTCTGAAGCATGTGGCATCAGATTATCATCTGCATAATTATGATTTTCATCATGGAAAGTAAAATTATCTTTTCTTTCAGAGACAATTTCAATTACATATGATTCAAGAACATCAGAGCCTTCTCCATCATCTAGTAATATTCCTCCCAAAGTTTCCAATCTTGACCTTTGAGGCTTTTTTTGGGGCCCATTACCACATTTTGTGGTTGGAGAAACATACGAGGACTCCTTAGAAGAATTAGAATACAAGCCTCTTTTCTGATTGACATAACAATTGTTAAGTTCTGGCATCCAATCTTTCCAAGTTTTCATTTTCTGCAGTGCAGAGGGGGACTGTGAAGGAGTGGGAGAGGGAAAATGTTGAGTCATAAGGTTCATATGCTCCCTAGGTGCTAAGGCATTGCAATTCTCTCCAACATCATACCCACATTTTGTCAAGCTTTTTCTCATGATGTTTATAAGAACAGGGTATTTTTTCTCATATATCCCTGATGTATCCAGGTTTGTGAGTGTTGTTACAATCTTAACTTCACTGACATGCTCTTCTTTTTTCTGGGAAGATTCCAAGAAGCTGAAATGCCTTTGCTGAGGGAAGCAAGCAAAAACATCATCCATTTTCAGCCTGCCTATCCCATTGATGAATGCCTGAGGCTTGTTGAAATGGGAATAAGCTACACCGGGTGGCTCTATAAAGTTAGTTTGGGAAGGGGAGCAGCAAGTGTTGGATATAACAGAAACATCATTTGAATTTTGAGATGGATAGCCCACTCCCTATCTACAAGGGAGGCCAAAGATGAGAGACCTGTCCTTCTTTGGAGAGAGAGCAATTGGCCTGTACAATGATACAATCATTATATCTATTCAAAACATTTTCTATTGCATGTTTCCACGGAAGAAAAAATTATTTGATCTATGCTTCATGCATATATAGATGGCAAGTTATCCTTACATATAGACTAAAACTAAATATGGGAAAAAAACAACTTTTGTCCAAATAAGATTGTCTAATGAACACTGATAATCACATTGGATGGATTCTCAGAGCTGCTTATGAACCTAATCTCAGTAAAAACAGGTCGAATTTCTTATATAATAAACCATATCTAAGATTTTTTTCAACATGAACAACTGTGTTGATGCACATTTTTATTACAAACATATATGATCACCAATGTGTGAAACTGCGTAGATCGTTCCTTTTTTTTCAACAGTGGCTTTTTTCAAATAAGAAAAATAATCCTATTAGGTATACGAAGCACACCCTTAACAACTATTTCTTTGAAATTGAAGATGAACTGGACATTTCAGATGAATACCACATATCAAAATATAATGCAAGTTAGAATTCCCAGAAAGATAAATATTAACTATGCCTAATATAATCAATAACAGGTACACCCTATTTTATTAGTATAGAATTTTATTTTATTCATTGAGATAAAGAAAACAAGGCCTAATTTTTTTATAAAAAAAATTCATCCTTTGATTGTATATCAAAGTAATTGTTTGAAAGAGGGATTATATTAATATCCAAAAATACCTAAAAACTATCCTTAAAATTGTCGAGTACATCCTGATAAACAGTAGCAAGGAGTGCATAAAGCTTCTCTGATCAAGGCCTATCACTACACCATCATAATACAAATAAGCCAAAAGGCTTAAACTTGAACATCAAAATACTATTTTTAAAAATTAAGAGGAAAGGAATTTGGCCCAAATTGCTTTTGATAATGTAGTTTAAGACACCCAAATTATCTTTCTAAAACAAATTTTGTGTGGGTCGCTGAAAAATCCAATCGATTTATTAGCCAAAAATACGATTTAAGGCTCCACCATCTTGATGACAGAAGTGATTAGATCTACTTATTTACAAAGTCATGAATGAACAGATAATCTAGGAGAAATTAATGGTTAATATAAGGCAAACATAGTTAATGGTTATTTATGGTGCCAGTTTGCTCTGGGCCTTAAACTTTGGACACTGTGCATAGAACTGTTTAACAACAGTAGGCTGATTTCATATGATGCAGATAGTTGAGGATCTAATTCAGAAGGGGCTTTCATTGTACCCTTGATTTTTCCTCGTCTTGGCAACCTAACCCCCACACATTTCTTTTTGTAATATGCTTTGTACATTATTGCATCATTAATAGAAATTTAGAAGCATAGTTCATAAATAAAGAGTATAATCATTTTAAAACAAAACACAGGCATCTAATATGAGATCAGGAACCTGAGCTTTGAAGTGAATGCAAAAAAAGACTAGTCCTCTGACATCCAAGACAATAGAGGCCGATGCGGGCTCGACTTCTTGGAGATTGGCTGTGAAGATGATGATGACTTTGATGATCTCGGTCTTGAAGGCCTTGATACTGAACTTTTGTTTGCTGATTCTTCACAAATATTACTAGAAACTCCATCAACACCTCTAAAAATATCACCATAGAAATCATCACCAGAGGCTCTGGGCCTAGTAACCATGGCATGGAGATTGGAAGCCTAGTGAACATCCAACGCTTGGTGAGATGAGGATGGTGATACTTGTTTAGCATGTTTTAAGCAGTAGTAGATTCTATGACATAGTCAGAGTTGGTAAATGATGTCATTAATACAATGATATAATCTCAATTTGTAAAAGATAAAATGGTTGAATATTGACTCATGTTAATGAATATGGTGATATTTCTCCTCCTGATAATGCCGGGTTAGACAATATGGAAAATAATTTCTTGTTAGATATGCGCTTGTGTAAGAGGGAAAGATAGCACGTGCTAGCTTTCCCCCACAGTGGATTGATCTTGTTCGATATGTGTATATACTTGCGTAAGAGGGAAAGCTAGCACATGATAGCTTTCCCCCATGGTAGGATGATGTTCGAGATGCGCTTGTGCTTGTGCAAGAGGGAAAGCTAGCATGCACTATCTTTCCCCAACACTGGAATGATGTTGTTTGAAATGCGTTTGTGCTTGTGCAAGAGGGAAAACTAGCATGCGCTAGCTTTCCCCAACACTAGAAAGGTGTTGTTCGAGATGCGCTTGTGCTTGTGTAAGAGGGAAAGCTAACACGCACTAGCTTTCCCCGATGGTGGAATGATGTTATTCAAGATGCACTTCTTCTTATGCAAGAGTAAAAGCTAACACGCACTAGCTTTCTTTAACGGTGGAATGATGTTGTTTGAGATGTTCTTGTGCTTGTGCAAGAGGGAAGTTTAGCATGTGCAAGATTTCCTCCATGCTAGAATGATGTTGTTCAAGATGTGCTTGTGTTTGTTAAAGAGGAAAACATGGCACATGCTATCTTTTCCCCTCAATGGAATGATGTTATTCAAGACATGCTTGTGCTTATGCAAGACTGAAAGTTAGCATGCACTAGTTTTACGCCATGGAGGAATGATGTTGTTCGAGATGCGCTTGTGCTTGTGTAGGAGAGAAAGCTCGCACACGCCAACTTTCCCCCATAGTGCAATGATCTTGTTCGAGATGTGTATATACTTTTGTAAGAGACATGCTAGCTTTCCCCCATGATAGGATGATGTTCAAGATGCGCTTGTGCTTGTGCAAGAGGGAAAGCTAGCATGCGCTAGCTTTCCCCAACAATGGAATGATGTTAAAAATGCGCTTGTGCTTGTGTAAGAGAGAAAGATAGCACGTGCTAGCTTTTTCCCATTGTGGAATGATGTTGTTTGATGTGCACTTGTGCTTATGCAAGAGGGAAAGTTAACAGGTGCTAGCTTTCCTTAACGGTGGAATGATGTTGTTTGATATTTGATTGTGCTTGTGCAAGAGGGAAGTTTAGCATGTGCAAGCATTCCTCCATGCTAGAATGATGTTGTTGGAGATGTGCTTGTGTTTGTGAAAGAAGGAAAGCTAGCACAGGGTAGCTTTTCCCCTCAATGGAATGATGTTATTCGAGATGCACTTGTGCTTATGAAAGAGGGAAAGCTAACACGCGCTAGCTTTCCTTAATAGTGGAATGATGTTGTTTGAGATGTGTTTGTGCTTGTGCAAGAGGAAAGTATCGCATGTTCAAGCTTTACTCTATGCTAGAATGATGTTGTTTGAGATGTGCTTGTGTTTGTGAAAGAGGGAAAGCTAACACATGCTAGCTTTTCCCCACAATGGAATGATGTTATTCAAGATGTGTTTGTGCCTCTGCAAGACTAAAAGTAAGCATGCACTAGTTTTACCCCACGGAGGAATGATGTTGTTTGAGATGCGCTTGTGCTTGTGTAGGAGAGAAAGCTACCACACGGTAGCTTTCCCCCATAGTGGAATGATTTTGTTTGAGATGTGTATATGCTTGTGTAAAAGGGAAAGCTAGCACGTGCTATCTTTCCCCCATGGTAGGATGATGTTCAAGATGCACTTGTGCTTGTGCAAGAGGGAAATCTAGCATGCGCTAGCTTTCACCAACACTGGAATGATGTTGTTCGAGATACGCTTGTGCTTGTGTAAGAGGGAAAGCTAGCACGCGTTAGATTTCCCCCATGGTAGAATGATGTTGTTCGAGATGAACTTGTGCTTATGCAAGAGGGAAAGCTAACATGCGCTAGCTTTCCTTAATAGTGGAATGATGTTGTTTGAGATGTGCTTGTGCTTGTGCAAAAGGGAATTTTAGCATGTGCAAGCTTTCCTCCATGCTAGAATGATGTTGTTCGAGATGTGCTTGTGTTTGTGAAAGAGGGAAAGCTAACACACACTAGCTTTTCCCCACAATGGAATGATGTTATTCAAGACGTGCTTGTGCTTCTGCAAGACTAAAAGTTAGCATGCACTAGTTTTACCCCAGGGAGGAATGATGTTGTTTGAGATGTGCTTGTGCTTGTGCAGGAGAGAAAGCTAGCACACGCTATCTTTCCCCCATAGTGGAATGATCTTGTTTGAGATGTGTATAGGCTTGTGTAAGAGACATGCTAGCTTTCCCCCATGTTAGGATGATGTTTGAGATGTGCTTGTGCTTGTGCAAGAGGGATGCGCTTGTTCTTGTGCAAGAGGGCAAGCTAACATGCGCTAGCTTTCCCCAACACCGGAATGATGTTGTTCAAAATGTGCTTGTCCTTGTGTAAGAGGGAAAGTTAGCATGCGGTAGCTTTCCCCCATTGTGGAATGATGTTGTTCAATATGGACTTGTGCTTATGCAAGAGGGAAAACTAACACGTGCTATCTTTCCTTATTAGTGGACTGATGTTGTTTGAGATATGATTGTGCTTGTGCAAGAGGGAAGTTTAGAATGTGCAAGCATTCCTCCATGCTAGAATGATGTTGTTGGAGATGTGCTTGTGTTTGTGAAAGAGGGAAAGCTAGCACAGGGTATCTTTTCCCCGGAATGGAATGATGTTATTCGAGATGCACTTTATCTTATGCAAGAGGGAAATCTAACATGTGCTAGCTTTCCTTAACGGTGGAATGATGTTGTTTGAGATGTGTTTGTGCTTGCGCAAGAGGGAAGTATCGCATGTTCAATCTTTACTCCATGCTAGAATGATGTTGTTCGAGATGTTCTTGTGTTTTTGAAAGAGGGAAAGCTAACACACCCTAGCTTTTCCCCACAATGGAATGATGTTAATCAAGATGTGCTTGTGCCTCTGGAAGACTGAAAGTTAGCATGCACTAGTTTTACCCTAGGGAGGAATGATGTTGTTTGAGATGCGCTTGTGCTTATGGAAGAGAGAAAGCTAGCACACATTATCTTTCCCACATAGTGGAATGATATTGTTTGAGATGTGTATATACTTGTGTAAGAGGAAAACCTAGCACGCGCTAACTTTCCCCCATGGTAGGATGATGTTCGAGATGTGCTTGTGCTTGTGCAAGAGGGAAAGCTAGCATGCGCTAGCTTTCACCAACACTGGAATGATGTTGTTCAAGATGCGCTTGTTCTTGTGTAAGAGGGAAAGCTAGTATGCACTAGATTTCCCCCATGGTAGAATGATGTTGTTCGAGATGAACTTGTTCTTATGCAAGAGGGAAAGCTAACATGCGCTAGCTTTGCTTAACGGTGTAATGATGTTGTTTGAGATGTGCTTGTGCTTGTGCAAAAGGGAAGTTTAGCATGTGCAAGCTTTCCTCCATGCTAGAATGATGTTGTTCGAGATGTGCTTGTGTTTGTGAAAGAGGGAAAGCTAACACATGCTAGCTTTTCCACACAATGGAATGATGTTATTCAAGACGTGCTTGTGCTTCTGCAAGACTAAAAGTTAGCATGCGCTAGTTTTACCCCATAGAGGAATGATGTTGTTCAAGATGCGCTTGTGCTTGTGCAAGAGAGAAAGCTAGCACACACTAGCTTTCCCCCACAGTGGAATGATCTTGTTCAAGATGTGTATATGCTTGTGTGAGAGACATGCTAGCTTTCCCCCATGGTAGGATGATGTTCTATATGCGCTTGTGCTTGTGCAAGAGGGAAAGCTAGCATGCGCTAGATTTCCCATACACTGGAATGATGTTGTTGAAAATGCGCTTGTGCTTGTGTAAGAGGGAAAGATAGCATGCGGTAGATTTCCCCCATTGTGGAATGATGTTGTTCGATATGTACTTGTGCTTATGCAAGAGAGAAAACTAACATGCACTAGCTTTCCTTAACGGTGGACTGATGTTGTTTGAGATTTGATTGTTCTTGTGCAAGAGGGAAGTTTAGCATGTGCAAGCATTCCTCTATGTTAGAATGATGTTGTTGGAGATGTGCTTTTGTTTTTGAAAGAGGGAAAGCTAGCACAGGGTATCTTTTCCATACATTGGACTGATGTTATTCAAGATGTGCTTGTGCTTCTGTAAGACTGAAAGTTAGCATGCACTATTTTTACCCCATGGAGGAATGATGTTGTTCAAGATGCGCTTGTGCTTGTGCAGGAGGGAAGTATTGCATGTTCAAGCTTTAATCCATGCTAGAATTATGTTGTTCGAGATGTGCTTGTGTTTGTGAAAGAGGGAAAGCTAACACACGATATATTTTCCCCACAATGGAGTGATGTTATTCAAGATGTGCTTGTGCCTCTGCAAGACTGAAAGTTAGCATGCACTAGTTTTACCCCATGGAGGAATGATGTTGTTTGAGATGTGCTTGTGCTTATGCAAGAGAGAAAGCTAGCACACACTAGCTTTCCCCCATATAGGAATGATCTTGTTCGATATGTGTATATACTTGTGTAAGAGGGAAAAATATCATGCGCTAGCTTTCCCCCATGGTAGGATGATGTTCGAGATGTTCTTGTGATTGTGCAAGAGGGAAAGCTAGCATGCACTATCTTTCACCAACACTAGAATGATGATGTTTGAGATGCGCTTGTGCTTGTGTAAGAGGGAAAGATAGCACATACTATATTTCCCCCATCGTAGAATGATGTTGTTCGAGATGAACTTGTGGTTATGCAAGAGGGAAAGCTAACATGCACTAGCTTTCCTTAACGATGGAATGATGTTGTTTGAGATGTGCTTGTGCTTGTGCAAAAGGGAAGTTTAGCATGTGCAAGCTTTCCTCCATGCTAGAATGATGTTGTTCGACATGTGCTTGTGTTTGTGAAAGAGGGAAAGCTAACACACGCTAGATTTTCGCCACAATGGAATGACGTTATTCAAGACCTGCTTGTGCTTCTGCAAGATTGAAAGTTAGCATGCGCTAGTTTTACCCCACTGAGGAAAGATGTTGTTCGAGATTCGCTTGTGCTTGTGCAAGAGAGAAAGCTAGCACACACTAGATTTCCCCCAAAGTGGAATGATCTTGTTCGAGATGTGCATATGCTTGTGTAAGAGACATGCTAGCTTTCCCCCATGGTAGGATGATGTTCGAGATGCACTTGTGCTTGTGCAAAAGGGAAAGCTAGCATGCGCTAGCTTTCCCATACACTAGAATGATGTTGTTCAAAATGCGCTTGTGCTTGTGTAAGAGGAAAAGATAGCACATGATAGCTTTCCCTCATTGTGGAATGATGTTGTTTGATATGCACTTGTGCTTATGCAAGAGGGAAAACTAACACGCGCTAGCTTTCCTTAATGGTGGACTGATGTTGTTTGAGATTTGATTGTGCTTGTGCAAGAGGGAAGTTTAGCATGTGCAAGCATTCCTCCATGCTAGAATGATGTTGTTGGAGATGTGCTTGTGTTTGTGAAACATGGAATGCTAGCACAGGGTAGCTTTTCCCCACAATGGAATGATATTATTCAAGATGTGCTTGTGCTTTTGCAAGACTGAAAGTTATCATGCACTAGTTTTACCCCATAGAGGAATGATGTTGTTCGAGATGCACTTGTGCTTGTGCAAGAGAGAAAGATAGCACACGCTAGCCTTCCCCCATAGTGAAATGATCTTGTTTGATATGTGCATATGCTTGTGTAAGAGGGAAAGCTAGCACGTGCTAGCTTTTACCCATGGTAGGATGATGTTCAAGATGCACAACACTGGAATGATGTTGTTCGAGATGGTCTTGTGCTATTGCAAGAGACAAAGCTAGCAGGTGTTAGCTTTCCACCATGGTGGATTGATGTTGTTCGAGATGCACTTGTGCTTATGCAAGAGGGAAAGCTATCACGCGCTATCTTTTCCCCACAATGGAATGATGTTATTCAAGATGTTCTTATGCTTCTGCAAGACTGAAAGTTAGCATGCACAGGTTTTACCCCAAGGAGGAATGATGTTGTTCGAGATGTGCTTGTGCTTGTGCAAGAGAGAAAGCTAGCATGCGGTAGCTTTCCACCATGGTGGAATGATGTTGTTCGAGATGCACTTGTGCTTATGCAAGAGGGAAAGCTAACACATGCTAGATTTTCTTAATGATGGAATGACGTTCTTTGAGATGTGTTTGTGCTTGCGCAAGAGGGAAGTATCACATGTTCAATTCTTACTCCATGCTAGAATGATGTTGTTCGAGATGTGCTTGTGTTTGTTAAAGAGGGAAAGCTAACACTCGCTATATTTTCCCCACAATGGAATGATGTTATTCAAGATGTGTTTGTGACTCTGCAAGACTGAAAGTTAGCATGCACTAGTTTTACCCCATGAAGGAATGATGTTTTTCAAGATGCGGTTGTGTTTGTGCAATAGAGAAAGCTAGCACACGCTAGCTTTCCCCCATAGTGGAATGATCTTGTTCGAGATGTGTATATACTTGTGTAAGAGGGAAAGATAGCACATGATAGCTTTCCCCCATGGTAGGATGATGTTCGAGATGTGCTTGTGCTTGTGCAAGAGGGAAAGCTAGCATGCGCTAGCTTTCCCCAACACTGGAATGATGTTGTTCAAAATGCATTTGTGCTTGTGTAAGAGGGAAAGATATCAAGTGCTAGCTTTCCCCCATTGTGGAATGATGTTGTTTGATATGCACTTGTGCTTATGCAAGAGGGAAAACTAGCATGCGCTAGCTTTCCTTAACGGTGGACTGATGTTGTTTGAGATTTGATTATTCTTGTGCAAGAGGGAAGTTTAGCATGTGCAAGCATTCCTCCATGCTAGAATGATGTTGTTGGGGATGTGCTTTTGTTTGTGAAAGAGGGAAAGATAGCACAGGGTAGCTTTTCCCCACAATGGAATGATGTTATTCAAGATGTGCTTGTGCTTCTGCAATACTGAAAGTTAGCATGCACTAGTTTTACCCCACAGAGGAATGATGTTGTTTGAGATGCGCTTGTGCTTGTGCAAGAGAGAAAGCTAGCACAAGCTAGCTTTCCCCCACAGTGGAATGATCTTGTTCAAGATGTGTATATGCTTGTGTAAGAGACATGCTAGATTTACCCCATGGTAGGATGATGTTCGAGATGCACTTGTGCTTGTGCAAGAGGGAAAGCTAGCATGTGCTAGCTTTCCTCAAAACTGAAATGATGCTATTCGAGATGCGCTTGTGCTTGTGTAAGAGGGAGAGCTAGCATGCACCAGATTTTCCCCATGGTAGAATGATGTTGTTCGAGATGAACTTGTGCTTATGCAAGAGGGAAAGCTAACATGTGCTAGCTTTCCTTAACAATGGAATGATGTTGTTTGAGATGTCCTTGTGCTTGTGCAAAAGGGAAGTTTAGCATGTGCAAGCTTTCCTCCATGCTAGAATGATGTTGTTCGAGATGTTCTTGTGTTTGTGAAAGAGGTAAAGCTAGCACAGGATAGCTTTTCCCCACAATGTAATGATGTTATTCAAGATGTGCTTGTGCTTCTGCAAGATTGAAAGTTAGCATTCACTAGTTTTACCCCACAGAGGAATGATGTTGTTCGAGATGCACTTGTGAAAGAGAGAAAGATAGCACACGCTAGCCTTCCCCCACAGTGGAATGATCTTGTTCGAGATGTGTATTTTCTTGTGTAAGAGACATGCTAGCTTTCCCCCATGGTAGGATGATGTTCGAGATGCGCTTGTGATTGTGCAAGAGGGAAAGCTAGCATGTGCTAGCTTTCCCCAACACTGGAATGATGTTGTTCAAAATGCTCTTTTGCTTGTGTAAGAGGGAAATATAGCATACGCTAACTTTCCCCCATTGTGGAATGATGTTGTTCGATATGCACTTGTACTTGTGCAAGAGGGAAAACTAACATGCACTAGCTTTCCTTAATGGTGGACTGATGTTGTTTGAGATTTGATTGTGCTTGTGCAAGAGGGAAGTTTAGCATGTGCAAGCATTCCTCCATACTAGAATGATGTTGTTGGAGATGTGCTTGTGTTTGTAAAAAAGGGAAAGCTAGCACAGGGTAGATTTTCCCCACAATGGAATGATGTTATTCGAGATGCACTTGTGCTTATGCAAGAGGGAAAACTAACACGCACTATCTTTCCTTAACGGTGGAATGATGTTGTTTGAGATGTGTTTGTGCTTGTGCAAGAGGGAAGTATTGCATGTTCAAGCTTACTCCTTGATAGAATGATGTTGTTCGAGATGTTCTTGTGTTTGTGAAAGAGGGAAAGATAACACACACTATATTTTACCCACAATGGAATGATCTTATTCAAGATCTGCTTCTGCCTCTGCAAGATTGAAAGTTAGCATGCACTAGTTTTACCCCACAAAGGAATGATGTTGCTCGAGATGTGCTTTTGTTTGTGCAATAGAGAAAGCTAGCACACGCTAGCTTTCCCCCACAGTGGAATGATCTTGTTCGAGATGTGTATATACTTGTGTAAGAGGGAAAGGTAGCACGTGCTATCTTTCCCCCATGGTAGGATGATGTTCGAGATGCGCTTGTGCTTGTGCAAGTGGGAAAGCTAGCATGCACTAGCTTTCCCCAACATTGGAATAATGTTGTTCAAAATGCGCTTGTGCTTGTGTAAGAGGGAAATATAGCATGTGGTAGCTTTCCCCCATTCTGGAATGATGTTGTTCGATATGCACTTGTGCTTATGCAAGAGGGAAAACTAACACGCACTAGATTTCCTTAACGGTGGACTGATGTTGTTTGAGATTTGATTGTTCTTGTGCAAGAGGAAAGTTTAGCATGTGCAAGCATTCCTCCATGCTAGAATGATGTTTATGGAGATGTGCTTGTGTTTGGGAAAGAGGGAAAGCTAGCACAGGGTAGCTTTTCCCCACAATGGAATGATGTTATTCAATATGTACTTGTGCTTCTGCAACACTGAAAGTTATCATGCACTAGTTTTACCCCGCAAAGGAATGATGTTGTTTGAGATGCACTTGTGCTTGTGCAAGAGAGAAATCTAGCACACCCCACAGTGGAATGATCTTGTTCAATATGTGTATATGCTTGTGTAAGAGACATGCTAGCTTTCCCCCATGGTAGGATGATGTTCGAGATGCACTTGTGCTTGTGCAAGAGGGAAAGCTAGCATGCACTAGCTTTCGCCAAAACTGGAATGATGCTGCTCGAGATGCGCTTGTGATTATGTAAGAGGGAAAGCTAGCACGCGCTAAATTTCCCCCATGGTAGAATGATGTTGTTTGAGATGAACTTGTACTTATGCAAGAGGGAAAGCTAACACGCACTAGCTTTCCTTAACGGTGGAATGATGTTGTTTGAGATGTGCTTGTGCTTGTGCTTGTGCAAGAGGGGATTTTAGCATGTGCAAGCTTTCCTCCATGCTAGAATGATGTTGTTCGAGATGTGTTTGTGTTCGTGAAAGAGGGAAAGCTAGCACACGCTAGATTTTCCCCACAATGGAATGATGTTATTCAAGATGTTCTTGTGCTTCTGCAAGACTGAAAGTTAGCATGCACTAGTTTTAACCCACGGAGGAATGATGTTGTTCGAAATGCGCTTGTTCTTGTGCAAGAGAGAAAGCTAGCACACACTAGCTTTCCCCCATAGTGGAATGATCTTGGTCGAGATGTGTATATGCTTGTGTAAGAGGGAAAGCTAGCACATGCTAGCTTTACCCCATGGTAGGATGATGTTTGAGATGCACAACACTGGAATGATGTTGTTTGAGATGCGCTTGTGCTTGTGTAAGAGGGAAGGCTAGCATGCGCTAGCTTTACCCCATAGTGAAATGATGTTGTTAGAGATGCACTTGTGATTGCATAATAGGGAAAGCTAACATGTGCTAGCTTTCCTTAACGGTGGAATGATGTTATTTGATATGTGCTTGTGCTTGTGCGAGAGGGAAGTTTAGCATGTGCAAGCTTTCCTCTATGCTAGAATGATGTTGTTCGAGATGTGCTTGTGTTTCTGAAAGTGGGAAAGCTAGCACAGGCTAGATTTTCCCCACAATGGAATGATATTATTCAATATGTGCTTATGCTACTACAAGACTGAAATTTAGCATGCACTAGTTTTACCCCACAGAGGAATGATGTTGTTTGAGATGAGCTTGTTCTTGTGCAAGAGAGAAATATTGCACACGCTAGCCTTTCCCCACAGTGGAATGATCTTGTTTGAGATGTGTATATGCTTGTGTAAGAGGGAAATCTAGCATGCGCTAGATTTTCCCCATGGTATGATGATGTTCAAGATGCACAATGCTGGAATGATGTTGGTCGAGATGGTCTTGTGCTTGTGCAAGAGAGAAAGCTATTAGGCGCTAGCTTTACGCCATGGTGGAATGATGTTTTTCGAGATGAACTTGTGCTTATGCAAGAGGGAAAGCTAACACGTGCTAGCTTTCCTTAACGGTGGAGTGATGTTGTTTGAGATGTGCTTGTGCTTGTGCAAGAGGGAATTTTAGCATGTTCAAGCTTTCCTCCATGCTGGAATGATGTCGTTCGAGATGCGCTTGTGTTTGTGAAAGAGGGAAAGCTAGCACACACTAGATTTTCCCCACAATGGAATGATGTTATTCAAGATGTTCTTGTGCTTCTGCAAGACTGAAAGTTAGCATGCATTGGTTTTACCCCACGGAGGAATGATGTTGTTCGAGATGTACTTGTGCGTGTGCAAGAGAGAAAGCTAGCACATGCTATATTTCCCCCATAGTGGAATGATATTGTTCGATATGTGTATATGCTTGTGTAAGAGGGAAAGCTAGCACACGCTAGCTTTCCCCCATGGTAGGATGATGTTCGATATGTACAACACTAGAATGATGTTGTTCGAGATGGTCTTGTGCTTGTGCAAGAGAGAAATCTAGCATGCACTAGCTTTCCACCATGGTTGAATGATGTTGTTCGAGATGCACTTTTGCTTATGCAAGAGGGAAAGATAACATGCATTAGCTTTCCTTAACGGTGCAATGATTTTGTTTGAGATGTGTTTATGCAAGAGATAAAGCTAGCACACGCTAGATTACCCACATGGTGGGATGATTTTTGAGATGCGCTAGTGCTTGTGCAAGAGCGAAAACTAGCAGACACTAGCATTCCCCTAGGTTGGAGTGATGTTGTTCAAGATGCGTTTGTACTTGTGCTTATGAAAGAGGGAAATATAGTTTTCATTATCTTTTTCCTATGATGGAATCATGTTGTTTTAGATGTACTTGTGCTTGTGCAAGAGGGAAAGATAGCATGAGCTAGCTTTACCCAACAGTGGGATGATGTTGTCTAAGATGAGATCGTGTTTTCCCATTAGGGAAAGCTAGCACAAGCTATAATTCCCCTAGAGTGGGATGATTTTGTCCAAGATGATCTTGTGCTTGTGAAAAAGGGAAAGCTAGCATGCACTAGCTTCCCCCACGGTGGGATGATGTTGTCCGAGATGAGCTCATGCTTGTGCAAGAGAGAAATCTAGCACGAGCTAGCTTTCCCCGCTGGTGGGATGATGTTGTTCGAGATGGACTCTTGATTTTTCAAGAGAGATAGATAACACGCCTAATGGTGGGATGATGTTGTTCAAGATGTGCTCCTATTTGTGAAAGAAGGAAAGCTAGAATGCACTAACTTTCTACCATGGTGGGATGATATTGTTCGTGATGCGCTCTTGCTTGTGCAAGAGGGAAAGCTAGGGTGTGCTAGCTTTCCCCCTTGGAAGGATGATGTTGTTCAATATGCACCCCTGATTTTGTAAGAGGGAAATATAGCATGCACTAGCTTTCCCCCAAGGTGGGATGATGTTTTTCGAAATGTGCTCCTACTTGTGCAAGAGGGAAAGCTAGCACACACTAGCTTTCCCCCACGATGGGATGATGTTTAAGATGTGCTCCTGCTTGTTAAAGATGGTAATATAGCATGCACTAGATTTCCCTCATGGTTATGACTCATGAGACCCTCATTATGCTATCTTTCTTGCAAAATAATTTGAGGGCTCCAACTACTTTTCAGCCATTGCTTGAAATTGTGGAAAAACATTAAATGCACCAACCATTTTAGACTAATAAATACAAGTTTGTCTGCTAAAAGCATCAAGGAAAGCTCTAAAAAAAATCATCCCACATACATATTCTACATATTTAGGACGACAAATATAACTGTGCACTAAATATAGCACCCCGCATTCTAGTGTAGACATTGTGCCTTCTGTTTTGCTTCTCAATTGCACAATATTCATGAGTCCAAATTAGAATTATTTTTTTTGGTTCATCATCCAATTTACCATGCTTTTATTTTTCATTTCTAATGGAGTTTTGGCATTCACATGAAGAAACCTCTAATGACACTAGTCCACAAACTATTTTCTATAATAGATGATGCAACTTATAAATTTAACTTTAAAACATATAAATTCCCTTCTTAAGAGCATGTAAACGAAGATTCCTTGCTTGGTTATTCACAATGCCAATTTTTTAAGTGGAATTTAACATTCTAGCCAAAATCTATTATTTTTGCAATAGATTTCAAATTTCTTGCCAAATTTGGCACGTGCAACACTCCTTGCATAATGTTCCTTCCTCCATTGGCAATAGGGACTCACAACTCTCCAAAGTCATATACTTTATGGCATCTTTTATCTCTGAACTAGATAATTCTATTCATGTAAAGATGGTAATAAATCTGGAGGAATTTTTATTTCCTTGTCATGTGCTATGTCGTTCATAAGTATATAGTGAATAAATCTTAGTCATTGGAGTTCTCCATATCAACTCTAAAATCTTGATCATGTTGATTTCTACATACGACCAGATGAAACAATGCAATATTTCACTTCAAATAGTCTCTTTGTATGAGCCCTAACATATGACAATAATTGCACCTTATATTTTTCTTGTTCTTATATTTTTGTGGTTGCTTGCCACCCTGTTGTTTGCATGTAGTGTGTCCTTACATTACTTCATAAATTGTTTTGTTTTGTTTCTTTTGCACCCATTTTTGTTACTCTTTCAACATGGCTTTGTTGGAAAATATTTTGTTTCCCCTTTCTTTTGGCATAGAAAGAAACTTATCCCCCAATGTTGGTGTTCTTGCATCAATTCTTCTAATTTCTTCTTACAGTGCATCAAAAACCATCTCAAAATATGAATTTTCTCTGTTCAACATAAGTTATTATTTTCAAAGTATAAAATGATTGTGGCAATGAATTCAATAAAATTAGAAATGTTGGGATTGCAAAACTTTATATTCATCCCTAACACTAGAAAAATGGGAAAATAAATTGAGTAAAAAAATGTGATCACTCATACCTTTTCCCTCCACATAATTCATGTTATAAATTTTTGTATGTTACATTACCTATTTTGGACTAAATAGTACTACATGTTTTCGCTGGTCTTATAATTATTGGTGACTATTTGAATATTATTACAAAATGAGAGTTCTATTATGGACATTGCTTTATCCTCTTCCTAAATATTGAACTTCATCCTTTCTAGTAGTAAGAGGACTTGGTTTCCATATCAGTTTCATTAGCACTACCAATTTCTCCTTTCCCTTTCAAAGCCTTGTTAGGTTAATCATTGAGTGTTTGTGCTTTATTGTGGCACATGGTTTTAGCCTATGGTTTTCATGTGCTGGCAGTGTATTTAAAAGGCTTATTGTCTACATTATAATGTGTCTCAAATGGATGGTGTTGGTTGAATTGGGAATGGTCTTGGTTGACTTGGTCAAGGGTACTAAATATATCTTTGTGTGGTTATCTTGGGTTTGGATTTACACATTAGGTATGGGATTTTATCTATGTGTGCATGCTTGTGTTTATGTCTCTCTTGTAGGTGTAAAATTTCATATGGTATTGGATCCTAGGTAGGATTGGAATCTCTAGAGAGAGTGGTTTGTGATATTGAGAGCCTTAGGTTGATTTCAACATAGAAAAAGTGGGGTTCTCAAAAGCAATTGGGGGAAAAATTCACATGGCTAATGAGAATGTCATTTCTAGAGAATCTCTACATGATTGTATCACATTAAGAGAACCTTTTCATTTGGTGGGAGCTCGTTTTATGCCTTACAACACCCTAAGGTTTGACCTAAGGAGCTCCATCATATGGCATAATTTCTTTTGAAGCTAGGAAATTGAGAAGCACACAAATAAAAAAAAAAATTGGCTTGAGGGCACATCATAAGAATGCACATGGTATATGTGAAATGAGATGACCAATGGATGATATGTCAAGTTCATATAGTTATAATTCAAATCAATCCTCTCCTTTCTTCTTTTGTAAATTTTTGTATGAGCACAATTCATACACATACAACAATAAAACAAGTGCCATCTGCATAGTTAAATATGAACTTTTTGGTTTGATGTGAGTTGATATTTTTCATTATTTGATATGCTTGGATCTCTAATTGTGTGTAATTTATATGTAGAGTGCCTTTTGGGGGATAGTGGGGAAAGGTTTTTCATTGTGTACAAAATCACTATATTACTTTTTTGAAGGTTGTGTTTTTGCTAAAATATAAGAGACACTTTACATCAATTAACCTTAATTACAAATTACAATTCGATTGTGTGTTACAGAATTCATAGGAGTTACAATGGAAAATATAATTTTGACAAAAGGGGACTATGCTGACCTCCTCATTAATGGTCAAGTTATTGGGCTAGGAAGGGTTGAATCTACAGACACTGGGACTTATTGTGGCAGAGAAAGGGTTAATGTAGGCTATGTTACAGTTTTGATAATTGATGTCACTCAACCACATATGATTGTGGAAGATGTTGATGAAGGGGACATACATCCATGGAAGATCATAGATTTGAGGCACAACATAGGTAAATCAAAATATCAAAGCATGTGTTAAGTGTTATTGATAGTATACTGAATGTTTTTTTTAGCAAATACTGATTTTCTTTAATTTTGTGTACAGATGCAAATGTTTCTTCTGCATTTTCTATTGGAGACAAGGTAGATATTCTACAATCTAGAGTGAAGGTAGGTGAGGGCTCCATATTCAATATAGAGCTTGGTCATAAGGTGCATGGAAGGATGGTAAATAAAGGATGCATAGTGGTTAAAATTGAGAAGGTGTTAAAACATGATGCTCCTCTACCATATCCAATAGGATTTGAGCATACACTAGGGGATGCATTGGATTCTTATGAGATTTGGACAGAATCGGATTTGGAACATCATTGTCATGATCATCACACAAATAAAATTTTGACAAAAGGGGACTATGTTGACCTCATAATTAATGGTCAAGTTATTGGGCTAGGAAGGGTTGAATATGCAGACACTGGGACTTATTATGGTAGAGAAATGGTTGATGTAGGCTATGTTACAATTTTGATTCTAGAAGATGTTGATGAAGGGGACATACATCCATGGAAAATCGTGGATTTGAGGCACAACATAGGTAAATAAAAATATGAAATTATGTGTTAAGTGTTATTGATAATATATTGAATGTTTATTTTAGAAAATACTATTAATTGTTATTGATAGTATATTGAATGTTTTTTTTAGCAAATACTAAGTTTCTTTAATTTGGTGTATAGGTGCAAATGTTTCTTCTGCATTTTCTATTGGAGACAAGGTAGATCTTCTACAATGTGGAGTGAAGGTAGGTGAGGGATCTGTATTCAATAAAGATCTTGGTCATAAGGTGCATGGAAGGATGGAAAAGAAAGGATGCATAGTGGCTAAAATTCAGAAGGTGTTAAAATATGATGCTCCTCTACCACATCAAACAAGATTTGAGCATACACTAGGGGATGCATTGGAATCTTATGAGATTTGGCCAGAATCAGATTTGGAACGTCATTGTCATGATCATCCCACAAATATTCACAAAGATAGGGTTTCATTCACATGTACAAGGGTTTTTCTTACACATGAACGCACATGAGAAAGCATGTGCATTGCCAAAGGAATGATAGTTAATGTCTACGAGGATGACATGGTTGAGGGTGAAACACTATGTGAAATGGACTTTGGTGTTTGCATGGAAGAGATACATGGAAATTGCGAAAGATGTAGGATAGGGGATAATTCTATACACTATTTGGTTAGATGGCCAATAAATAAATTGGTGGACAACAAAGGTGAGATGTGAAGGGTCAAGGAAAAGTTCAAGGAACCACCCAAGGAAATGGTGATATGGGATGTGATAGAGGACACAAGTCCCTTAGAAAAATGTGATGGGGATCTGTATAATGAAAAAAATGTAGAATCAAATGATATGCATGTAACGAGGCCATATAAAAAGATTAAACGAGTTATGGCTACAAAAAAAGTTGTTGAATGTCAAACAAGGACAGATGAAGAGAAAGAAATCCGACTTTTGGCAGTAGATGATTGTTGTAAACAAGATTGTCTTCAACATGTGGAAATGAAGGCCATTGCAGTTGCTAGAAGGAGTATGGAACACATAAATAAGAATGGTATTCGAGAATTTGTATTCAATTCACTCCTTTCAAACACAGTCATGTCAAAATTCCATGGCCATGGCCTATCTCCCATTGTTAGAAAAGTAAAGGACATGAGATTTAATGGTAATATTATTTGTAAGAAATCATGGTACAAGATACATAAGATTCCTCAAAGCACCTTCTATAAGTACCAAAATTATTTCCAGCATGGACACATCAAAGCCATTCATGGTAACACCGACACATGCAAAGCACGTGCACATACTATGGTAGCCATCGAAATATTACATAAAATTGTAATGGATAATTCAGATTATTCACCAAACCAAACATGCCAAGTTGAAAAAGATGGAAGGTCTGCTCCTTTAAGATTGTTGCCTTCTACTTACACACAAAGTTATTTGTTAAATGAGATCAATGAGGCTCTTCAAAAACTCAATTACCCATCAATATCACAATCAACAATGAGCAAGATCTGGAATACTCATTTTTGAGATGTGGCATTCTCAAAGAATACCAACTTCAGTAAATGTAGTGAATGTA
>ML796579.1:24799-77137 GCA_009831015.1 Picea engelmannii
AATATTGTCAACCTACTAATATAATAAAATATTGTACTCAATATAGACAATATTATTTACTATGTCTAGAATTAAAATTGTCATAATAGTAAGAAACACATTGGTATTATGGCATCAAATAGCTTCTATATAGGTCACTTAAATATTGCACCAACCTTCTACTAGTATACTAACTCAACATTAGTTAGTATATTAAATTATAATTAAATTGGTTAATAATAGTAAGAGACAATATTATTAATGTCATTAAATAATACTAAACAACTTAGCTTGTAATACAAGTTATAAATAATAGTAATAGAAATAATGTAAGGAATCCAAGTCTAAGAATTAGATTTGCTTCTGCAAGTTTATGTAAATTTGATTTTATATAGTTTATCATGATAAATTTATCAAAACAATGGTGAATATATACAAAAATTAGTGAATATTTATCAAATAACTCAATCTAGATAAAGTTCTAAAATTCTAGATCCACTGAATATTTCCAAATTTAATGAAATATGTGTTTATGCATCACTTTGTTTAGTAAGAGGCTAAGGAGTTGTGAAGACCAACTTACTTTCCAAAATTTTCTTTGCAGCTTTCAAAGTTAAAACGTAATCTCTTCTCCCCCTGTATGCAAACCCAGAAAAATGTTTGGCCTTTCAAGAAGGTAATATCTGAAAACAGAAAGAAGGGTGACCAATGAAGGTCTGTAAACTGAAAGACAAGGGTCAAACATTAACACTGACTCCTGAAAACCCTTTTCGGAGAGGCTTTACTTTCTCTGCTTATTTTAACTACCTCCTATCTTTATTTTAAGTGAAAATTCTTAGGATCCAGAGCGAGTAGTTGTTCTTTTAATAACCATTCAAGCGAAAACAATATATTCATGAGACCATTGCGGTGTTTTGAAAATCTTTGTTAGAAACATAAAATTCTTAGGAATTCATACCTTTACCTTACCATTTATAATAACAAAAAACCTTTTCTATCACCTATTTTGGCAAATTTATTTTTCGATATATGACCTTCTTTTAACCCCTTTCACTCGTTTGGGCTGCAAACCGAAATCCTAAAGGGAAAAAATGCGAAAAGTATTAGGTATATATATATATATATATATATATATATATATATATATATATATGAATGTGTTGAAAATTCTGTATTTCTATTTCTACAAAAATCACTGACCTGATTAATTATTGGTGAAAGTTCACTTACCAAAAAGAAATTATGAAATAAAAAGAAAACACAAACCGATATATACAGTGGAATTTTTTGGTAACCAGTTATTGCATATAATTCTTTAAATAACGCCCGTTGATAGGGGCATTGAAGATTTTACCATATAGATTTTCTAATAGAAACAAATTCTTTCCTTCAGGAGCTACGAATCTAAAACGTCCATACCAAATATGATCAAATTTACCGTGTTTCGCTGAGTCTTCCTTCCTAGCATCGCATCTCAAGACCAAATCTCCTGAGAGAAACTCTCTGTCTTTTGCCTTACGGTCAAATAACGTTTTCATATCATCTTGGTATTTCTGCAACCTTTCATCTATTTCGACCATGTGTTGTTGCACTTCAATTAGCTGATTTATCCTTCTGGTAACATGATTCAGTTCTTCTTTCTCATCTTGCCATAATTTTATCACGGGGAGCGCTAGATTTATCGGTAATACCACGTCAGTTCCGTACACCATTTGGAAAGGTGAGGTGCCAATAGATTTCTTCATGCCTATCCGATTTGCCCATAATGCGTATTTCAAATGCATGTGCCAAGAGTTTTTATTATTGTCCAACACTTTCTTAATTACATTTATCAAACTCTTGTTTGAAGACTCAACTAATCCATTTCCTTGGGGATAATAAGATGTGGAATGACTGAGTATGATATTGTATTTCTGGTAAAAGTTGATCATAGCCATATATTTGAAATCCTAGGAATTATCTATGACTATTTTTCGGGGGCAGTCGAATCTAGACAAAATGTTGTCTTCCAGGAAGTCTATTACCACTGAATCTATTGCCCTTCTGGTTGGAATAGCCTCCACCCATTTAGTGAAGTAATTTTTGGCAGTCAGGATCCATTTGTGTTGAGCGCAAGAATGGGGGTTAATTTCACCTATAAAATCTAGCCCCCATTACTGGAAAGGATCCTCCACTTTGACCGGAACCAGTGGTAGCGCTGGGAGTTTATGCTTGCCTATGAACAGTTGGCACGGGTTACATGCTCTGACTTTGGCATTTACATTTGAGAAAAGTTTTGGCCAATAATACCCTGCCCTTAGGATCTTATAAGATGTCTCCCTCCAAGCGTGATGTCCCCCATAGACACCCTTGTGAAATTCACTTGTGACCCTCTCTGTTTCTGATTCGACTAAACAGACCAACAGGAAACCTAGTGGGTCTTTCCAATACAATTGATTTTTGGATATACAGTATTTGACCGCATGTAATTTCAGCGTTCTGGCTTTGGATGGGGATAAATCACTCGAGCATTTCAATTTCATTAGGTATGACACTATGTTTTTGTACCAGTCTGATGAGACAAACTTCTCTTCAATTCTGATCTTTCTTGTTGGCTCATCACACTCATTCATGTCCACACCTTCTTCATATCCTTGTAGGCCATTTATACTAAGAGCTCTGAAATTTGATTCTACTAAAAGTTTGGCCAAACCTTGTTCTTTTACCAATTTTGTTGGTTCTATCTTCAGGTTGAATTCTTGAATTTTGGCAAGCCAACGTCCCCTTCTTCCATCACTGTCAGATTGAACCAAAATATCCTTTACAGACCTGGTAGGTACATACGCGATTATCTTGGAATGCATCAAATAGGTTCTGAATGCTTTTAATGCCTTCACCATAGCATACACTTGCTTTTCCATTATATCATATTTAAGTTATGCGTCTTTGAGACTCTTGCTAAAAAAGGCTATCAGTTGTTTGAAACCCTCTCCATTTTTCTGGAGGAGTACCGCGGTGATTGTGTGTTCGGAGGCGAACGAAAAAATAAGAAAATCTTTTTGATAATCAGGGCTTGCCAATACAGGTGCCTCGCTTACGACCCTCTTGATTTGTGCAAATGCCGCTTTAGCTTCTACTGTCCATTTCACTTCGCTATTTTTCTTTAGCATATCTGTGATCAATTTCACAATTTCAGCAAAGTTCAGAATAAATCTCCTCAAAAAAATTATTTTTCCTAAAAATGACTGAATTTCTTTTACATTCTTAGGAATATTTATAGTATCTATAGCCTCAACTCTTTTAGGATCGATTTTAATACTGTCTTGAGACGCAATATGGCCCAAGAGTTTACCTTATTGCATGGCGAAGTGGGAATTTTTGGGATTCAAAGACAGACCAAACTTATGACATTTCTCAGATGTCCACTTGAGATGTACTAGATGATCTTCATCAGATTTAGAAAAAACAGTTAGATCATCAAGATAAATGACCACAAATTTATCCCTTTCGCCGATGAAAGCAATGTACATAGCACGTTGGAAGGTAGCGCCTGCATTCATTAAACCAAAAGGCATTTTATCATACATAAAAGTACCCCAAGTGGTAGTGAAAGTTGTTTTCTCTTTTTCTAGTTCACTTATGGAGATTAGATTATACCCAGAGAACTCGTCGATCATTGACATCCTGTTTTCCCCAATTACCTTTTCTAAAACGTGATCCATTTTGGGTAGATGGTAGTTATCTTTGAGGGAGGACTTATTCAGATTTCTAAAGTCCACACACTGTCTAATCTCCCCACTCTTCTTTCTGACTGGGACCAGGTTTGCTACCCAACTAGAATATCTCAGAGGTACTATTATTTTTTCATCCAAGAGCTTTTTAACTTCCTTTTCAACCATAGGTAATAAAATAGGGTTGATCTGTCTGAGTTTTTGTCGAAAGTGTTTGACACCAAGCTTTAAGGGTATCTTGTGTTCGATTATAGTGGTATCTTTGTAAGACCAAGCGAAAACATATTTATATTGTCCAAGCAAGTCTTTATACTTGATTTTTACCTCAAGAGGAAGGTACTATGATATTTTTACCATCCTAGGTTCTTCTTTGGTCCCTATATCATAGTCTTCAACCTCCTCTGGTTGGGGTTACAGGGTGGATTTCAAGGGTATGTCATTCTGATCGAACAGTCTTTCCAGAGGAATCAGTCCTTTCGGAATCTGATTGTTCTTTAGAACCAACATGCGATGATTTGCAATCTTTTCCTGGAACTCTTGAGGGTCCTCTCCTTCTTTCATGATCCATATTCATTTTGATTTTCTTGATCATTGTGAGTTTCAGAAAAGTCGCCTACTGCTTCGAGGAATTTCCTGATCTGTTCATCATCCTCGAAAACCTGCCAGTGTTGTTTGTTGTTTGGGATGGATGGTCGGTGCCTTACCTATATGTGGTACTTCAATTTAAAAGCAGTAGGGGGAGAAAACGTCGAGGATGCCTTGGCTAACGAGTCGGCCTGCAAATTTTCGTTGTGTGGGATGAAGTGGAAATTTACAGATGAGAAGAAATTTTCCATTAGATCCCAGGCACAATTTCTGTACAATCTCAATCTCGGGTGCTTGGCCTGGTATTGTCGATTTATCTGTTTGACTATCAACTCTGCGTCTCCATATACTTCTAGGTTCTTTATGTTTATCTTCTTGGCAGCTTCCAATCCTAATATTAAGGCTTCATACTAACATACATTGTTGGTGTAATCTATATCCCATTGAATCCTGTAAGATAAAGGGACAACAAATTTATTTTCAGGTGCCACAAAAAGTACCCCTGCACCTGCTCCTTCACATGATAGGGCACCATCAAAAAACATTTTCCAGATCCCAGTGCTATGCATATTTTCTTATTCTTTCTCATCTATGTAATTTTCCTCTGTGCAACTATTTAGACCATCATCAAAAGACAAAATACAATTTCCTAGATCTTGATCCGCAATGTAAACAGGAAAATTGTTAGGATTCTGAGGATCGCTCACTATATAGGCTAACCTTGTTTCCTTGTATAACCGAGTAAGTTGTCCACCAAACACAGGAATTGTGGCGTAAGTCATGTCGAGTTGGAGTGACCCCCCAAGTTTGGCTCCCCACGACCTTGATAGTATTAAGCCATACTTTGGGGGGATATCAACAATAACTACATCCATCAAGATGCTTTTGACTGGGACCTGCGCAAGGGTGACTACTAAATATTTTATCATACCCATGCACTTAACTCTTCTTGAATCGAAAGAGTAGAGATCTATGTAAGGTCTGGTGATCTCAAGGCCTAGTCTATCCATAATAGTTTTGGGCATCACGTTATGTGAAGCTCCAGAGTCTAGCATGCAGTTATGCAACAGTCGATCATGCACATTTAGGGTGATATAGAAAGGAGCGACGGTGTCCCTGGCACCCTTGAAATGTGGACCAAAAGTGATATTGGGCTTATCATATTCCAAGTTTATCACGTCAGATTGACTTTCTTGATCTGAACAACCTATCACTTTGGTTTTTTGTTTACATTATACAAGATTCTTTGCTAATTCAACCAGAGGGATCGGTATTTTGATTCTATTTATCTCATTTTCAAAAATAAAACTTCCACTACCTTTGTCCGTTTATCTGGTTGAAATATCGAACTCTCTCTTCTCCAACTTATTTGTCTGAGCTGATTTATTACTCGTGATCTTAATTACCGGTGTCTGTGTATCGACTATCTTGATCTCCTTTGTTTGGGTCTCAACCTCCTTCGCCTTTGGATCCAATAAGTCAGTCCCTTTAGATGTTCCGGTCTCCTTTGGCGTGGGAACATATACTTCACCTCTAGGGAGAATTTTCCTAGGTTGAGAAATCAACGCAGGTTTGTTTTTAGACCTCAGGTTATACCTAGGTTGGATTTCAGCCATTATTGAATCAGTTACTTCTTGATGGTCAGGGACATCTATATTGTTTATGTCATCATCTGCATTTGAGGGTTGCTGTGTGTTTAAAGAATTCTCATAATCTTCTTTAGTTACATAAGGCTGAGTGCAGTCGTCACCCAAATTTGTCACATCTTCTTCCAGACCCTCGAAAACTTCCAGTTCATTTCCTCCTATAAATTTTTCATTTTTTAAAGGGGTTTGAATTTTCTGATCTTCATTTTTAGTCTGTCTTTGTTGATTTTGAAGGTTGGGGTTTCTCCTGAATTCTCTTTTAATGAAAGGATCGACCTTCGATTGATCCAGTTCCATCCTAGAAATTTTATTCGACAATTCCTTAATTATCCTAGCCATATCATCAATTTTATCATCTGTGGATCTATTAGACCCTGAGGGTCCATCTTGTTCCATGAAATGTATGGTTTCTTGGTTTCCCATTTCTACCTTATCTTTCAACTTGCCAGAAGCCATCATGTTAGATTCAATTTCTACAACATCATCTTGCATTTAGGTTAGGGTATCCCTCTTCTTTCTCTTAAGAGAAGGGAAAAATTGGGTTCGAAAGCTCCCGCGAAGGTTACTTTGGATGCAGGTTGGGATGGTTTAAATTTGGTTGGGATTTTATTATACAACTTATTAAATCTTTGAATAAATTCCATAAATGTCTCCAAATTCTTTTTCTTTAAAGATCTGAACTCGGTCAAATAATACAATTGGTCCTTCCTTTCGCCCCATTGCCTAAGGAAGGTGTCTTCTGGAGCATCATAGGATAATATTGAACCTGCGAGTAGGCTTCGAAACCAGGTTTGTACCTGTCCTTCGAAAGTTTGAAAAAAAATCTTGAATACACGTCTTTGTGTTCGAGACCTAGGATATCCGCGAACTGATCGAATAATTTTATATGTTCGGCTGTGGTCAAGTGTCTTTCTCCTATAAACTTAGGTAAGTTTTTTATATAATTTTCGGCAAGGTCATGAAGAGGGACAAGTAGAACCAAAGGCGCATATCTTGCAGCCACTTTAGTAAAAACTCTGGGAGGGGGGAGAGGCCCTTGGTCTCCTGCTCCTCCTCCTAGAGCCCCACCACCTCCTAAGACTCCTCCACCTTCGAAAACCACCCCACCTCCTCCTCTGGCGGCTGCCATTGGTACTACTTGATAGGGAAACAGTGTATTGTATAGAGGGTTCTGGAACACTAAAATCAAATCTTTAGCTTCTTCGTGAGACCAAAAAACCAAAGATGGATGATAAGTGATGCGAGGACTTGGCTCTTCGAATTTGCAAGAAATGTAATCGGGGGAACCAACGAGCGTGTAATATGAGTCTAATTTATACTCTCCGAGATTTGGTGAGGTCGTGAGATCTAACTGAAAAGTTGGTGGGATATCGATCTCTGATAAATCCACTGCAGGGATTTTACCTTTGTATACGTGAGGGGTTATCGAATGGGTTTCGCTTTTAGTCTCAGAGAGAGATAAAATTGGATTGATGGTTTCGTGAGGGGAAATGTGTGAAGTTGAAGGTTCAAACGAACTCTTGATCTTGGGTTGTGGGTACTTAAGCTGGTAGACTGTAGTAGTTGGCTTAAGGGAACCTCTAGTTTTCAGTATTTTTTTGGGATCGGAAATAGGTGTGGTCTATTTTCCCTCTGGGTGTAGTCTGGTATTCCTTCAACCGGATGCCATCTTATTTAAATGTGGAGTCACCAAGTGAAAGATAAGAAAATCCTTTAAAGTATTTTCACTCTTTGTTCACTATCAAAGGGTGAAACTTGTGAGAATGTCATTCTTCCCAAGGAAAAGGTTTTGTAACTTTGTCCCCGGCAATGGCACCAAAAATATGTTGTTCCAGAGTCTATACTTAAGGCTTAGAAAGTACATTGTCTAGGCATCTGAAAGTGAGTAAAGGATAAAGAAAGGGAAAGAATCAACCTTTGGGAAAAGAAGCTAAGTCTGATTTCTAGGTTGTCGTTGTCTAGCCTCCAACTGTTCCTGGATGTTTATATCCCGCTCAATCGCAACCCACGAATGCTCAAGTTCTACCTGGGTATTGGTTGTTTTAAGAATAGTATCGAAAAGGTTCAAAGCGATATGTGTTTGGTCTGATAAACCAGGCTCAATGTTAGGATGTCTTACAATAGGGACAGTCATAGAGGAACAATAAAATTAAAAGAAAGTTTCAAAGTTTTAAATGTTGTCTCAATTTGATCGTATAAAAGAGAACTATCTGATTTATTGTTAAACATAAATTACAAACGAAAGGCCTTTTCCCATAACTGTGTTATCTAGTAAATAAGTAGTGTGTGTGAAAATGCGAGAAAAAGATAAATCTATTTATAATACGAGGCTCCTATCAAGGGAGAATCTCGCCCTGTAAACAGAAGAAGAAAAAGGTGAAAAAAAATCTAACGAATGTATAAAATATGAAAATCTAATGAGTCCACAGGTCTTGTACCTGCTGATGGCCGATATAGAGGATAAACTATAAACTATATAGACAATTAAAATTAATCACCATTGTAGAGGTTTTACTAAATTGCAGTGTAACATTCATCAAACATATATGTGCGAAATGAAATTGAACAAGAAAACATAGAGGAAACAAACTCATAACATAGTATTGACGGAATCAGGAGTCTTCGGATCGCTTTGTATTAATATTCAAAAAGGAGAGTCTCTATTACAATCAACCAAAATAGGTCTAGCCCTTTTGTTCTTTCTACAAAATGTATATTTATACAAATTTATATAGTATGGAATCTCGAACGTTCCAGAGGTTTTCGGTTACAACAAAGGAGATTAATCATTTCAATTCTTAGTTTCTGTCCTTATTTGGTACCGGAAACCTGCCTCTTCACATGCTCCGTGCAAGTGATGCACTTCTCCACCAGATGTGATATTAACTTAGAAGGTTATGCTTGATTGTTGGCCTTGAAAATGTTACAATCCTTTGCCAATTTTGGCAACTTTCCCTTCACCTGTTGGTCTTTGGCGCTGATAGAACATAATTGTTCACTTGGTTTAATCAACCATTTATCTATTTGGACTATGTTCGTCTGGGTTATTTGTGATATTTCAGCCAATTCTCTTTCTTCATTTTCCTTGATCTTGAGTAGATGCTTGGCTGTATCGATCTGGCCCAGTGTTTCAGTGCTGCCTTCATCTAGAAAATCGAAAGTTTCTTCAAAAGATTTTCTTATCTCTCTAGCTTGTTGTCTGCCTTCGGATATGTCACGCTCCCATTCTTTCAGCAAGATGTTACCTGGGGTCTTCTCCAAGATAGAAAACCTGGAACTACTACCTATTTTCCTTCTCGTCGTGGCTATAATAGCCTCCTGGAAAGCAACTCGGGCCGCCCCAACATCTTTTTCTATGAGAGTGAGGTTTTCCAATACTTGATCAATGAGTTGACAATTATTTTGAATCATTTCTACCTTAGCAAGTAGGCCTTGTTGACTTTCCGACACTCTCTTTCTGATCTCTATAGCTTGGGATTGAAATATCCCGATATTGATTACTTGGCTTTCGGTGAAGTCTAATTTGGCTTGTAGCTGCTCTATCAATTCTCATTGCTAGCCTACCTATGTCTGACTTGTTTGAGCCATCATCTATGTCTATTCGAGGCCAACTTTGAGCCACTCAATTTCCTTTTGATCAGCTACTCTAGCTTGTTCCAAACCTATATTCGCCTGATCTTTGGCAACGGCCTCTGCTGTAGCTAGTTTAGCTTTTAATGTTTTGATCAAATGATTTTTTTTCTTCAACTGATCCTTTAGGGTCCCGACTGAATATTGGTTGGTTGTAGTGAAAGCCTCGAAGGATCCTTCTATTTGAGTCACAAATTCTTTCTTCTTCACCTCTTTTCCATTGGCTAATATTTTAAATTTCTTGGCTACCTTACCTGCCTCTTGATAAAATTCTTGTTTCACAACAACCTTTCTCTTCTTATCAAAGAATAATTCATTCGGAGGTATCTCTTCCATTGTTATGGGCATTAATTCTTCGTCGAAAACCCACCCTGCGTCTGGGACCCCTTTCGTGGACTGTAGGGGGGTAATATAAACGATGGGATTGCCAACTTGCTTAGATGATTTCCCCAGAGTAAAAACCAAGGTTGGCTCACTCGGAGGGTAGGAAGTCTTGGCTTCCTGTTTCGGGCCCCCAGTTTGTTATTTCTTGTCCTGGTGTTCTTCTTGGTCGGGCGCTAAATCTTTGGAGCCTTTGGATTATGTTTGTTTCACCTCTACAACCATTGGATTCTCACCCCGTAATATTGGGGGAAGGCAGATCTGCCAATGTTCTTGGAATTTGAAAACATTGGCCCTCTCTTCGGGCGACAAGGCTTGTATCTGAGCCAAAAACTCGACATAAGATCTCGTGCCTCAGAAAATTTCATCACGAGACGAATTCTCGTGCTCAAACCTTTTGAGGCCACAACTAGCCAAGTGATTACTCATGACCCTGTCTGGGTCGTGTTTCTTAAATTAAATGTGAACTAATTTAATATCTTCCAAGGCTGTTGCTTCATCCTTTACATGCCCGAAATATAATAAATAATAGGTGTTCAAATGAATAGGGAATGGTGGCCATACCTTCTTCAAATATCCCTTAAGCTCTTTGCTTATGCCACCAATCATGGTTTGCCTGGTGATCTCGTGACAAGCCAACCTATCGGGTATAAATAATGGTAGAGCGTGCGGAAGGACAAAAGAACCGAAAACCCTTATGTATGAAAATTCTTCCTCCACGTACCAGTCGGTCATACTGCTCAAATTGGCCATGATGCTATCTGAGATACTGGGTGGTGGATTACCGAAGATGGCGACATGCATCGGTACCATTACCTAATTGAAAATTTCATATATGAAATCTAAAGCCTTGTCTTCCCAAATCTTTAAATGGTAGATGTGGATAGGCTCAACATATGATGGAGCCCAGATCCATCTCATTAAGGGAAAAGGCGTCACGAAACACACATCATCCATGATGTATGCAAACATAAAGAATGAAGCGGCCTTCCCGCTCACCCTTTGCATCCAATACTCTATAATCTGACTGGTTAGACTATCTGACAACAGTTTGTCTCAGTCAAAGGAACAACCTTCCACCACTGTATGCATCAGAGGCACCCATGGGAGGAAAAAATGTGTGGTGTCTTCCCTCCCATACAATCTACAGGTCATCATTGCTATGTATTTGAACTGTGGTTCCAAAGAGGATATGGAATAAATTCCATTGCTATCGGCCCTGAACTTTGCGGGGTGTGAGACCCAATCCTTGATCAAATCAGATAAGATTTTTTCGTATTGTTGGCATTCCTTTTGTTTAAAATCCTCAAGAAAATCAACATTGTATGTGAAATTCGACGTGGGTGGCAACTTGTACATCGCCTGTAATTGTTCCAGTCTAAAGGTCCCAATAGTGACCTTCTTCCCATTGACGATGGTTTTGGTTGGGATATCTACATGGTCTAGCACCCATTGGATCATATCATAGTAAGGAAGCAGACGTGGCCTGGCCACTACTTTATGCATTTCTTCTTGGACAATGATCTTGTATTTGGTGGCCAGGTCATCCTTCTCATTTTCACTAGAATCATCTGAACAGTCTACCAACTTAGACTACAAAATCTCAGAAATATATGACTAGGTTCTGACTGAATCAATGCTTCGAGGTGAAGTATCATAAACGTTATCCGAGCCTTGCACTGAAATCTTAGCACTTGCCTTGGACGCTTTTCTTGGGGCCATGACGGAGGATTCTGATTTATCTCTCCTGCGATAAAAATATGTATACATACAGAAATCAGTTTGTTGAGGAAAGTTTCTCTGTGTAAAATAGAAATGAGCTCTGTGACACTAAAGAAAAAGATCTATATCTTCGACCATTTAAAACCTCGACGTCCTTATGAACAGAACGGTCAAATCAATTTTAGAGACAGATTTAGCAATAAAAACCATATCCTTACTTGTCGCTTCGCCTCATTCCCAATTAATGCCATAAATTTCGATGGTTCATGGCACAAGTTGGCGTAAGGAAAATTTAAATTTACCTTGTAGACTGTGCATATTATTATTTTCATTAAACACTAATTAAGCTCGTTTATCTTCTTTAATCAGGCTTTCTTAAACTTCAATCAACCTTTCGACGTTCGCCTTATCGGGAGTTTTCACTCTAACCTTTCGAGCCTCTAAAACCTAAGATCGCGATGATTGGATTTAGTTAAGCAAAAATGTAAATAGGATTAAGTGTTTTATTAATCATGTTTTAATTTATATCGCGACTTCGCGACTCAGGGCTTCGAAGGTATAGTTTCCGGGAGGAGCGTATGCCGAGTCGCAAAATCCCTAGATCCCGATGATGTGATCTATATAAACTAGAAGATAAATCAGATTAAGTGTTTTAATTAATTAATATTTGAGCAATATTGCAACTTCGCCACTCGGGGTTTCGAAGGTATAGCTTTTGGGAGGCGCATACGCCGAGTCGCAAAAATCTCGACAGGATTTAACCATGGTCAAAACTAACCACCCCTGACACTAACCCGAGTTACTTATGTAAAAGTCTCATGGCTTCACCTATGGGAGTTATGACGGTAACACTTTTGGAGAGAGTGAATGCCAGGATGCGAAATCTCGATAGCACTTGACTGGGGTTTAAAGAATTTTACTCTTAGCTTTAACCTGAGGTAAGCTTTTAACAACTTTTTCGCGACCTTGCACATCAAGGATTGTAAATCTTGTGACTTGTAACCCCCGAAGGGCGATATCTTGAGGTACAAAAAGTAAAAAATTTCATTTAATGATAAAAGGTGGTGACTTATGAAACATAACATCCTTCGCTATTTCGCATATCGAGACTACTGAAAAATTTAGTTTGTAAATGTCACGAAGTGAAAGAGAACTTAAAGACCAACATTTGACTTTAAAAATTACATTTAAACCAATTGAAAAAGGTAGCTCCAACATCATATATCCATAACCTTAACACTAGCCATAACGAAATACATCGTTACCCTACAGACTATCATGTGGATACCATAACACTGTAATTATCCATATCAATATATATATATATATATATACCGTATAATCTATCACATGGATACTATACACTAACACTATCCACACTGACACTATCCATATAATTGTATAATGTTTAAGATACAACCTATTATATGGATACTTTAACCCGTATGAATTTAGCCTAAACGATACACCTATCGTTTACATATAGTCTATTATAAGTTACCCTAACACTAACAATATATGTTTGAACCATAATGATGTATTCCCTTAACATAGTGTAACGAGCATATAGCAATACATAACGCATTTTTTGTAACCCTACTCGACTACAAACACGACTCAACAATAAATTGGGTTCAACCTATTTTAATGGCGGATGTTAGGTCAGGTCCCATAGGCATTTAACCCCTGGTTGTTCCATTACTGGAGATACCCAAATTGTACCTCCTAGACTTCACACTTAGGAAACTATGTCCAATACAGGCTCGCCATCTCCACGGTTTCACATGGCAGAGGTAATGGCACGTACCTACTGTGTAACTCCTCTAACGAGGCCCTTGAGGTAACATTCATTCATTTTTTGCCCCCTTTTGGTCCTGTAACATTTTTTCTTTGCGTTGTATGCGAAATCACCCATTGCACTGTATGCTAACATTTTCCCCTTCTCTATATGACCGACAACTTGGGAAACTCGACCATGGTGAAATATGGAAGGAGGCAAATATCCATCTGGTTCTTCTATGTGCAAGGCAAGTAAAATACTATGTTTCTTCTTCTCTCTGTATATCGTGAATGAAATCTTTGTTTCATGCAATGTAGAAATGAAGATAGGTTTCATGAATAGACTCCCTATTTTGTTTCTTTATTTGAATATTTACAATGCATTATCATTGTGCTTTCGTATGTGTTTTCTCCCGAGGTTCCACTGTGGCCCGAAGTTGGTTTTAACAGTTAAACCTTTGTTTTTCCCTTTCACATTTTCTTTTATTTCCCTGTGTAATATTGTTAACCTTACCCTTTTGGATTCATCCAATATACCACCCTTGCTACATAGGTTGGTGTTATTCAAACTTGTTTTGTTGTTGAAAACTCCATAGGAAGGTCTCGTATTTACCATTTACACTTATATATATTCATTAACCATCTGTGGGAAATTTCTCAAATTACATTCGGGATATATGTGTAGCAATATTGATATTATGTGGGAAGTTCCATAATTTATACTCTGTGTAAATATAAGGGAAAAATAACACTCTATGGGACATTTCGTAAATTGCACTATGCATATATATATATGGAAATAATTAACCCTTTGTTCATAAATTACATTATGTATATTATACAAAAGCATATATAGGGAAAAATTAACCCTTTGTTCATAAATTACATCCTGTGTTTTATACAGAAAAATATATGGAAGAAATAACCCATGGTGGGAAAGTCATGTTTTCTTTTTGTGTAAATTAAAAAGTTGTATTAATCCCTCTATGGGTAACTTTTTTTCTACCTTCTGTGTAAAATATATATTCATAATAATCCCTCAGTAGGAAAATTCATGTTTTACCTCTTGTGTAAATAAGTAGCAAAGTAAGCAAGATTTTATTCATTTGAATTCCACTTGATTGCACCCTCTGGTTGTAAACCAACTCTGTCAGGAAGGATCGTCCCATCGCCACTTTGATAACATCCTTCTTTTGATTCAAGTTATGAGTTTTAAAACATTTATGAAAGGCCTTGCCCATATCGACCACTCTGCACTAGCAAACAAGAGGGTAATTTTTTTAATCAACAGTTGATTTGAAATTCATAGCGTTCAAACTTGTTTTGCATAGTTATATTTTTAACCTCTGATTTTGGTTCTTACTATATGTTACTAAGCACTCAGACTTTAGAATATTTACCATTCTGTAATTTCTATTTAGGTTTTAAAGATCTATTGTTATTCAACAAAGGTCACATCTTATGCGCCTCTTTAGAATTTAATGGTCTAAAGTGAAAGTACACATGGTTTGGAGAATATGTGCATCCTTTTAAGAAATCTTTGCACGGTCTCTTTTAATGATTATGCTTGTTGTCATTTTCTCTATTTAAAAGAAAATTTCTATGTATGGGTACGTGAAAATTAATGATGGGGACCTTTTTTGTTTTGTGAGGGTAACCATCAGTCAATTTTTGTTCCACTCCTCCTCCTCCTGGATCATGGATAAATTGTCTCACAAGAGCAAAAGGCAGTCTGGTTCTTTGCCAGACTCAAGTTGAGTATTGTCCTTGATTGTTTTTAATGTTTAATTTCCATTAAAATGTTAGCATAGTTTACTAATCCCTCATCGTTCTCCCTTGCAAGTTGTGCAAATCGAGGTAATCGGATAAAGAAAAACCTCTTGCTCGAAAGGTATTTGAGTTCTGATCTATGAGTACATTACTTCGGTTACATACATATTTTATGCATACTTATTAAATTATGTCTACAATACAAGTGGTAATTGATTCTTTGGCCTATGGTACTCCAACTGTAATATTTGAACCATGATCGATTGAATACACAGGTTGTTTTGTAAATACTTTGAACAAGGTTCATTTGAATGTGATAGCTACTTTTGAAATACACTTGTAGACTATTGAATCACTATTTTTCTGTGGTGGTAGATAATATAAAGAATATATATGGAATGTTATTTGTTTTGTCTATTCTCTATGGTATTTGTATAGATTTGAAATAGTAATTCAACATATATATAATTCAATGGTCAATAGGAATATAGCAATAGTTTTATCATTCCTTTATGCATGAACACATATATGTTTATACATTCATTTATATATATATATATATATAATGATTAATAAGAACATACAATAGTTTTGTTATTTCTATATAGATGAGCACACGCACACACACACAGACACATATACCATCATCACATTTCAATTAAAACTATATAGTATCCTTGAACTTTAATAAACCATCACATTCCTAACCAATAATAATAAAACAAAATATTGAAAAAGAATTCAAGTTAAGATACATATTTGAAGCTTGATGCTGGAATACAAATGGAACAACCACGTTCCACCAAATCGTAGAAAAAAACAACCAAGTTTACTTGCCCTGTTCACCCCCCTAGCCTGACCATGAGTCCATAAGGGAAAACTGAAATGATCCTCCTTAGCTACACTCACCATCCACAGATCATAAATTCCTTTGCCTCACACTAAAAATCTTCAGAAAAACAAATAGTTTCCTTTCTCCAACATACTAAGCAACATCTTGCCTCCTCCATATGTTGTTTTTATATGCATCTTGTGCCTGGGTCTTCCCTTTCCTCCTTGGGAATTTCATAGCTTTACAAATCCCTAGTTTTTAGGGGCTGCTAGTGGTCAAATCCCACATTTTCCACTTGTAAAAATCAGCCTTGAGGTAACTCAAACCTATTCCCCACTCATGGAGTCATGGTCTTCTATTTTTAACTTCACTATTCCATTTGTCTTCCATCATTTAATTTATAAAAAAGTTTGTCTTTCACATGTGTAAAAATAAAATAGTTAGTTGGGAAAGTAAAATATTTTCCCAACAATCATCAAATAATTAATTACAGTAATAAAAATTCCAATTTTGGATTTTCCATAAATGGAAAATAATTTCCAAATCCAAATTTTCCAAAAACAAAAATTTATTTCCAAGTACACTTAGAATTTAATATTCTAATATTTGAGGATATTACATGGATCCTTCCATGTGGTGCACATTTAGGGTAAAACATAAGTGTGACGAGTTCTTTTTCATGCATTATTACCATGAAATGAAGGGAGCTATTGGGAAATTCAACAACTCACCATTTTTTGCGTCAAGCTCTCTTCCTAGTTCCCTCTGCGAGCTATGACTCCTTCCTAACATTTCCCTCGAGCTCTCTCTCCCGGCCAGTCCTACGTGCCCTAGATATCTATATCCATCTTCGTTCTCTCCTCGTGTCCTCTGTGCCCTAGCTCTCTATCTCCAACTTCCTTCTTTGTCATTTATTCGATCATTGTATTCCCTTCTCCAACTTCCTTCTCCAACGTGTATTCCTTCTCCGACGTGTAGTGTATTCAATCACTGTATTCGAGTAGAGTATTCGATGCTATGGCTTCTGATTGACACTCTTCTATATTGTCTCATGAATGGGTGTGTGCGAGTGCAATATGATCATATTTTTTTTAGTGTTATTTTGTTGGGCGCATGCAAGTGCAATAATAGATTTAGGTTTAGTGTTATTTTGTTTTGTTTATTTATTTTTATTATTGTGCACATATATATATATATATATGTGTGTGTGTGTGTGTGTGTGTGTGTGTGTATACATATATTTTCATTTTTTTTATTATATTTATATTATATATATTAAGACTAGTGGATCCATGAAATAACACATCAAATATATGAAGAACACATGTGAAATTCCTTCAATGATCAACTAAATCCATAAAAAAGGGGTGGCCCCTCATCAATCAATAAATAAGACCATACCTTAACAATATGTATGCAAGGAGGGTGAGCGCTCCACATGGGATGATGAGTAATATCCAAATAAAAGCTAAACAAGTGTAAAATCATCCCACAATTAGGCTAGGGAACAACTCCATGGTATGATCCTCCACCAAGTAATAGGGCATAAAAATATGTAGAAGAGGGAAATGCTCGACATGAGGATGTAATATATGTCATAAAAAACCATATAAATATGTGTATGAATCCTTAACATGATCAAGGGAATTCACCTCATGAACATCACACCATGCTAGACCATATCAACCTAAATGAATGTGAAATCAAGTGATATCAAGGGAAAAATTCCAAGAAAAAAAAGATGCTATTACAATATTATCTTATCCAAAAATTTCTAGGGTGTTCCATCAAGGGAGTCATACATCAACATGCATGATGTATCATCAACCATCCAATGATAATAGGGACTCCAAAACCAAGTCTACTAGTATGAAAGGTAAGCAATCACCAAGACAACTAGAGCATCAACATCATCTATCCATCCATGAATACATCACTAATAGTCTTGATTCCTAGTAATTAAGGGCCATATGATCCAAATTATTCTTACATAACTCATAGTATTTTGCCTCTAAATGAGGTATGGGAATCATTAGAAAATTTTAGACACAATGGATGGGTCTTGAGACCTTAACTGTGGTCATGAGAGAAACTAAAGGGTATTAGGACCTAAATGAATTTTTTAAGGTTCATGATCCATCAAACAATTCCTTGAACTACTACAGAGGACCTTTAAAGGGAATACTTGGATTCATATGAGTGTTTCTAGAAGGTTTTGTGCACCAAGGATGGGTATCCTGGACTTGACCATGGTAAGAAGAGGAAATAATGGGCCTCAAGTTGTATATAAATATTTTAAGTATTTGGTCTGTGAACATGGACTCAAAGAACAACATAGTTCCTCTAAAAAGGATATTTTATCTTAGAATGGGATATGGGAATCTATATGAGGTTTTAGATACTATGGAAGGATCTTAGGGCCTTAACCATGGTTAAGTAGGGAAAGGAAGGGCCATATGACCTAAATCACAATTCTAGGGCTTATAGTACAAACATAGATCTTGAACCATTGCACATGTATTTAGAGGGAATATTTAGCCACTAAATGGGATACATACGCCAACAAGATATTTTTTTCACCAGGGATGGATCTAAAGGCCTTATTCGTGCAGGTCATATGGGACCATTATGAGGTTTCACATAATATATGGTTCTCAGGACTCTACACATGGTCCAAGGATAAAAACCAATGTCTTAGGGATCAAAATATGGTTTTATGGTTCATGGACCATGCATAGGGTTTGAAACCACTACAAAAACTTTGTAAATGGAACATTCAACCCAAAAGTACAACAAGGTTTATAATGATAGGTGTTACCCCTCATATTGTATGAGAGGTAAAATTTTGATTTTTGTCACATAATAGAATTTTCAGGGTGCCATATAAGGATGTTGGTGGACTTCAAAGGAAATGGAAATTTAAATTATTGTTTCTATAGTAGATTTCATAAGCTACACAAAATAGAAGGAGATTTGTCAATGACAGGTGGAAGTCATCCTTGCACAATAGTTTTAATTGAATGTTTTGTCGTCCCATCTACCTATTAAGTTGGAAGGCATTTTTCGAACACTCAATAATGCAACTCTTTATACTTCAATTACTTCTAAGAAAGAATGGAAAATGATTTTCTTACATGTATCGAGAGAATAACATAAGGTGAAATCTATAAGGTTCTTATAGTCAATGCATGTGTGGGTTTCATCATCCTGCCTTGAGGTCATGTAATAGGAAACATGGTTGTTTTAAATTTCATGCTTAAAATACTAGAACAAATTCTTCTCGATACAAATTTTGACATATGGATTAAATCTTGGGATGCATGGAAATCCATGGTTGATATTTTAGGGATATTCTATCTAAAAAATGACAATGGAGCCCATGTGTTACCTACAACAGATTCCATTGCTACTTAATTTCTATGTAATGATTCACCTTGTACAGAAGGCAATGGATGTGGAAATATGATAACTCGTATTTTGCATATTTATGTGGTTTAGTTGAAATTTGTAACCAATTTAAAGTTACATGATAGAAGGAATATGAAGCAATAACATTTTTTGCATCACCTTTGTTTTATTTCCTTGCATTATATCTTCCATCTCAAAGGTTAACAAAATATATGATAATATTGAAGTTCCTATCTTGTTTCATACTCTTCATACTTCTAAAGAAATTAAGGATTTTATTGGATATTTTTAAAAAATAATCAATATCATAGTTTGTTGTTCATTATCGACAAAAAAATGTATTTAATCAAAATTTTACCTTCTCCTTAAGCCAAGCAATTTTTACCCAGTGATGTTTTTCCAAAACTGCTTAGTTTGGGACATATCTAGCTTGGCTAAAAATTATAAGTCTAGGGGAAAATGAAAAAGGATGAATTTTACATTTCCATATTGCTACATAATTTGATTGGAGAATAAAATTATTAAGATGAGATTTCCTGTGTGTTCACCATCATCATTATTATCAAAGTTTGATACAAAATTTTCCTTGGTTCCTAACATATTTTCTTCTTCCATTGAAATAAGATAGTCGTTCAAATAAATGGCACCAATAAAGAAAATCCAAAATTACGCAGAAGTGGTATATTCATAAGGTTGTAAATTTCCACTTACATCTCATAATTGAGAAAGGGGATAGTAGGGAAACCTCATGAATTGAGTGGGATAACATTTCATTCCTTGTGGAAGACCATTATTAATACCTTCATGATGGTGGTCTTCATGAAGCATAAAAGAAATCACAAAAATAATTATAAAATTCAGTAAAATAAATTCAATGATTAAAATAAACATTCAAAACATTACATGATATACGATACATAAATAAATTTTCTACCTTAACGATTTCTATTATGTTCCAACCTCCATAGGTGAGGTGTCATTCTTCGTGATTTTAAAAAAGTGTCTTCTTTCCCATTGAAAAGATGTTTTTTAGTAGTTGTAACATCCCACTCTGGCGCACTGAGCGAACTTATTCTTTGGGGGCACTTGCTCGCAAGTGATCCAGATTATTATTCTATTAAACTTTTGATTTTGATTATGAGGCGTTATGGGTTGATGACATGTTGTTTTACTACATTGACATAGACAGGTGCTATTGACTCGGTTTACTGAGTGTGTAGGATTTTGGACCTCAAGGATGCAGAGGCATCGATGGAACCCCTTGGACTCTGGATCAAGTCAGGGAGTGTACCATTGGGGTTTGATTGCTTTACTAAGATATTAGTGAATCTGATTAGATGATATGATATGGATATGTTCTGACATGATTTGTTGATGATGCAGGCTGGCGATAGCTTGCCAACCAGACTTACATGTGGAGTAAAGGGGTCACACACGACTACCAGAGATGTTGAGGGAGAGGTGTGGACAGAAGCCCTGCCACAACCTACTAGAACTCATGCCATGGCTTGAACTTTAGGTTAATGTTTACCTAGTTCGAGAGGACCTACAATGTCGTGAGGGCAGCCTACAACAGTCACTCACAATGATTCTAAGGGGCACGCAATAAGGAGGGGGGCTTATTCCTTAGAGGCCCTTAGTCTCCCACAAGTTCACCTGGAGGAGTATTGACTCTAGGGGTTTTTGATGTCTACCAAGTCAGTCAAGAGGTGAGTGGCACCCTTGGAGCACGTAGTGCATCCCGAAGGGCACGTCGCGTAAGGGAAACAAATTAAGGCAAGTGGCACCCTTGGAGCACCTAGTGAATCTTGAAGGGCACGTTGTGTTGTTGATGATAGAGGAATGATCCTTGATGGCCTTATGACGAATAACATGTTAAGAAATTTTTAAAACAAATTCCCTAATTAAATGTCGCCCTATAAGAAAATTTAAGGTTTAAGTCTAAACTATGCTAGTGGTACAATTTTATCTCTCTATTTAAAAAAAAATAACAATAATAATAACAAAAATAAAAACCACATAAATAATAATTATGACCTTTGTTAAATATTGTAACACGAAGAGAATAAGAAATTTAATTTATTCATTAAAAAAAATGAAAATCTGTTGGAATAAAATTTAAAAGAAAAAGGGGAATTAATGGTTTTATTATTTTGATAATTTTAAAATACTAATTAAATGAGAAAAGGGAAAAAGGGTTAATTTTCACACATGCCTTTTTGAGTTCTAATTAAAAAGGGGAAAGAGGGAAAATCTAAAAAATTAGGAAACTAGGAAAAGAGGTAAACATAAAAAGGGAAAAAGGGGAACTTAAGGGAAAAAGCGGAAGGTCAAACTTAGTAAAGCATCTACCATTTAAGAGATTTATAATTTAAACTGAACTAAAAATTTAATAAAAGGAAAAGTTATTAAAACCTGTAAGAGAATTTGAGGACACCTAGGAGTGATTCTAAGAGTAACTTTAGGTGGGTGAGGGAAATAAAGATAATTAATTAATTAAAGAAGTTAAGTTATGGAGGAATGAAGGGGATGGGTAACACTTGTATGGGGAGGAACTTTCAGGAAATTAATTATAAAAACTTAACTAAAAGAGAATTTTTATAAAGTAAGGAACCACGAAACTCTATATAATGAAGGGAGGTGATGGAGGTTGGATCTTCTTCTGTTTGTGTAACGTTACACTGCAGAAATATCTACTTGACTGACTTAACTTGTGGGAGTTGGGATACCCAGCTTGGTGAGGAGTGGTAGCTTGGCCTTGCGAGGTGAGCTGGGAGCTAGTCAAAATCTCTGGATAGTGAGTGTGTGGCCCCTTTGCGGTTCGTGGCGCTAAGGGGGAAGAAGAGTACCCTTAGAATTGGCTGGGAGGTACCGGTGAAGTCTCGACGATCGGTGAGCGAGAGTTGCACAGAGAACGCGGGACGTCATTCGGAGAGGGCGATAAGGCAATGGTACACTCTCTTCATTTTGTATGGTAGAATGTATTAGGAATTATGCTTGGATCTATTTTTTTAATGGAAAAGTAAAATGATGTTTTTTTTTAAATTGGTGTCTAAAACTTTCCTTAGCCTAGCTTGATGGTTGTTGACTCCCATGGCCTTCATTTTCTCGTATGTCTTGACCACCTTGCTATCTTGATTGTGAACTTCATGGTTGTTTAGCCTTCATCCCCAACTCACTAGTCCTCGCCTGAGTAGTCGGCCAGGAGCCTGATCTACGGTCATCGCCTTAGCGTTAAAAGACCTATGGATCTCAACGCCCCACTTTTCTGTGTGAGGATGATGAGAGAAGGATGAACCTATTAGCCATCTACCCTTGATTTTTGTTGACGCAGTAGAGAATATGTGACCACACCCCGTCGCGCTCTCCCGCTCACAGGATCACTCTCAAAATCCCATTTCGCTGGGCCAAAGTGGCTCCTTGGACTCCAAATGGAATCCCTGCTACAACCCGATCCACAGGTCCTTTCCCTTTGCCTCACGGTCTTCTGCACTTAACCGTGATCTTCCCCGACTCAACTATCGGGTTTTGGGGTTTCATAATCCCCGTTGTCAAGAGCTCCTGTACTCTCAATTCCTCGATCTTCGATGAGCTCTCTTCCTGGCCTTAGCCCCTCCTGGCAATACTCTCTAGTCCATGTGACTAGTTATCATAAGACCACATTCTTATGTCCTCTTATCGGGTATTTTTTGGCTTCAAAATCCCGATGAGGTATTTTTCCCACTAGCCCTCCAGGCTAAGCTCCTGGTCCACGTGACCTCCCCCTATATGACCATAGCCATACCTCCTCATCAGGGTTTCAGACTTTCCAATGTCCAAATGCACATGTCCACAAGATTCATGATCTCTCGAATCCCAATGCGCTCTTCACGCATTAGCCCTCTTGGCTAGATTCTTGGCCCATATGACCAAATCCCCGTGACCACAGTATTATCCCTCTCATCGGGGTTTTGGGGTTCAGAGTTTCATAATGTATGGACTTCCCATCCCCACGATTCCCGATTCTCCGAATCCCGACAGGCCGAAAGCTGGGCCCCACTCAACGAATCTTTCTTCCTTCTCTAATATACTGACAGTTGGCTCCCACAGTAAAGTTGTTCTCTTTGTCGGGGTTTTGGAGTTCATGATTCTGAAATGCCCACACACCTTGTCACCAGGATTCCCGATATCCCGATGACCAAAACGTCGATCAATGACTTCCTGTCGGGACTTTCCCCGATGGCTCTGATTGTTTCCACACGTCCTCCTCTGATGGACGGTCCCGATCTCTCCAAGATTTTGAGACTTGTGATGTCCCGATTCCATCGACCTCAGGAACTCCAATTTCCCGATAGCCGATATATCGACGATTGCTCAATCTCTGCCACGTGTCTCCGCTAACGGATGGTCCTGGTCCAATCTAGCGCTTTCACGACTTCTGGTGCTCTGGAAGTCTTTCCTTCCAAACCTTTGATATGTCGATGGGCTCCTGATCTCTCCCACGTGTCTCAACTAACAGATGGTTGCGATTCTTTCGCTGTTTCGAGACCTGAGATGCCCCGATTTGCACGACCTAGAGAATCCCGATTTCCCGAGTGTCGACATCCCGATGGCTCCACCTCTTGTTGGGATTTCTCCTCTTGTCCACAAGGACTTAACTCTCTCACAACTTCTGCAGATCCGACGGCTGTCGGAGACCCTGCACTAGATCTAATGGCTCAGATATATTCTCCCTCTCTGTGCTCCTTCGACTCCTCCCTGGATGCGAACACCAATGGTCCATATCTAATTCCCAACCGATCCGACGGCTGCTGCTTCTCCCTCCTGAGCTTGTGCACTTTCTTCCCTGACTTTGGAAGAAAATTCAAATTCCTCAAAGGCCTCAACCTTTGTCTCGTTTCTCCTCTGAGAGCTCTTCAACTCTGAGCTTCGCCAACACGTATGAAATGCTAAATCCTTCTGAGATTTCTTCCTTCGAATTCTCAAAGGATTCTTTTGACTTCTGCACCTCTACAGAGCCCTCACATGCAAAGTGCTATTTGTCCTGAGCTTCTCCTGTAGCTTCAACCTCCCGAGGAAACTCAGTTCTTATTTCCTTTTCTCCTTCAGATGGAGAATGTCTGGATGCCGCTCGGGCTATCCTCAGCCCCAACAACTCTTACTGAGCGCTTTCAGGGTGTTCAACAACCCTGTGCAGAACCCTCAGTGGACCCTTCCTCCAGCTCTAGAACTCAAAGAGTTCTTTTCTCTTCTTGTGCCTACCTGCACACAGTCTCAATGCCCACCTGGCAGAGTTTCTCTTTCATAGAACGTTCAGCAGTTCGGTCTTCTTTTCCTGTGCACCTATACACTCACTCGATGCCCTCCTGGTAGAGCTCTCAGAATCTTCAGTGATTCTGCTTCCTTTGAACTCCCAACAGATTTCCTTCCTCTGTGCACTCCTTACACTAGCTCAATTCCCACCTCCCAGAGCTTTACATAACTCCTCAGAGCTTTTGTCTAAACTCACAACAGAGTTCCTCCAACTGCACCTTGTGCCTGTGCTCAATGCCCACTTGGCAGATGGTTTACAGAATCCACAACAAAATTCTATCTGCAACTGTGTTCTCATACACAACCTAGACTCCAAGGTATTCAACAACCTTGAGGTCTTCTCCGGAGTTGTTGATTCCAGTTCATGTGCCTCAGCACGCCTTTGTCTGAACCCCTAGTGTTCAGAAGTGCATCCTCTGTGCACGGCTCTCAGAACCCACAGTGTTCTATCACACCCTCCTGGTGTGAAGCCTCAAAGACCTTCAACCCTGGAAATCAAAAAGAGTCCCTGCAAATGCCTAACATACATCTACAACATACAATGGAACACACAGACATGCATGTAACACAAAATTCATGGAGGAAAAACTACTCTGTTATATTAAAATGGCAAATGCTTGTAATTACAATGTGTTCTCGAGCTCTCTCTAGCTCTTTTAAGCTCAACCTTCTAACTCACTACCAAAATGAGATCTGAATTCTATTTTACCTGAGGGGGCTGTTAGAGCGCTTCCCTCCGGATTCACCTACCCTATTCAATTACATTGAATGGGTTGTCTAGTCCACTATCGGATCTAGATCTCAGCTATACACATATTAATGGTCGATCTTATCTACAGCCTGCACAAAGGCACGACTTCCTGGCTCAACAGCCTAAGCATTTAAATTACATTGAATTCAAATTTAGATGAGGTTGCGCCTCTCTTTTAGCGTGCGATTTCAATTTGTTGGCATGGCTGGGTGACGTGGAGAGATGCTCCTGCATCATTTGTACCTGGCTGATTATGGATTCCACCATCTGGCAACGACCTTTGTGTGTGGATTATCTAGTGTCCTGGTAGGTTTTCTCTTTGCCTCATGGATGATTTTAGGGGATAAATTTCACTCATGGGATAATTTTCCATGGTTTTTCCAAAAACGATATTCGCTATTTTAAAAATGATTTGCCCAAATTATATAGGATAAAATTCTTTTACCTTAAAAATTGCCAAAATTTTATAAAAAAAAATCTAAAATCCTTATAAATTTGAATATTTTTACAAAAATATCGCCAAACATTTATAGTTGGCAAATGAAGGATTAGTAAGATTCACCAAGGTTTCTACATTAAAAAAAAAAAAAATCCATCCTTAAAATCATCCATGCTTTGCCTTGACTAATAGAACCCCCAACAATCATTCCATGACCTTTCCCTTTGGATCCTTGCATTCTCTTACTGTTGTCTGCGTTGTTTGGTATTCTGGCAATGGAAAAACATTTTTTTTTATTTGTTATTCCTATCTGCATTGTATGGGTATTCTGGCAAGGGAAAAATGATTTGATTCTCTATCTGTAATTTTTATTTGTATCCTGGAATGAAAAAACGTTTTTGTGTTTTTCTTGTTTGCGTTGTTTGGTATTCTAGCAATGGAAAAACGTTTTTTTTTTATTTGTTATTCCTATATGCGTTGTACGAGTATTCTGGAAAGGGAAAAACTATTTGATTCTTTGTTTGCAATTTTTATTTGTATCCTGGAATGGTAAAACGTTTTTGTGTTTATCTTGTCTGTGTTGTTTGGTATTCTGGCAATGGAAAAACATTTTATTTTTTATCTTTTATTCCTGTCTACATTTTCTGAGGCACATGATTAGTCGTTTGAACAGAGATGAGGTCAGGGCACTGACACCCATTGAGGTTCCACCATGCGCTCCGATCGGTACTGGTAGCATTCACCGTGAACTCAAGAAGGTCAAATTTCTCGAGTTCTTTGGTACCCCGGATGGCACAAACACCGAGGCATGGTTGGAGAACATCGTGATATGCTTTGCACTTCGTGATTATACCTCCAACATGATGGTCTGCATGGCAGTCTTTCAACTGAAGGGGGGCACTCTTCTATGGTGGAAGATGCTCCTACCACAGCTGACCAAGGACATCGAAGATGTTTCATGGGAACTGTTTGAGGAACGGTTCCGAGATAGATACCTTTCAAAGAAATTCATTGAGCGTCAACTCAATGATTTTAATGCCTTATGACAGGGTGGTTGTATGGTGCCCGAGTACGAGGCCCATTATATGGATCTACTCCGATATGCTCTGCACCTTAACACTGAGAAACTTAAGCTCAACAAGTTTGTGTTCGGCCTTAACGATAGCATACGTGCAAAGGTCAGGATTTTGATAACTCAAACCTTGCATGATGCCGTACAAAAGGCCCTCATAGCAGAGGAGGAGCTTATCAGTGGGGGTCAGACCAAGACTCCAGCAAGAGTAGCAGTGCAGGTGTCATCTGGAGCACAATAGCATCATACACCAACCAGACATACACTGGGATATCGTGGCTTCCGGAGGGGATCCACTTTATCTACACCTCGATGACCGATGCCTCATCAGCGAACACCTTATCGAGGACCACAACATTAGTAGTAGCGTCGACCACATCAACAACAGTTTAGGCCTGTTTAGCAAAACAGACCAAGATTCTAGGCCGGTGGGCCATCATCTTCTACTTCAAGTACCAGGACTACTGGGCTGAAGAAGGGGTGTTGGATGTGTGGGGAGCCACACTACCAACACGATTGCCTAGTGGAGAGGACTAGAGCATCCAGATTAGTCGGACCCACTACCGTGGGAGATATGGGAAAGGCCCATCAGATTCATGTATCGGTGAATAACCGCCAGGAAGAGCATCAGTCAATTGTGCTTGAGACGACAGGTACCGTCATTGACCAGCCCCTTAGTATTTTGATAGATCTTGGTGCTACCGAGAGTTTCATTTCTGGTGCAGTGCTAAAAAGGATTAATGTAAAGGAAGTCGAACAGGATGAGTTTAGCTTCATAGAGATGGCTTCAGGAGCCAAATAGAAGGTTGGAGGAAAGGTTACGGGATGTATCCTTAACCTGGGAGATTTTGTCACAAGGGCCAACTTGTACGTCACGATCTTAGGATCTTATGATGTCATAATTGGTATGGACTGGTTAGAATTTCATGAGGTGATACTCAACTATAAGACAAAATAGTTGAGCTTGGTTGATGATGAGGGAAAGAGACGTGTGATTGTAGGACGGAACCAGGGAGTTTCGCTGAGGTTCATCTCTTCCTTACAGCTACGGAAGAGCATGCGCAAGGGGTACAATATTTATGCGATCCTTGCGTTAAACGAGAAGGGATTAACGAAAGGTTTGGAACACCTTCCGGTGGTGAGAGAGTTTGCGGATGTATTTTCGGAGGAGTTACCTGGGATGTCATTGGACAGGGAATTGAAGTTTACCATGGACCTAAAACCAGGGACTGAACCGATAGCAAGAACGGCTTATTGGATGTCAACCTTGGAGTTACAAGAGTTAAGAATGAAACTAAAAGAATTGTTGGACCTGGGACTGATACGACCAAGTGTGTCACCGTGGGGTGCACCTGTTATTTTCATATGAAATAAGGATGAGTCGTGGAGGCTCTGCATTGACTACCGTCAATTGAACAAGGCGACGATCAAGAATCAATATCCATTGCCAAGGATTGATGATCTATTCAATCAAATGAAGGGTGCGACGGTGTTCTCAAAGATCGATTTGCGATCAAGCTATCACCAGTTACGAATTAAGGAAGATGATGTCCCTAAGACCACCTTTAAGGTGAGGTTTGGACATTATGAGTTTATTGTTTTACCGTTTGGACTGACAAACACCCCAGGGGTATTTATGAGTTTGATGAATGGGGTGTTCCTTGAGTACTTGGACAAGTTCATCCAAGTATTCATTGATGATATTTTGATTTACTCTCGGACGACGGAGGAGCATTACTAGCACTTGCGCTTGGTACTACAGTGTTTGTGATAGCACAAATTGTATGGGAAGTTTTCCAAATGCTCTTTTTATCAATCGAAGATTCACTACTTAGGGCATGTCATCTCTGGCGAAGGCATCGTCGTGGATCCAGCAAAGGTCGAGGTGATTATGGAATGGCCTGCACCAACGAATGTCCTGGAAGTGCATAGCTTCATGGGTTTAGCAGGATACTATCGATGGTTCATCAAGGGATTTTCAAAGATAGAAAATCTGATCACAGAGTTGTAGAAGAAGAAAAAGAAGTTTGTTTGGACCGAGAAATGCGCAAAAGAATTTCGTAGGGTCAAGGAATTGTTGACAACAACATCGATACTAAAGGTCCCTAACATGGATGCAGACTTCTTGGTATGTACTGATGCATCCAAGGAAGGCTTAAGCAAGGTCTTGATGCAAGACGGACGAGTGATTGCTTACATTTTGAGGAAACTGAGAAGGCATGAGGAGAACTACGTGATGCACGATTTAGAGTTGTTAGCCATTGTTTATGCCTTGAAGGTTTGGAGACACTACCTTGTTGGATGAAAATTCGAACTAAAGACTGACCATTGTGGACTACAACACATCTTTATGCAAAGCAACCTGAATGCGCTACAATGGAGTTGGTCGAAATTACTTAACAAGTACAACTTTGAGATTACTTACATAAAAGGAACAGTGAACCTAGTGGTGGATGCATTGAGTCGGAGACCACGCATCTTTTCGGTGCTACCTGTTCAGACAAATCTTCGTGAAAATATTCTAACTTTACAGCGTGATGATGACTAGTACAAAGAGGTCGAGGGTTTTATCGGACAAAACACAATGATGGTACCATGATTTGAAGGATTTTCGTTTGATAGCGATGGATTATTGAGGTTTAAAAATCGGATCTACATACTGCCAAATGACGAGTTGAGGATGTTGATCTTGAGAGAGGCTCATAGAGCAGTTTACATGGCTCATCTGGGAGTCATGAAGATGAGGGAAGACCTTAAACCCTTATTCTTCTGGAAGGGATTGAAGGATGACATAGTCAACTATGTGGCCAGATGTCTAGAATGTCAATAGGTAAAGGATGAACATAGACACCCATCCGAATTACTACAACCACAAGCTATTCTGGAATCAAAATGGGAGATTATTTCGATGGATTTTATTTTTGGATTGCCACTGACAGCAAGGAGACATGACTCGATTTTTGTAGTAGTAGACACTCTGACAAAGAGTGCTCACTTTATTCCTCTGCGTATGACGTATCAGGCACCTGACATAGCTAGAGTTTTCATCAGTGAGATTTTGAGGCTGCATGGCATGCCTAAGAGGATTATATCCGATCGAGGATCGATGTTTACTGGACGATTTTGGACAAGTTTCCAAGAGGCCTTGGGAACCCAACTTAACTTTAGTACCGCGCATCACTCGTAGATTGACGAGTAGACTGAACAAATGAACAAAACCTTGGAGGACATATTGCGCATGTACGTGACGGACCAACAAAAGCGTTGGGAAGAATTCTTGCCACTAGTGGAGTTCACTTACAACAACAGTTACCAGAGCACCATTAAGATAGTGCCTTTCGAGTTTCTTTACGGGTGACCGTGTCAGACGCCTTTGAGCTGGGATTGGCTTGAGGATAGGGTCTTGGTGGGACCAGAAGCAATCCAAGAAATGGAAGAGCAAATGCAAACAATAAGAAAAAGGATTAAAGAAGCACAGGATTGACAAAAGAGTTATGTCGATGCGCACCATGTCAACCGTAGCTACGAGGTCGACGATCGAGTCTTCTTGCAGGTTAAACCACATAAACTTTCATGGGAACTTTCAAGATTGTGGAGAGAAAGGGGCCATGGTCTATCGACTAGCCTTTCCTGATTGTTTGAGGCACATGCACGATGTTTTTCATGTATCTGTTTTGAGACATTATATTAGTGATCCTACACATGTTATTGACATGAGTTCCTTGCAAGTGACAGACGAGGGGGCGCTCACGGCTGAGCTGATCCACATCTTGGATCATCGCGTTCAATAGCTATGGTGTCGAACGATAGAGCAGGTCAAGGTCTAGTCGGACAATTATAGTCCGCACTCGACGACCTGGGAGGATGCATATGATATGCGCCAACAATTTCCATTTTTGTTTGATAGATAGACATATGATACCGTGATACACTTTAGTTCAGCATTTATACTATGGAACTTCAGGACGAAGTTTATACCAAGAGGGGGTGTATGTAACATCCCGCTCTGGTGCACTGAGCGAACTTATTCTTAGAGGACACTTGCTCGCAAGTGATCCGGATTATTATGGTATTAAAACTTTTGATTTTGATTATGAGGCATTATGGGTTGATGACATGTTGTTTTACTACATTGACATAGATAGGTTCTATTGACTTGGTTTACTGAGTGTGTAGAATTTTGGACCTCAAGGATGCAGAGGCATTGATGGAACCCCTTGGACTCTGGATCGAGTCAGGGAGTGTACCATTGGGGTTTGATTGTTTTACTGTGACATTAGTGCATCTAATTATATGATATGATATGGATATGTTTTGACATGATTTGTTGATCATGCAGGCTGACGATAGATTGTCGACCAAACTCACATGTGGAGTAAAGGGGTCACGCACAACTACCAGAGATGTTGAGGGAGAGGTGTGGACAATATCCTTGCCACAACCTACTAGCACTGTCATCATGGCTCAAACTTTAGGTTAACGTTTACCTAGTTCGAGAGGACCCACGATGTCGTGAGGGAAGACTACGACAGTCACTCACGATGATTCTAAGGGGAGCGCAATAAGGCGGGGGCCTTATTCCTTAGAGGCCCTTAGTCTCCCATAAGTTCACCTGGTAGAGTATTGACTCCAGGGGTTTTTGATGTCTACCAAGTCAGTCAAGAGTCAAGTGGCACCCTTGGAGCACATAGTTCGTCCTGAAGGGCACGTCGCACAAGGGAAATAGATTAAGGCGAGTGGCACCCTTGGAGCACCTAGTGTGTCTTGAAGGGCACGTCGTGTTGTTGATGATAGAGGAATGAACCTAGATGGCCTTAGGAAGAATAACATGTTAAGACATTTTGAAAACAAATTCCCTAATTAAATGTCGCCCTATACGAAAATTTAAGGTTTAAGTCCAAACTATGCTAGTGGTAAAATTTTATCTCTCTATAAAAAAAAATAACAATAATAATAATAAAAATACAAACCACATAAATAATAATTATGACCTTCATTAAATCTTGTAACACGAAGGGAATAAGAAATTTAATTTATTCATTAAAAAAAAAAATCTGTTGGAATAAAATTTAAAAGAAAAAGGGGAATTAATGGTTTTATTATTTTGATAATTCTAAAATACTAATTAAATGAGAAAAGGGAAAAAGGGTTAATCTCCACACTTGCCTTTTTGAGTTCTAATTAAAAAGGGGAAAAGGGGAAATATAAAAAATTAGGAAACTAGGAAAAGAGGTAAACATAAAAAGGGAAAAAGGGAATCTTAAGGGAAAAAGCGGAAGGTCAAACTTAATAAAGCATCTACCATTTAAGAGATTTCTAATTTAAACTGAACTAGCAATTTAATAAAAGGAAAAGTTATTAAAACCTGTAAGAGAATTTGGGAACACCTAGGAGTGATTCTAGGAGTAACTCTAGGTGGGTGAGGGAAATAAAGATAATTAATTAATTAAAGAAGTTAATTTATGGAGGAAGGAAGGGGATGGGTGACACTTGTACAGGGAGGAATTTTTAGGAAATTTATAGAAACTTAACTAAAAGAGAATTTTTGGAAACTAAGGAACCACAAAACTCTATATAATGAAGGGAGGTGATGAAGGTTGGATCTTCTTCTGTTTGCATAATGTTACGCTGCAGAAATATCTACTTGACTGACTTAACTTGTGGGAATTGGGATACCCAATTCGATGAGGAGTGGTAGCTCGGCCTTGCGAGGTGAGCTGGGAGCTAGTCAAAATCTCTGGATAGTGAGTGTGTGGCCCCTTTGGGCTCGCGAGGCTAAGGGGGAAGAAGAGTACCCCTAGCATTGGTTGGGAGGTATCAGTGAAGTCTCGACAGTCGGGGAGTGGGAGTTGCATGAAGCACGCGGGACATCATTCGAAGCAGGCGATCAGGCAATGGTATGCTTTCTTCATTTTGTATGGTAGAATGTATTAGGACTTATGCTTGGATCTGCTTATTTAATGGAAAAGTAATATGATGTTTTTTTTTTTAAATTGGTGACTGAAACTTTCCTTATCCTAGCTTGATGGTTGTTAACTCCCATGGTCTTCGTTTTCCTGCATGTTTTGACCACCTTGTTGTCTTGATTGTGACCTTCATGGTTATTTAGCCTTAATCCCTAGCTCACTAGTCCTCGCCTAAGCAGTCGGCCAGGAGCCTGATCTACGGTCGTCGCCTTAGCGTTAAAAGAACTATGGATCTCAACGCCCTGTTTTTCTGTGCAAGGATGATGAGCGAATGACGAACTTGTTAGCCGACTACCCTTGATGTTTGTCCCTGGTTGATTGTGGATTCCACCATCTAACAACAACCTTTGTGTGTGGATTATCTGGTGTCCTGGTAGGTTTTCTCTTTGCCTTGACTGATAGAACCCCTGACAATCATTCCATGACCTTTCCCTTTCGATCCTTACGTTCTCTTACTGTTGTCTGCGTTGTTTGGTATTCTTGCGATGGAAAAACATTTGTTTTTATTTGTTATTCCTGTTTGCGTTGTATGGGTATTCTGGCAAGGGAAAATTGATTTGATTCTTTGTCTCCAATTTTTATTTGTATCCTGGAATGGAAAAACGTTTTTGTGTTTTTCTTGTGTGCGTTGTTTGGTATTCTGGCAATGGAAAAACATTTTTTATTTTATTTGCTATTCTTGTCTGCGTTGTATGGGTATTCTAGCAAGGGAAAAATGATTTGATTCTCTGTCTGTAATTTTTATTTGTATCCTGGAATGGAAAAACGTTTTTGTGTTTTTCTTGTCTGTGTTGTTTGGTTTTCTGGCAATGGAAAAACGTTTTTTTTTATTCGCTATTCCTGTCTGCATTGTATGGGTATTCTGGCAATGGAAAAATGATTTGATTCTCTGTCTGCAATTTTTATTTGTATGCTTGAATGGAAAAACGTTTTTGTGTTTTTCTTGTCTGCGTTTTCCCCCTTAGTTACTACAGTAATTTCTTATTATTAATGACAGGAAAAACATAATTCCCTTATGGGGTGTTGTCACAGCGATTTGTTTATTATACAATGACAGAAAAGAAAAATGAAATCCCCTTCTGGTGTGATGGCACAACAATTTTTTATTTATTTAATGACAGGAAAAACGAAATCCCCTTCTGGTGTGATGGTACAACAAATTGATTGTTATTTAATGACAGGAAAAATGAAATCCCCTTCTGGTGTGTCCCTGTACATGTTTTTCCCTTTTAAAATGAGACTGTGATAGCTGATTAATTACGCACGTTTTCTATTCCATTCAAAACGTGGCTGAGATTGTGGTTAAATGATCACAAATTTCCATTCAAAACATGTCAGAGATCGTTGTTTAAATGCTCACGTTTTTCCATTCAAAACATGTATGAGACCATTGTTTAATGCTCACGATTTTACCATTCAAAACATGTATGAGACCATTGTTTAATGCTCACGGTTTTACAATTCAAAACATGTCTGAGATCGTTGTTTAAATGTTCACGTTTTTCCATTCAAAACCTGTCTGAGACCATTGTTTAATGCCCACAATTATTGCCTTTAAAAGTTGACTTTGATTGTTGTTTAAATACCCACGATTTTTCCTTTATAATGTTGCCAGAGCTTGCTGTAATTACCCACGATTTTTCCTTTAGAATGTTGCCAGAGCTTGTTGTAATTACCCATGATTTTTCCTTTAGAATGTTACCAGAGCTTGTTGTAATTACCCATGGTTTTTTCCTTTAGAATGTTAACTGAGCTTGCTGGAATGACCACAAATTTACCAGAACCATTGCTACAGTTAATTGGCTTGTTAATTGCAATGTTAAATGATATATTAATTGCCTTAATAAATGCCAGAACAATTGCTACAACACTGTGAATGGTCAACATATTCCTACTTATTGATTAAATGCCACAGCGAGTTAAATGGTTAAACAATTATGTAAATTGCCTTGTTTTTGCACTACTAATCGTTATGTTAACCGTCATATAAATTGCCTCGCTACTATTATATTAATTGTTATGTTAATTAACATGATAATCGCCTTGTTAGTGCTATAATACTTGTTATGAAAATTGTCATGCAAACTACCATGTTATTGCTCAATTAATTGATTATGTTAATCATTATGTTAAATGCCTTCTTAACTGCTGTAATAAATTGTTATGTAACATATATGTAATTACCTTGTTAATTTGCTACAACAATGTTATTAGCTAGCAGTTTCCTCCTCAATGATAATAAACAACTAGTGTGGTTAGTTCAGTCATTATATCTAGACTAATGTTGAGGTTTAACTGTTCATAAGTGTTATAGGTAGCATTCCACTTTAAGAATGTTAATGTTGTTATTCAAGTTTATGGTTAGTTAGATTTATAGATATCACCTAATTGGTAACCCAGACTCGCTAAATTTGAGTCGTAATTCATGTTAAGTTCGGTGGGTAACTTGTTGACTGATAGAATTTAGACTGGTTAATTGATCTGTAATTAACATCAATTTAAGTCGTAGATAACGACCTTTTAGACTTGATTAATGTTGTTGTTCATTTTAATTAATGTTTGTACTTGGTTTCATAAACATTTAATGTGCTTGGTTTTCTCACTGTAAGGGTTCTAGTTACTTGTGTAATTAATTTTGGGTCGTTAGGATGATTGTCCTTAGCTTAGTAGGCTTGGTCTGCTTGTGTCGGGCGGGATGCAGACACCTCCTTGTTCCTAAGAATAGTCGCCAGCCCTGAGACCTTAAATGGTCAAAATCGATGGGAACCTAGGCTTGAGCATTGCTTATGTGTCCTGGAGGTCCTAACAATTGCAGGGTAGGACGGGCGGGTAGTCATTCTTATTTTTCATCGGTTGAATGTCGTACATTGCTTCCAGGGGCTTGATGTGCTTATATGTTAGTTTGTTATGTTGTTGTTGCATGAGTTGCATGTGTTGTGTCATCGTCATGTTGTGATGTTGAGTATAATGTCATTATTACCTTCCTACACACACAATATATATATATATATATATATATATATATATATATATATATATATATATATATATATAAGTGTGCTTTTACCGGTTGTATATAGTAGGAGTTGTACTAGATGGGGATGTTACAATAGTACAATACCTATGGTTCTTAGGGAGGAGGTGCCTATGCTAATCAAACACCACCTTTCCTAAACGTTTTGAATGATGATACTTCATCTTAGGACCACAAACTAGACATGGAAATTTACCCTTTGTTTGAAGACCTGCAACAGATGGATTAATGTCAATTATACGATGAGATTATTTAAAAATTAAACATGCAACGAGATATATTTAAAAAATTATATAGTATTAAAGAGAAATAGAATGCTACATAGCACAAAAATGTGCTAGTCTCGGGGCATCATGAATTTTCCATAAAAGTGTTCCACGGAATTTAAATTTCTTCTCCTCGATTGGTTTACAAATGTCATACATAGTGATGCCAACCCATAATTTTAGTAGCTCATCGATAACATGATCGATATATACATTCATATATTTAACCTGATACTTACCTAACTGTTTGAAATTACACATAATTACTATAACTATGATATGTATATATAAATAAATAAATAAACAAAAGATATTATGCAAAAAACTAAACAAATGAAAATGTTAGATTCAAAAAATTAATGTAAACAAATACATGGAAAAATCATTGTCAACATTATGTGCTCCCTCTCTATTGACATCCAAGGAGGAATCTTATTATTCATAACAAAAATATGCCACACTGAGTAAATAGACCTAATCTCTCCAAATGGATTAACATCGTGAGCTGCCAATGAAAGCCTAACATTACAACGTTCATCTATGAAATCTTCCCATTTTTCCTCAATTTCCATAAATGCATAACCATCAACAGGCATTCGAAGGACACCATCTCCACTTTTTCTATGTGCATGGTAATCCATAGCTTGTGTTATTCTTTCACACCTAAACAATCATTGCAAATGTCGAATTATTGGAATATGACGAAGAACCTTTCAAGGCACCCTTTTTGTTACTTGATTGGTTTGATATCTACCGATAATACATTGTGGGCATTATGTTTTCAAAGCATGTTGTCCATAATATATAATATGATCATTAGGACATGCATCTATAGTTTTATAATTCATAGCAATGTCTTTCATAATTGCATGAAAATATTGATATGTGCGAGGTAAAATATTTGACGATGGTAACAAAAATTCACCTAACAATCTACACCATAACAAATAAGTAGTTAATGTAAAGAATATTAATTGTAAAAATTGAATTCTTATTTTACACATTATTCAACACTAAAAACAAATAGAAAAAAGTCGACATTTATGTATAATATGAAATGAAACATATTACATACCTTAGGATCTGTGCCATACAAGTGTTCGACAAATTATTCATAACCTTTAAGTTCACTATCAACAATGTAGCAGAGAGAAGATTTTCTCTTCAGAGTTCATCAAGTCGTTTATTTTCCTTTTATAATAGAGGTTTATCATAAATACCATCACTGTCCCCATCCTCATCTGGTAGAGAGAAAAAATCTTGGATCATTTGATTTGTCCCATCATCTTCTTCCATGGGAGCATTAACTTGATTTGTCCCATCATTTTCTTCCATGATATCCTCATTTTCTTGATCATGTTCCTCAACTTGTATACCATCATTATTACTACTACTTGGTGCAATATTCTGCTAAACGTTAGAGGGAAACTCTAACTTTATAATTACAAACAATCATGCAAAATTAGTGTGTATAACAAATATTCAAACAATATATCTACACATATATAATTATATATATAATTGACAATATAAAAACAGATAATGAATATATAGCTAATAATTACCATGGGACGATATTCATTTGATCCCCCATCAATGTGACCATATTTCCTGCAATGTTTTTTTGTTGTTGCTATTAAAATTCTTACGGGACATGTAGTGCAACATATTTTGCAAGGGAAATAACATCTACCATCACCCTTTTCACCCTCTTTACTTTTTTTCCGACCTATAATATTCTACGACATTCTTCTGCACAAAAATACCCTTTCTGAACCTTCGTTGTTATAGCAATATTGTCGCAACATCTCTAATTCGCAAAAATATTTATACATATTTTTTTCGTCGCAAGAGTAATGAACGTTTACCAAATCAATGTTGACATTGTCAAAGAGTATAACAGTCAATGTTGACTTTATAAAATATTCTAACGGTCAATGGTTATCATCTCTCTTGCGATGAACGTTGATCAAATAAATGTTGACTTTGTAAAAGTGTATAACGGTTAATGTTGACTTTATCAAATAGTGTAACAGTCAATGGTTATCTTCGCTCTTGCAACAAATCCATAATTATTTCGCAAGAGTGACAATAGTGTCGCTCTTCCGACGAACATATTGATTCGTCGCCAGAGCGACGAATACAAGATGGATTTATAATAAAATTGAAAAATTGAACTCTTTCTCGTGAATTTTGCGACGAAAGGGTACTTTCGTCGCAAGTAATCACCACAATTTTTTCAATATGTAATAGTAAAGAAGAGGAAATGTTGATAAAACAAAAATCCTAAATCAACTAGCTCAAATTAAGGGACAAGAATACCAAAATTTTCCACAAAGTCCTCGTTCAATGGAGAAGTAGGAAAGGATAACATCCCTTAGAATGGCGGGGAGAGAAATCAAGGAAACCTAGGAGGACATTGAGGCCAAACTCAAAAACTACTTCAAGAATCTACTGATACAACCAAAACATCATAGGTAGGAATCCATATGCAGGATCACAAAGGATATCCCCAATTTTTTCTCCTCATAGTACACCCAAATTATGATGAGACCAAATATTGTGGAGGAAGTGGAAGCAATTATTAAGGACATGGCCCTAGGGAAATCTAGAAGACTAGATGTATTTGAGATTGATTTCTTTCAATCTAGCTAGTCGATCCTAGAAAGGGATATTTTGGAACTGGTCGAAGAGTCATGCATATCCAGATCCATCCTACAAGCCTTCAAATCCACCTTCATCACCTTAATCCCCAAGGTTAAGGGAGCCAACACCGCAGATAAGTTCCTCCTTATTTCCCTATGTAATATCATTTATATAAGATTGTCTCCAAATTAATAACTTCTACACGTAAGTCCATCCTCCTCATCATTACCTCTTATGAATAGGGGTTTTTTTTGGAGGGAAGGAAAATTATGGATGGTATAGTGGTGGTTCATGAAACCATCTACTCTCTCAATGTCATGAGGAAAGATGGGGTTATGATGAGTTTAGACATGTCCCTCTAGAATATGTCTTCAGGGAGGAATGGGTTGAGTGGAGCTTAAACATGGTTTCCTTAGCCTTTTTCTCAATATTAGTGAATGGAAATCCCTCCATAATTTTCAACCCCTCTCGGGGATTTAGACAAGGTGACCCCCTCTCCCCCTTTCTTTATATTGTCCTAGAGGAGGAAAAGTATATCCAAGGAAAAACCTACAAGCTCAATTTAGGGGATATGATAACATTCATTGGATGAGGCTCTATCAAATTTATAGTTTTTTTATGACACCTTATTTATAGGCCAACTAATTATAATGGAATCCCTCACCTTTAAAGACTTTCTAGACCTATTCAATCAGGCCTTCAGGACCCTAATCAATACAGAAAAAATATCAAAAAAAAATTGAACACTCCATGTCCTATCTAGAGAACTATTTCCACCCTTTTAGGATTTCAACAGGTGTCTATTCCCTCCAAATACCCATGGCACCCTCTCCTAGCCAAATCTCTATACAATGCATCATAGGAAGGGATTCTAGCCAAATTGGAAGCCAAATTATTCAACTAGACTCATTGCTTTCTTTCTCTCCCGACAAGGATCCATTAATTAAATTGGTCACTATGGCCATGACTATGTAAATTTATTTATTGTTATCCACACCTAAGAAAACTTTGAAGAAAATTAGGAATCTGCAACACACATTCCTCTAGGGAGGGGTGACTAAGGACAAAAAGGGCTCTGGTGGCCTAGAAGAAATAATGCGATCCTAAGGAAACAGGAGGTCTAGGAATTCAGGAGCCTCAAGCAGTTGGAAAATCATTGGTAGATAAACTTTGGTGGAGGTGGGTTAAAAATCCTACTAGCCTATGGGAAAACTTATGGAAAAACAAATATTCCCCCCTGGAGGAGCTCATACGAGCTGAAGGAGATAATGTAGGGTCCTTGATATGGAACAATTCATGGAAAAATCGAGTCTTGGTTCAGGACCAATGTTTTTGGGAGGTCCATAATGGAAAATCAGCCTTAATTTTGGATGATACTTGAGATGAGCATTCCACCCTCTGGGAATTCATAGCATTTTTAGGATTTGAGACAAAAAATGGAACGGGAAGGATGGGAATTTTTTTACCAATGTTGGAAGACTTAGTTGGGCATGATGAACCCATGTACAATGACTTGGAAGCCCCTGGATGGCTAGCCAATATTGTGGGATGAATATACAAAAAGGTAGATGCCAGAGGTATTGAGGGAGAGACAAACAAAAAGAAGATCAAGGGAATAAATTATTAGGTGGGGAAATCATTATGATGCTAAGTTTCGAGTGAAAGATGCATATATAGTAGTGATGGTTCTAGGTGAGGAGCAATGCAAAACAAATTGGGAGAGCATCTAACAATTGACCATCTTGCCAAATATTTCGACTTTCTCATGGCTCATAGCAAGTCGAAAAAATATGAACTAGGATTGACTGGCCTTAAGGTGATTCATTGGGCCCTCCATGTGTATGTTGTGCAAATAAGAGTACGAATCCCTTCACCACATGTTGGCTTCTTGCAAAACAATGGCCTATTTTTGGGATAAAGCAACACAATTTTTTAGAAGGTCGGACATGGTTCGACATGACATTCCAAGGAACATAGGGGAATGGGGGAATGACATATATGCTAACCCGATTCTAAATATATCCTAGAAAAACTTCACATTATTTTTTATATGGAATGTTTATAAAGAAATAAATAAAACAATTTTCAAATGTAAGTCCCTTACCAATGAACAGGTATGGTACACCGTCCAAAAAAAATTAAGGAAACCATTACAATAGCCACCTGGTCATTGCAGGATGAAAAAATGGAGTAGTATGAATCCATCCTTTTTTAAAAATTGAATCTTGGATCTAGTTTGAACCATAGAACCCTCACTATGAAGCCCATGCGAGAAAAACCTAGAGATCAATTGAAATCTCCTCAAGAGGGATTTCATAAGTTGAACTTAGACAGTGCCTCTAAAGGGAACCTAGGCCCATCAAGGGTGGGTGGAGTCTTCTAAAATCATCAAGGAAAATTGAATATCTTGTTTACTTCAAACCGAGGTAACTCTTCGAATAACATGACAGAGTTGGATGACCTCCTCAAAGGGTTAGCGATCACTCAAGAGAAATGTTTCAGAGCCCTTGTCATAGAAGGAGACTCATAGGTGCTTATTGCATATTTGAGGGAGATTTTGAATGAGACTCAACCAAATAATCTCTCAACACATTGGTGCAAGGAATTTGGTCTATCCAAAACAACAAGAATTTTCTATCCCTATCATAATTATCGAGCATGTTTGTCACAAATCCAATGCTCTTGAGGATTGTATGGCTAATGCAGGGTGTTGTTGACTTGTCAACTTTATGTTTGGAAGGAGGGGGACCCACTCCCACAAGGGATCTAGGACCATATGTACACACCAATATAGATGGATATTTTTTTTCTTGAGGATTGGACACATGACATGTGGGAGGAAACACACGAAGGTGGTTCGGAGCCCAAAGTGATCCTAAAGTACAATTGCTAAAACAAACTCAGGCAAAAGTATAGGATGGGTATGTCATATTCCCTTTGACATGAGTGAGATATGTTTCAAGTGATGCAGAGGATTGTGTTCAATAGTCCATCCATAATGGAAACACATTGGAAGGAATGAGGTTTCCCAAGAATAGGTACACAACATTCATTTCAAAAGATGATGAATGATTGAGGTCGATATTAGAGTGGTTATGGAGGTGATGGTATGGGGATGATAAGGGTTATTTATCATGGGATTATGCTGGTGAAATCACCTAAAAAAGGGACAATCAACCTGCCTATAAGACTGTTGTGGTGAATGCTCAAATTGTTTGGTCCATAGTAACTAGATTGGGACAGGAACTGCTACATGGTCATAAATAATGCTCTTTGTTTGGATGTCATATGCTTCTCCCTATCAGTATAAGGTGGTTTATTCCCTTAGGATATAAGTTCAAAATGATGGGGAAACTCTAGAAAAGGAAAGGAAAAGGGAGAAAAACAAGTCATCACAATAAGTAGGCCTCAACTCGAAAGGTTCTTCCCATTCCACCTAGGTAGCTAGGGATGCATGGGAAGCCGAGATGAAATTCACGGAATTCTATTTGGAGGAAGAAATTAAGGAAGTATTAGTAGTATAGGAATTAGTTTATCTACATCTTTTGAAACTCCTAGATAGTGATATTATTGATGAGGAAAAGGATTGGGTGAAAGACCATGTTCATACAAGAATCATAGAAATTAGATATTTCAGGTTGTTGGAGACCTATTTGATGGTAAAGTCCATCATGGGACAAGCCCCACATAAAAAAAAAATGAGACCAAGCATAGTTTCTACATTCCATCCAGATCCTCAAAGGGAAGTTTGAACTATTTTTTTGGTCCAAACATGGAATTAGATTCATAGTCACTCAAAAAACCTAGCAACAGGAGTAGAGGGAGAACATTCAAACGATGCAAAGTCCACCAGGATCATTCAATTGCCCCATTGACATCAACAATTAATAGGATGAAGGGGACGTCCAGGATCATGTAGGAACCCCAACTCCTATCAAGATCCATTTGGGGAAGTCTGAACCAGGTTGAATGGTTCATGTTTTTTTTTTTTTTTACTATGGGTCAAGTCTTTATTTTATGTCAAGCAACTAGTCAGGAGATCAGATATCACTCTCTTCTTCCTAGTATAGATATGTTTTAAGGATATATGCCCCTGAACCTAAAAACTATGGATATGTATCTCTGATAGGTAATAGATGTTTGGTTGTAATGAATTGATAGATCGTGACTTTGGTAGGGTTTGGGGTCTGGTTTACTTTAATGGAAAACCCCCTACTCTTTTTGTACACTTTTTTGAATATAATATAACCCTATCTCTTTATAATTTTAAAAAAATATAATCTTGAGCCATTGATTGATGTGGTTACTGATCGTGTTTTTCAAGCCCATTGCTTTCGTAACTCATGGTATTATGTATGGTAATGAATATTTAATGGATTGAGATATTCCATTGTACAAATCCACAATCCACTGGTGTTGACCTCACTTGTCCAGTTTTTCCAAGGTTAATAGATATCTATTAGGTGTTGGTTTTCTCAATAGACCTGGACTAGAGTGACCTATCAATTTCATCGATGGTGTCTCAGATCTTGGTATAGATTTGGAGTGGTCATATTTGGCCCATTTAGTCCTTGTGAATCATGTAGGTTGAATCAATGGTGTTTTTTGATACTTAAAATAAAACCAAACCAACAAAATAATGAATCCATGGAGGCATGAGTGAGTAATTTCTTCCAAAGCTTCCATTATCAAGTGTTATTTGATTAGGAACTAATAAAACCCACCTAGAAAATGCAAAGAGTATGTCACAAGATTTGGAACAACTAGATATTCATATGAGGGAACATGTCCCAAGCAAGCCAACCTTCTCATTTTGATTTTAAATCTCAAATTTAATGTAATTAAATATTGTAAGGCTTGAGGAAGATAGATACATTGTATTGTGTAAGGATAAATGTAATTTTCCTTTAATGGCTGACAGGTAGGTGAATCTAGATGACTAGATGTAAATTAAATGTAATTTAATGTAAGTAGGTGATGAAGGCTCGAGAAGCCCCTCTTTTGTAAAAAAATATCAATGTATTGAGATCATAAGGCATTAGTGTAAAGAAAGAATATCATGACAAGAATAAGATAAGAGAGGAGAGGAGAGAAGAACTATGACTCTGTTGTAGTACAGTCTTGTAAACATTGTAAAAACCATTCAGATTTAATGAAAGCATATTTCCCTGCATGTGATTCTCTATGTATGTGTTCCATGTGAATTAATGTTTGTTTATAAAATTTTACTGTGCATAAAAATGAATGTTATGAGTGTTTAAATGTTCCCTTTGCAAGACTAGATATAATCCCCTATCTATGTGAGTTTTTGAGTGTTTTTGGATCTGAATGATAGTGCAAGGAGTGCACACCGGTGTTGTTAGAAAACTCTGAGAAGACAGCACAAGAACTCATTAAGGAGTTCTGTAAATAGCGTGCAAGGTGGGAACACCAAAACCATGTCACAAGATCATAAAGGATAGTGCAATGAGTGCACAGAGAAAGCACAAGAAGTGCACCTACAATCAGAGTAGTGTAAAATCTCAAGGGAAGTCCAATGCAAATGTGCACAGAGTAAGAACAAAGAGTGCACAGGTGAGTCTTTGAAGTCCAAGGCTCAAGAGAGTGAGTGTGAAGAGTGCATGAAGCCAACACTTCGTTAATTGATGGTCAAGATCAGGAGGAAAATAATAGAGTGTCATGATGGCATAAGAATCCATTTGAAGGAACAAAGGTATGCACCCATTTGTATTTGAAGAACTCCAAGCTCAGGAGAGAAAACACAAGCGTGCACAGAGCCTATGCAAGGAGTGAAAAAGTTGAGGACTTTCTAAATTTCTAGACTACAGAGAAGCGTAAGAAGTGCACATGTGACCTCTTTAAGTCACAAAGATCAGGAGGGAAGTGCAAGGTGTGTGCCTAAGTTCAAGTCTTTTAAGTCTAAAAATATTATGAGGGAAGCGCAATGCATGCACCACAGGTCTGAGTCCTTTGACTCAAAAAAGCTTGAGGAGGGATAGCGATAAATCCCCAAAAAGAAGAAATATATTTCTAAGAAATAACAATGGATGAGATTTGTTCGGGAGAAGACAAACTCTCTTCCAGCCATCAGATCAAGGTAAGTAATGCAGAGTGTAAACCCTTAACTCCTTTGGACTTCGACTCTTCGACTGTTTTAAGTCATTTGATGTAAAGGAGGAAGAAGCTCTGAAGTCCCGTTGTGAATCTACATGGTAGATCACCGAGAAGAGTGTCGATCGTTGGATTGGCCCAACATAGATATGGGTCATCGGATCAAGCCCAGGCAGGAGGAGGAGCGTTATGGAAAGTATCATATCCCAACCGTCAGATCTGCGTGAAGGAGAGCAATATTCATAGATCTCACGACAGTTTGGAGATTCAACACTCAGGGAGAAACATTTTCTTGTGTTACCAGGAGGAAGATCTCCTGAAGTTTCTAGCTCTGGACTGAATCCTGACCATTCTTTGTTGGGGACACGTGTGAACAGATTTAGCAAGTGTCTAGAATTCTGACATTCGACAATTCAGAAGAAAATGTGTATTGGATTCTTGGAACTCTGGAAGCCCACAGTTCCAAAGTAGATCAGAGCCATTGGTTTTTGGAGAGGTGTGGACCATTGATCCATGGGCCCTCCGAGAGTTCTCTCCTACAATGTTAAGAGGGATTGGATTGTTGTGTTGTAAGATCATCTAAATCCCTAAGCTCCAAAGCTAGAGAATGTCAATGTAGTTCACTTTTTCGTCATTCGAGTGATTTGTGTCGTTGTGTTGGTAGATCCTCCAAAGCCCAAAGCTCCGAAGTGTTAGAGTCACGAAGCACTAGAGCGCTAGTCTCAGAGTTTTCCAGTTCAACGTTTGCAGGATTTTTCATGTTGTGTGGTTAAAATTCCCAAATCCCGAAGTAGCAGAGCGTCGAAGCACCGAAGCTCTGGATAAGCGCCTTGTGGATAATCCCTTAGTCCTAGCCCTTGGTCACGTGAAATTTTTGGCCGAAGTTAAGGGGATAATGCCCAAAATATGATTTTAAGGATAAAGAGGCTTAGAGAAGGAGCTCGCGGGGTTTAGATTTGTATAGACCCACACTCAAGAAGAAATAAAAGGGGCATGTGTACATTAAGATGGGATCCAGTAGGGATCTCAGAGCTAATTCATCTCCTGCATAGAACCATCCTTGACCGGGTGGTTTCACAAACCTCGAGGAGGGGTGTCGGTTTGCACCAAATTGGTTATTCTTCTTATTCTAACAAAATTGAACAATTTAAAGAACGGGTGGAGATAATTTGAATCTCCTTGAAGTTTCAGTCGATCGACATTTTAATGACATGGAATAATTAGTCAGTAAAAATGAGGGTTATAAAAAACAAGGTAGAGAGGTAATAGATACAAGTCTTAGTTCACCGACTTTGTCACAAAAGAGTACCCCAGTAAGAACAAATCCTAGGAGCAGTGGTATGGATATGGGGAAAACAACAGCTGGGAGTTCAAACAATGGTGATTATAAGAACCCACTAAAGAAAAATATTAAAAAATATCATACTGTATTTACTTCTTATAAAAGAGAAAGAGATACAAAAAAATAGGGTTAGGCATACATGAAACCCAATAAATCCCAAGATATATGGATGTAGACAAGCTTATTGAAGAATCTAGTTTGTCTCAACAAAGAAAATTGGAAAATAGAGAAATCATTGAATCCCTAGTCACTTAGGAACTTAATATATTTGAAGAATATTTTGTAACCTTGCACCACACAACCTATGATTGACTTTCTAATAAACTATTAATTGAAAAAATTAATACAAAAAATAGAAAGTCATCCAAGAAAAGGAAATAAACAATTGATTTTGATGGGGTTGCATCATAAAAAATTGTACAATTCCATGAATAAACTGGAGAATCCCTTAAACAATCTATTGGTAATATTGAAAAGGAAAATTTATAGTTAAAACAAAAAAAAAATGAATTAGAGGAAACTTTACTTCTAGGACCTTTATTTCTAGAACCTTTTAATACAATTCAACCAACACTTTCTTTAGAAGATATCCTGGAAAGAAACAATCAATTGAAAGGTTCATCAAGTTTGTTACAAGCAATAAGAAAATATGTTGGATATCGGATACATAAAGGAATAGATTTATTCAATAAATTTGGGAGCTTGCACAAAGTTCCACCAGCTTTGTAGCAAGAATTAAAAAATTCAAAGAATACCTTGTGTGTACATTGTGTGTACATTCTCGACCAAAGAATACGTTGTGTGTACATTCTCGACCAAAGCTTCAATATTAAGCAATATCCACAAAAGTGAGAAAAGCCTTCCTTCAAATATCTGGATGAAACAAATTAATGAATGCTGGTTGAAGAGACTTATGAATATGAGAGAAATGATAAGTTAACTAGATGCTTTAAAGAAAAAAATAGGTGACGTATTATTTAATATGGTTTATCTCAGGAAATAACTTGATGTCCCTAGTCTATTAATGGATACAATACTTTCATCAAAAGAACAATTGTTATACCAGCTTAGTGTATTGAAAGTTGCATTGGAAAACAAGTTCACTCAAACAATAGAATTCTTCGAAGAAGTACTCGAAAGGTGGCTAGTCATATACATTAATAGAAATGATGATGTAGATGACACATTGCATGAATCATGCATGGAATTGAGAGATGTGGATAATGAGTTGTTTGAAATAAAGAAAAGGAATGATATCAAGGTCCCCCCCATGAAGGAATATATTGAATATTGGTTAAGAAAATACTTAGTCAAAATCATCGAGCCAGAACAAAAAGAAACAGTTGCAATAGTTATGCCACCTCAACCACAACAATCATCTACAAAAGAGGCACCTCCAATCAAGTAAAAGGTTTAGAAAAAAATTACATCACAGTGATTCAAGAAGCAACCTTATTCTTCCCCTTCTTATCATTGTTCTATAGTCATTTGTCATACTTCCTTCCATTTCCCATTAATCTAGGAAACCCAATATTATATTTGATTATTTTTCTTGTGTCTTCCAAGTCATTTCATTTCATGGTCAGCGGTAGCCCCATCCTAGTCATCTTTTAAGGAAAAATGAAAATATTTATTTTCAAGACATTTATCTTGTATATTTAAATACCTATATTGTTTTTTAGGTTCCCAAATAACTATTTTGTGATATTACATTATTGTAATCTCAAATAATTTGATTCAAGCATGACATTTCAAATTTGTATCTATCATATTTTTTTTTTCTCAATGAAATCATCATATAAAGTTCTCTGCCATATGAAGTCTATAATATCTTGCTTTCTTTGTTTGGATATTGAATTATGTCTTGATGAATGTTGTGATGGAAATGTCATTCTATTTACTTTCATACTCTATTATTTTTTGAACTCTGTAATATATTTTAATTAGTTTCCTTTCATAAGATACCTGCTCCTATATCATGTATTCTTTCCATGTGAATATTTATTTCAAATAAGCATGTTCCTTCTCAGGCAATGCTTATATTTCTGCATGAAATTTAAGAATAGAGGAGTACCACCTCTTAAAACACAGTAGGATTTTATCCTTTTGAGGTTGAATTAAATAACGTAAAACCGTCTTTTAGATAAAGATATGTATGCAACTAGCCCTATATTATTTAATATTTAAAAAGGACCACAATATCTTGTTGCCAAATTTGGGAAGCAACCTAATCTTAATGAACTTTTTTTGACTTTAACTTTTAGAAAAACATGTTTTCCTACATTAATATCTATAAAAGCTTTGTTCTTGTCTGCATAATTTTTTTCCTATCCTTGGAAACCTTTAAATTCTTCCTAATCCTATTGATCTTCTCTTCCATTTCCTTTAATGAATATGTCCCAATGACAACTATGTTTCTTGGGTTATCCCAACCCACTGGTGTTTTACAATTCTTGTCATACAATGCTTCAAATGGGATCATTTTTAATGAGGCATGATAACCATTCTTGTAAGAAAAATATGCTAAGTGGATATAATATTCCCACTTTGATGGTTGGTCCATCACACACATCTTGAGAATGTATTCAATGATTCTGTTAGTCCTCTTTTTTTTCCCATCTTACTCTGGATGATCTATTGTACTAAGATTTAAGCTTGTTCAAAAACCTTTGAAAAAACCTTTCCAAATATTAAATGGGAATTTTGGATCTTTGTCTAAAACAATTCCCTTAGGCACCCCATGTAACATGGAAACTTATTTCATGCAAATCTATGCAATTTTTGTTTCCATGTGTTTTGTCTTCACATGAATAAAATGTGTTTCCTTAGTTAATTAATCCACCACCACCATGATTGAATCACGCTACTTCACTGTTCTGGGAAACTTTGTAATAAAATCAATTTTAATCACTTCCCATTTCCACTTAAGAATGAGAAATGGTTGTAGCAGCCCTGCTAGATGTATATGCTCTCTTTTCACCTTTTGGAATTAAACTAGACACCTAACAATATAATTAGCCACTTCTTTCTTCATTATTGACCAAAAGTATTAGCTTTTTACAACTGCAATTGTTTTTAAATATCTAGGGTGCCCAACATATGGCACATTCTGCATTTTCCTCAGCATTGTATTTTTCATTTCTTTAAAATATGGCACATATATTTTTCCTCTATACGTGAGTATTCCATCCTCTTGCAACCCATAATATTTAAATTTTTGTTTTAAAATTCCTTGTTGTAATGTTTCTTTTATTTTTAGATATTGTTGATCTGAATTTGCAATCCCTAAAATTCTATCTCTTAAATGTGTGTTGTACATTCTAATGGATTCAATATGCATTTCATGATCTCTTCTATTGAGTGCATCAACAACCTAATTTTCCTTACCTTTTATATGCTTAATTTCAAAGTCATATTCAATTAGAAATTCCATCCATCTAGCTTTTTTGGCATTTAATGTGGGTTGTCCAAACAAAAGGTTCAAACCATATTTTTATATCCTTAGCTCAAATATTATCCCCATGAGGTAATGTCTCCACATTTTTAATGCATGAACAATGTCTATTGAATCCAATTCACATGTATCATAATTCCTCTCGTGCTCTTTTAATTTTATTGACTCATAGCATACAACATGGTCTTTCTGAGTGACGAATCCACCGAACCCTTCCTTGCACACATATGTGAATGCAACAAAATATTCATCTAGATCTACAATATTCAACATTGGCGCACTTGACAAAGTGTCTTTCAACTGTTAAAATCTCTTTGCACACTTGGATGTCCATTCAAATTTCACTCCCTTATTTTGCAAGTGATTGGGATTGCAATCTTTGAAAATTCTTTAATGAACCTTTGTTAATAACTAGAAATACGCATGAACAATTTGACCTCTGTCACGTTTCTCGGCACTAGCCATCCTCTAATGGCCTCTATATTCTCAATATCAACTATTATCCCATATGCTGAAATAATATGCCCCAACTAGTGAATATTATTTTGATAAAAGATGCACTTACTTAGCTTGGCATACAACTTATGATCTCTCAAACCTTGTAGAACCATTATAAAATGATGATCATGCTCTTTCTCTCTTTTAGAGTAGATGATAATATCATCAGAGAAAATAATTAAAAACTTATCCAAGTATTCCCTGAACACTCCCTTCATTAGACACATGAAAACAACTAGGAAACTTGATAGCCCAAAGGGAACTACTGTAAATCCATAATGCCCATATATTGGTATGGACATGGTATTATTGGTATCTTCTTCCTTTATCCTCACTTGATGGTAACCTAATCTCAATTTGATATGCGAAAATATTCTTGCACCTCTCAACTAGACAAATAGGTCATCAATCCTTGGAAAATGATGTTTGTTCTTTATGGTTATATTATTTAGTTGTCTAAAATAAATACATAACCTTAAGGTTTCATATTTCTTATTCAAAAAAAGAACTAGGGATCCCCAGGGTGACACACTTGGGAATATATACCCCTTCAAAAAAAAATTAAGCTACATATGTAACTCTTTCAATTATGGCTCTCCCAGTATGTGAGGTGTCTTGGATATTCGGGAAGATTTTGGCACCAAATAAAAAAGTAAATCAACGTCTCTCCTTAGTGGTATTCTTGGTATTTCCCCAAAATCATATTCACAATATTTCAATACCATATGTTCTTCAATACTTTCCACTTTATCCTTAGCTACCTATTCCATATGAGATGCAAAAAATTGGCATCCTTTCCTGAAACTACTTTTCAGCTACATGGCTGAAATTTCTCTAACAATTAAAACTCTCAGAATTCTTTGAATCTTTCCCTGCTTCCCTCCCTCATCGAGACAATTTGTTTAATTGTTGTAACAATGTAGGAAAATATGGTGTTTTTCGAACCAATCCATGTCAATTCGACAGTCATATGAACTCAGAGTTATGATGTTCACATCTACCGTTGTTTTGATTCCACTCGTGTCTTTAAACAAATCATTGATATTTGTCTTAGCACTTGTGTCTAACTAAACTAACCAATATTTCTTATGCTTACTCCTTTTCAAGTGGAATCTTTCAACAATGTTAGAGTTTATGTAATTGTGGGTAGCTCCAGAATCAATTCAAATTTCTATGGGATGGTTATTAATCTTACCTTCCACTTCAATCATGTGGGATTGATACTCTACTTACTTCTTGTCCAAGGATGCATAAATTATTGACATGCTTTCTTCCATGTATTCAACTATTAAATGTTGTGGATAATCCTCATTCTTTCACCTATGTGAGGGTGGTCCCTTTATAAGTTATTTCCCTCACATCCCAAACATTATACAAGATGTTGGAATACTGAGAGGGGGGGGGTGAGTTAGTATTACCCTTTTTCAACAGTTATCAGTTACTTTTATATTTTGTTAATTACCACAATAGATCAACAACATATTTGTTTGTAAAATCAATTATATAAATATAATTAATAGGAATTACAAGGCTTTTATGAAGAATAGTGAAGGGCACCAATCCTTTTTAGAGAACAAACTCTAGGAGAAACAAATCCCCTTCTTCAGGGAACCAAAATAGGAAGAAAAAACTCCCTTGTCTTTAGGGAACCAACCCTAGGAAGAACCAACTCTCTTATATTTAGAGCACCAACTCTAGGAAGCTCCAACTCCCTTGTATTTAGGCCCCCTGTTACACATCCAAATCACTCAACTGGATAAGTGTCGCACATACCTCTCGCTTGTCGCAAGTGTCGCGACTCCTATACAACTTGTCGCAAAGGTCATAAGTTGGTTATAAGAGTGTCGTGAATACTGTCGGATCATGTCACCTTAATGACGAAATCACAGAGACACTTGAAACACCTCATTTACTCAGTTTGAAGGAAGAAAGTTGGTCTGCTGAAGTCAAACATCTCTTGACACTGTTGAAAGCTTCATAATTGAGGTTTTGGAAGGGGAACGCTCCTCTAACACTACCTGAGGA
>ML796579.1:93316-106371 GCA_009831015.1 Picea engelmannii
CTCATGCATTAGGCTTAGATAGATTCGAAAGAAATTCAGTGTCCATGATAAGCACTTTTCTGTCTAGGGTTAAGGTCAAGCCTTAGAGGTCGATCTACTTGTCCGCAGGCAGATTTTCCTACAACACCCCCGGCCCTAGGAAGCACCAACTCCCTTATCTTTAGGGCACCAACCCCAGGAAAATCCAACTCCCCTGTCTTTAGGGTACCAACCCTAGGAAGCACCAACTCCCTTATCTTTAGGGAACCAACCCCAGGAAGAACCAACTCCCTTAATGTAAAGGATATGAATCATTTTTTGCTCCTCCCTTCCACCCCCACTTCATAAGAAACACAACTTATTCTTCTTGGAATTTGTTGTTGTTTTGATATTTTGATATGGACTACAAGGACACTTTATTCTCACCATTCTTTCTCGTTTATATACTCTTCCAACCGGTGTGAGCTATGAAGCATTGTGTCCCTTTTTTTGGACCATCACACCTCCTCATTTTAAATTAACAATAATCTATGTTATTATTCAAACATTATTGTGAAGGATTTTAATTCAATCAGAGTGCTTTTCATAAATCGATCATAGGTATGGATCTATTCCTTTAACTCGATTCCATGTATTTGCAAATATTGCAGAAACTGAATCCTGCAGAGGTGCTTCCTTCAAACCATTTACATTTGACCATATGCGCAAAAGCATGAGCTTATTAATTAAGTAAGGTACCCAATGCCTCATGGATTATGTGTTTGTAAACCATGACCGGGGGATGGAGCCTAGTCCTATGGCATTTCGGCCTTCAAGATTTTTCTCTCTCATCCACTCTTTTGGAGTTTCAACTCTTCGAAGTGGCTACCTTTCACAAGGGTTGATCCGATGGTTGGCGTGATTTATGGAACCAAATCAACGATCTGGATTTGATCCTTACACTATCCTTCTACTTCTTAATCCAACGACTATGACTTAATCAAAGTTTCATATGAATGACCACTATTTACTTCGGGACTTAGGGCCTCTGCAATCTTTCAACCTTCTGGAGTACATTTCACTGAAGTTCTTATTATCACTTTCTACTTGATAGCCTCCACATGTCCAAGAGCTAGGACTGTGGGCTTAACCATTCCAAAGATTTTTTTTGTCAGTGATATCAATCGTGAATCTTCCTTCTCGATGAGCAGTCAAATCTTACTTTGGAGCTTTGGGACTTCAGGGGTTCGAAGGTCCAGGTAATTGTTGTTCCAATTTCCACCAGAGTTGGTCAGCGCCGAAGTGGTCAACCTACGAGAGATTATGTCAATTTTCCACTACGTTTTGATCTAACGGTTATGTGAGAATCTAGGGGATGTTAGATCAACGATTATCATTTACTTTGGCCTTTGATGTTTAGGTAATTTTTGGTTTCCCTCGAAGGACAAACTCCTGGAGTGACGTAACTTACTGACGTCAATGTTGACTTAGCACTGGCTAGTGGCTGTCATGTTTCACTTATATTTGAGACTGCCATGTACCTAAACTGCCAAGTGGACCTTGAAACTTCTCACCATTTGATTGTGCCACGTATCCTTGCTGACATGGTCTTGTTGATGTAGATCTCCTGACGTGGCACATCTCCTCCTCCTATTCATAGGTTGATATGAATCCTTGATCCAACGATTGTGATCATTTCTTATATCAATGGTCCATATTATTTTCGGCCTTCGAGACTTTGGGTTATTCATTCCCAATTCTCAATTCTCCTTAAGAGAGATTTGTCGAATAAACCTTGAGAAAGTTGACTTCATCTAATGATCTATATTTGATGTGAAAGGCTTAACACGATCCAACGGTTGTTGGGATTTCTACTATTAGGGATATCGTGAATCCTTGATCCAACAACCGTGATCAGTTCTAGATCAATGGTTGAGATTCATTTTGGCCTTCGTGACTTTGGGTTATTCGTTCCCAATTCTCAATTCTCTGAAGTGATATTCCCCGAATAAGCCTCGAGCAACTTAAATTCATCTAAAAATCCATCTTTGACCCGAGAAGCTTCACACGATCCAACGGGTGTCGGGATTTTGGCTATTATGGGTCTCGTGAATCCTTGATCCAATGACTATGATTAGTTCTAGATCAATGGTCTAGATTTATTTCGGCCTTCGAGAAATTAGGTTATTTGTTCCCAATTCTCAATTCCCCTGGAGTGAGCTTCCCTGATTAAACTTCAAGCAAGTTGACTTGGTCTAATGGTCATGGATTGTCCTGAAATCTACATTAGTGTATAGGATTATTCCTCGATTCTTGTGTAGTTTTACTGTGGGGATTTCAATTTAGATTACATTTATGCAATGTGATTTCCCTTCTGATATTTTTGGTAGATTCCTTTACATGTTGTTCATAAAAACTCATCATCCTACAATGCACTTTGCCTTCTGAGATTTTTGGTTTTGTACTTGGATTCTAACTAATAAATATCATTGATTTGTTGGGAATTTGATCCTGATGGTTTTTCTGCATTACATTGATGTTTTCAAATATAATATGCTTCCTCTCCTAAGATTTAGGTAGAGTGATATGCATGTTTTTCATAAAAACTCATCATCAAATCATAAAGACATCGACTGTTGACATCAATGACAATATTTCCAACGATCTCCCCCTTTGTCATCCAGGGAAACACACTAACTTCATACACAAACTCCCCGTGTGATGATGCTTATATCCTCTGAAGTTACTCTCCCCCTTTGACATCAATGGAAAAGGGTTTCTCCCCATATGATTAATCTTTTTCTTGTCTATATTTTGTTGACCAAAATTTGAAATCGAGTAACTCCCCCTGCAATCATGTTCTGCCTGCCATAATTGAATGACTCTCCCTGTCAATCTTCTTTCATTTCCTCTTATTTCTCTCCCCATTTTTTTCTAAAAGGGTATCTCTACCTGCCAAGGTCTCTCCCCTTTTCATCTCTACAAGATGCCATGTAGACCACTTATAACTACTTTGAGACTAATGCACGATCATATCACATGACTTTACTTGAGATAATACATAACCTGTATTGTTCCTGGGTAGATGAAGACCCGCAACAAACCATGTCGGAACCTGCATAAAGTTATGCCATCAAACCATGATTCTTTCAATGATCCTAGTTATCTATTCATTTTTGTGTGCCTCAATGCTCGTAGGAGTATCAACGGGAACAATCTTCCCTAATTTCTCCTTCTCTTCACTGTTTCTAATTTTTTAGAAGGTGTTTCAATGGATCAATAAATTGGCATTGGAAAACTTATGTAATCATCATCACTCAACTATTCTATTTGTTCTACTATTGAAGATTCATCATCATCATCACTATTTTGTGCACCAGAAGCTTCTTTATCCTTGTTTTGAGAATTTTCCTTTCTTATTTTCCATTTGTTGTGTAATGGATAATATGCTTGTATGGAATTATCAAGTTCTGGAATTGTGTCATATTTTTCTTTAAGATTTTTCTTGTCTTGAGCTTGATCTACTTTTTATGCATAGCTTTGATTATTATATTCCTTATTATAAGTTTTACCCACCAATCTCCTATTATTATCTTCATCAATTTCATGAGCAATATATTCATCATCTTTCTTGCTTGGTACTTCAGATTTTATTTTCCATATCTTCTTATTCTTCTTGTTAGGGTTGCATGTATTTAAGGATTGCATTGGTAATCTACCCTCTCTGGTTTTATGACCATAATTGTTGCATTTTTTACATTCAATATTAAAGTTTTGTAAATGAGAAAATGAGTTGTAGTTTCTCTTCTCTGTATTGTAGCTATTATTCTTATATCTTTGGATATTTTTGCTACTGTATTGTCCATAATCTTTGCAGTGTATGGCCTTATGAACAAAATTATTGCAAGAGTAACAATATCCAATAAATAGATATTAATTAGGGGGATTCCTTCTGGTGATTATATTCTTCCTGTCATTTTTTACTTTAGTCAGGATTGTTGATTTTTGTTTAAGTGGAATTGTTTTCAATGGTATCATCTTTGTTTTATTATCTTTTCTTCTTGATGATCCCTTTCAAGCATCTGCGTAATTGATTGGTCTTTTGACAAATCCTTGTGATGTAGAAGTTGAGTCTTGGGTGTATCCCAACTGAGTCTTGTTGTTTGGTGGCCTCTGACTACTAAGAATTTCATCCAATATATTTGAACTATTTCCATAATTTGATCATTTATTTTCTTTCTCAATTTCACTTCTTAGTAGATTAATCTCAACTTCTAGTTTCTCACATACTTGTTTTTTATCAATACGTTGTTGTAAAATGACTTCTTGAATTTTATTAACTTCCAAGAGCTGGGACTTCAAATAAATGATGGCTTGTTTTGACTCTTTGACGGTTTTGGAAACTTCCCTCTCTCTTGATTTAGTAGCTTATTTAATCTCTATAATATCTCCCCTTAGTACCCTATTTTGTATTTTAGTTTTTCCCAGTTCTTCAATTACACTAAGGATTTATTCTTCGAAGTTCACTTCTTATTCCTCTTTTGAATGTTTATCATCTTGAGTTTATCCTTTGGTAATCACTTTCTTCCTGCTTAGGATGGGGACATTTATTGGAAAAGTGTCCAATTTTGTCACAGTTGAAACATATTAAGGGTAACGTTTCTTTATATTTTCCATATCCTTTCTGGAGTTTCTTTATAAATTTGGCCTCTTCTACATCGAATATGTCTGACTGATCTTCATAAGACATATTTTCCCGTTTCTTCTTTGATTTAGATGGTTTAAAGGTTGTTTCATATTTTGTTGGTTTATTATTCCATGTTCTCATTTAATATGCCGTAAAAATTCCATGACGTTGATCAACTATGAGTGTGTCAATATCAGGCCTATCTTCAATTGTATAAATATTGGCATCATGTCTCATAGGTAATGACCTTAGTATCTTTTGCACAATAGGTTTATATATAATTTCTTCTCATGATGCTCTGATTGAATTAACCACTTCATCTACCCTATGAAAGTATTCAACAATGTTCTCTTCCTCTTTCATTTTCAGATTTTCAAATTGAGTTTTATAGGTCTGTAGTTTGGCTTCCATGACTTTTCTCTATCCTTCATATGCAACCTCCAATTTGTCCTAGATTTCTTTGGTTTAATTAAAATGAATAACTTTCACACATATAGAATTTCTCAACCCTCCTATAATTCCATTGACTTCTCTTGAGTTGTCATTGCTTATTTTCTTTCTCACAACATCTTTGCATGGAGTAGTTGGTGCAGTGAAACCATCTACAACATCTTGCTAGGGATCAAAACCAAGAGCCAACATGAAATTTTTCATTCTTATTTTCCATAGAGCATAGCCACCTCCATTAAACAATGGTGCTTTGTTTCTAGACATTACTTTTTGTTGATCCATCTTCAGGATCTACCTTCCAGTTGTTAGATTGTGCTGAAGGCACCCGCTCTGATACCAATTGTTGGAATACTCAGGGGGGAGGGTGGGGGTGGGTGAATCAGTATTACCCATTTTCAACAATTCGTAGTTGCTTTTATATTTTGTTAATTACCACAATAGATCAACAACATACTTGTTTGCAAAATCAATTATATAAATATAATTAATAGGAATTACAAGTCTTTTATGAAGAATAGTGAATGACACCAATCTTTTTTAGAGCCCCAAAACTAAGAGACACAAGTCCCCTTCTTCAGGGAACCAACCCTAGGAAGCACCAACTCTCTTTTCTTTAGGGAACCAAACCCATGAAGCTCCAACTCCCTTGTCTTTAGAACACCAACCCTAGGAAGCACCAACTCCCCTATTTTTAGGGCACAAAACCCAGGAAACTCCAACTCCCTTATCTTTAGGGAACCAACCCTAGGAAGCACCAACTCCTTTATCTTTAGGGAACCAACCCCAAGAAGCACCAACTCCCTTAAAGTAAAGTATATGAATCCTTTCGTGCTCCTCCCTTCCACCCTCACTTCATAAGAATCATCATTTCTTTTTCTTGGCATCTGTTGTTGTTTTGATATTTTCATATGGACTATAGAGACACTTTATTCTCACCATTATTTCTCGTTTATATACTCTTCAAACTAGTGTGAGCTATGAAGCATTGTGTCCCTTTGTTTGGACCATCGCACCTCTTCATTTTAAATGAAAAATAATCTCTATTATTATTAAAAAAATATTGTGAAGGCTTTTAATTCAGTCACACTGTTTTTCATAAATCGATCACATGTATGGATCAATTTCTTTAACTCGATTCCATTTCTCTACAAATATTGTAGAAATTGAATCCTTCAAAGGCGCTTCCTTCAAACCATTTACATGTGACCATATGCGCAAAACCACTGACTTATTAATTAAATGAGGTACCTAGGGCCTCATGGATTATGTGTTTGTAACCCATGAACGAGGGCTAGAACCTACTCCTTCGGTATTTTGACCTTCGGGTATTTTCTCTCTCATCCAATCTTCTAGAGTTTCAACTCTCCGAAGTGGTTACCACTCACAAGGGTTGATCCGATGGTTGGCGTAATTTCTGGAACCAAATCAACGGTCTGGATTTGATCCCTACACTATACTTGCACTGCTTAATCCAACGACTATGACTTAATCAAAGGTTGAGATGCACAACCACTATTTACTTCGGGACTTCGGGCCTCCGAAATCTTTCGACCTTTTAGAGTACATTTTTCCAAAGTGCTTATTAGCACTTTCTACTTGATAACCTCCACATGTCCAGGAACTAGGACCGTGGGCTTAACCATTCCAAGCATTTGTTTTGTCAATGATCTGGAATGTGAATCTTCCTTCTCGACAGACACTTAGATCTTACTTTGGAGCTTCGGGAATTCGTGGGTTAGGAGGTCCAGGTAATTGTTGTTCCAATTTCCATTGAATTTGGTCAGCACCAAAGTGGTCAGGGAGAGATTACATCATTTTTCCACTACATTTTGATCCAACAGTTATGTGAGAATCTTGGGGATCTTATATCAATGATTAGGATTCACTTCAGCCTTCGGGGCTTCGGGTAATTGTTAGTTTTCCCAGAAGGACAATCTCCCGAAGAGATGTAACTTGTTGATGTCACTACTGACTTGGAACTGGAGGAGTGGTTTCCACGTGTCACTCAGATTTGAGACTTTTGTGTACCTAAAATGCCCACTGGACCTTGACACTTGTCACCATTTGATTGTGCCATGTGTCCATGTTGATGTGGTCTTGTTGACGTCGATCTCCTAACGTGGCACATGACCTCCTCCTGGTCGTAGGTTGATATGAATCCTTGATCCAACGACTTTGATAATTTCTTAGATCAACGATCCATATTTATATTCATCCTTCAGGACTTTGGGTTATTCGTTCCCAATTCTCAATTCTCTCGAAGAGAGATTTGTCGAATAAACCTCAAGCAAGTTGACTTCATCTTGTTTATTATTTGGGTTGGTTTTCATTGATGTCAAATCTTGACGAAAGTCTAGTAGAAAATTATGGTAGCACAAAGGTTTGGGTAATGGACCCAAGTTTGTTTGATGTATAATGGTATAATTTTTAATATATTTGAAGGTAAGACTATTTTATATGGATATTACATGTCATTTCATTTTTGGTGGTATGTGGAACGTTGTGTAACTCCTCACGGTTAAAGAGTTATGGCCATGTGAAGTTGGAGAACCCTAATGTGTCATCTAGAAGCCCCAAAAGGTCAAAATAGTCAAAGTGGTTGCAAAGAATAAATTATTTAAATGATAAAGTGAAGTCATGAGTGTACTATAAGTTAAAATGGATACAAAAGAAATTATTTAAATAATAAAGTTAATGGAGAAATTACTAAGTAGACCCGTTAGAAGTGGGTTAGCCCTAAAACAAGGAAAGTGGTTTAAAAGATTTTAGAAAGTAAATAATAAAGTGAAGTGATGACTATACTATAAGTCAAAATAGATTAAAAAAAAACTTATTTAAATAATAAAGTTAATAGAGAAATTACTAAATACATGATAAAAAAGATGTACTTAACATTATTAAATTTAAAATGCAATACATTTTAAACATACTTAACATACATTGAGATTTCAAACATTGTAATTAACATTGTTGACTATAAACACTCAATATTAAGATGAATAACACTCAATATTGAGATTTTAAACATTGTACTTAACATTGTTTACTATAAACACTCAATATTAAGATAAATAACACTCAATATTAAAGTGAAGTGAGTGAGAGTGATTATGACAAATAATAATATTTTTTCAATCAATTTTACTTTTTACCAACGAGATTTTATTGGAGCTTAGAATAATGTTAACAAACCATGTATTTTGATATTATATTGTATTAGAGGTTAGAATTTGTTTCCACAAATATGATATGTCATATAATTTATATTGATTTTAATATATTATGTATGGTAGAGATGATTTTAAGGATGGAAATTTATATTAAAATAGAGAAATATAGGTTAATCTTGCTATTCCTTAACATGCAAAATGTAAAAAATTTAGGAATATTTTTGTAAAAATATTCAAATTTCTAAGGATTTTATATACTTTCTATAACTTTAGGGATATTTTTGTAAAAATATTCAAATTTCTAAAAATTTTATATACTTTCTATAAATTTTTGGATATTTTTAAGATAAAATAATTTTATTCTATGAAATTTGAGTTAATCATTTAAAAAAAATATACATTGACTAATTTTTTTTTTTAAAAACCATGAAAAATTAACTCATTTACTAAATTTAACCCCTAAAATCATATATGATTACGTGAAAATGCTAAATAATATAAAATAGATATACATCTGACATACTTTTTTCAAATAAGAATAGGCTGCTCTCTTTCTAGATGAAAATGGCCCCAAGTCAAACAAATAAGCATAGAAGAAAATGAATAAGTGCAAAGGAGAAAATTCTGAATGTAGACAGCATATGTTCCGTTAACGCCGACGCATGCATTTAACATATGTCTCAAGACTTCTTGCCCAGCTATCATAATGAAAGCAGAACCATTGCTTGGATCATTAATGTCAACCCTTAATTTAAGGTACATTGATTTAGAATGTGAAAACATTAAACAAATAACATAAGAATCCATGCAGTCTATATGTCAACTTAAATATAATTTGAATTTAAAAAAAAAAATTACAAACTCAAATCTGTACTAAAAATAAACATATTTTTATAACAAATTTTAAACCCAAATTTAAATTAAAATAAATTAAAACTATGTTTATGATTTAAATTCAAATTTGAATAAAAAATAAAATTTAAAAAAACAACACAAAACGTTTTTTGATGTGAAAAAGTCTATAGATATAGATATCCTCTAAATTCATGTTTGTATGTTTACGATTTAAATTCAAATTTGAATAAAAATAAATTTAAAAAAACAACTCAAAGTTTTTGGATGGGAAAAGTCTATAGATAGATATCCTCTAAATTTATGCGTGTGTGTTTATGATTTAAATTCAAATTTGAATAAAAATAAATTTAAAAAAACCAATTCATACGTGTATGTCTATGATTTAAATTCAAATTTGAATAAAAATAAATTTTAAAAAACCAATTCATACGTTTATGTCTATGATTTAAATTCAAATTTGAATAAAAATAAATTTAAAAAAACCACCATGTGAAAAGTTTATAGATAGATATCTTCTAAATTCATGTTTATGCATGAGATACAATAATACAAATATACAATAAGTATTCCCATAAATCTTATTTTATAAAGGGATTATAAAAATCCATAATTTGTTGACTTCATATTAATATGTCCTTTGACTATAAATATTTGTATAATGTTTATTGTTAGAACTATAGAACAAAAAACATTATTTTTTATATAATAAAAAAAACTTATATGTCATCATTTCATTGGAGAACAAATTCAAAGTCTTATTTCCAATTTGGATTAACACGTATATATTTTCTTGTGTATTGCTACAAGGTGGATTAATGCAAGCATTAGTTTGACTGTTTGTCTTCACATTTTTTGCTAACTAAATTTATCCTAAGTTTCATTAATTATAAATATTATTATGTTTGTTATTGTTGTATACACCCGCTATAGCTACACTGTCCAGCTGTAGCTGTAGCTTGGATGTAGGATCCCTTGGCACTCACTATGGCTGCCATCCAATTGTAATGTGCATACATGATCCATTGAGCTATTCAAACAAAAGGAGCAACCAAAAAAAGGAAGCATAGAAGCATGTCCTCTGCAACTTGAATACATGATCCATCAAGCTATTAAAACAAAAGGAGCAACCAAAAAATGGAAACATAAAAGCATGTCCTCTGCAACTAGAAGCATTTTTAACATCCCCTTCATGTCATGGCTATTTCCAATGACTTCTACTTTCTCCTGTCGTTATCTTGTGAGAATTTGGTGGCCTTGGCAGCAAGGCTGTAGGCAACTGCCAGATATATTAGAAATGCAAGTTTCATAAAGCGTTGGAATTTGATAACATCAACAAACTTCAATTGGATCTAGAAGCAATTCAACGATCTATCTATATGGATAGTAGGGCCACAAATAATTTTTTCAAGAAGTATCTCCCAAAAATATTAAATTGGAGATTGTTTATTTTCATTTTTATGAAATTTGTTGAAATAATATATGATTATTTCTTTTCATTTATGAAACTCACATAAATGAAAGGAAAACAATTAGCAAGTTGTGGGGAACTTACCATAAATTCCACTTGGCACATCCGATTTGGATTAGACATGTGGAATTGAAAAGAAGAAATATCAGAGAACTACATAAAAGAAATTGTCATACCCAGAAGGGACAAAACTTGGGAGATACAACAAAATAAATATTGTCTAGCATAACCACCCCAAAATCAAGGTTCAAAAGTGATACTTGGCCAACATGCCACCCAAAGAGGGAACTTCTACACCAAATAAGCCTCCAGACAATCCTATTTGGACTCTTGATGAAGGTGAAGAAATGTGTAGGGACATAAATGATTTACAAAAGAAGATAGTAACAAAAGATGAACTACAAGAGATGGAAGCTAAGTTGGAGGCAATAAATACTAATGTGGATGGTTTAAAAGAGGATATCATGGAAGTATTGAAAAATTTTGTAACAGGGAAGACACCTGAAAGTGAAAATGCATCCCATGAAATTCATGATGAGGACACAAGGAAGGTGAATCAAGAATGGAGAAACTCCCACTTTGGGTTGAAGACCAACCACGTTCCTAAGATCGATATGAGTAAGTTTGATGGCAAGGACCCAATCACATGGATACTTCAGATGGAGCAATTCTTTGATCTACATAATGTGACACATACACACAAGGTATGAATTGCTTCTTTATATTTAGAACCCAATCAATCTATATGGTATCAATGGATTTGTTCTCGCAAATCACTCATCACTTGGAAAATTTTCATGGAAGAAATAATAGTACACTATGAGGATACAAGGAGCAATACCTTCTTTAGCCAATTGATAAATCTCAAGCAAAAGGACTCAATTACCGAGCATATTGAGAAATTCCAAAGATTGAATATAAAGGTAACAGATATTCTAGATGAGCACTTGATTGATGTATTCATAGGAACTTTAAAGGATAACATTCAACATGAGGTTCACCTTTGGGAACCTAAATCATTAGAAAATGCATTTAAGGTGGAAAGAAATGTTGAAAGTAAAAATATGGTTATGGCTACTAGAAGGACCAATCCTAACATCTATAGAGAGAACAATGCTCCTTCTTCTAAAACACCTCAACCTACAAGGTTGACACCTCAACTATTGGAGGAAAGAAAAACAAAAGGTTTATTCTTTAATTGTGACAACAAGTACAGTAAGGAACATAAGTGTGGTGAGAAGAAATGATTCTACATAGATTGTGAAGAGGGAGAAGAACAAGAACAAGAACCATCTCAAGATGAAAACATAGAAGCAATTTCATCTAAAGAGTTGACTCCAACTATATCCTGTAATGGATTGGTTGGAATTAGCACTCCTCAAACCCTCAAGATCGAAGGATATATCAAAAAGAAAAAGGTAATAATCCTAATTGATTCTGGAAGTACTCATAATTTCATTCACTATAAATTAGCCAAAGCTCTCAATTGCTTTGTATATCCAGCGCTAAAGTTTCAAGTAATGATTACAGATGGAGGAACTATCAATTGCTCAAGAAAATGAAATAAGATCAATCTTATTACGGGGGAATATGTAATGAATAGTCCAATGATTGTTATACCCATGGGTGGTGTGGATGTTGTACTAGGAATCAAGTGGTTACAATCATTAGGAACAATGGATTTTAATTTTCAAGAACTTTTCATGACATTTTCATTGGAAGGAAAAGAAATTGAGTTAAGAGGTATCACAGGGAAACCCAGTAAGTTGATAAGCTCTAATGGCATGAAAAAATTATTGAAAAATGGGCATCAAGGAGTTATTGCACAACTATGCTCACTAGATATTCAAACATCTAAGACATCTATTCCTCAAGATCTCCAAGGGATCATTGATAAACATTCCAAAGTATTTGAAGATATTCCCAAAGGTCTTCCACCCACTCAAAATCATGATCACGAAATTCACCTAATTCCTGGGAGTGTTCCTCCTAACATCAGGGCATACAGATACCCTTATGCCTAGAAGAGTGAAATTGAGCTCATGGTCGAAGAAATGTTAGAGGCTGGCATTATTAGACCTAGCCAAAGTTCTTACTCTGCACCAGTGGTAATGGTATTCAAGAAAGATATCTCATGGCACATGTGTCCATATTATAGAGAGCTCAACAAGATCACTATTAAAGATAAGTTTCCCATTCCCATCATTGATGAATTGTTAGATGGACTAAATGGAGAAATCTATTTCACAAAATTGGATCTCCATTCAGGGTATCATCAGATTAGAATGAAGGAAGAAGATATCCCAAAAAACAACATTCTGAACTCATGAAGGCCATTATGAATTTTTGGTCATGCATTTTGGCCTTACAAATGCACCTTCCACATTCCAAGGGTTGATAAATTCCATTTTCAAGCCCTTCCTTCGAAAATTTGTGTTAGTATTTTTTGATGATATACTAATCTATA
>ML796579.1:107373-120182 GCA_009831015.1 Picea engelmannii
CAAAAGCTACATGGAAGCCCAAAGATTATTGTAAGTGACAGAGATCCCATCTTCACTGGACATTTTTGGACATAATTATTTTCTTTTTTGGGTACTCAATTGGCTCATAGCTCATCCTATCATCCTCAATCTAATGGACAAACCAAGATAGTGAACAAATGTCTGGAATGATAACTTCGTTGCTTTGTCTCTGATAAACAAACACAATGGTTCAAATGGTTACCCTTGGCAGAATGGTGGTATAGCAATTCCTTTCATACTGCAATAAAAATGACACCATTTGTGACACTCTATAGATACCACCCTCCTTCCATCACTTCTTCTCTAAAAGAAAAATCTAAGGTTCAAGCAGTGGAAGATCACATCAAGCATCAACAACAAGTTCTCCAAATCTTAAAGGACAACCTGACCATGGCACAAAATCGCACGAAACAACAAGCAGATCAACATCATAGTGAAAGAAGTTTTGAAATAGGGGATTGGGTGTTTTTAAGACTACAACCATAAAAACAAATGTCCCTCAAGCAAGCCAAGAAGGATAATAAATAATCACCAAAGTAATATGGCCCTTATAAGATGTTGCAAAAGATTGGTACTATGGCATACAAATTGGAGTTGCCTGCATCTTCACGAGTACACCCAGTTTTCCATGTTCGATGCTTAAAGAAGGTTATAGGCGACAAGATCCCAGTTCAAACTATATTGCCAGAACTTGACGAGGAAGGAAAAATCATATTGGAGCCTAAAGCCATCACTAACACAAGAATTTCCTAGCTAAGGAATAGATCCATTTCAAAGTATCTCATTAAATGGAGGAAAATACCGACTGAAGACTCCACTTAGGAAGATGAGTCTTTTATACAGAAGCATTTAGAGTTACTCAAGCGTTGCGGACAACACTTGTCTCAAGGGGAGGGACATGTTAAGCCCTAATATTGGCTCATTACTCCTTAATTGGGGCATATTACATTAGTAATGTTATTTTATTTATGTCAGATTTATTCCATTAGTTGTAATTATACCTCCTAGTCTCCTATATATACTAATGAGACATTTTCATTTGGAGTCGTCTTGTACTTGAACATTTATGTGGGGTAAAAGGAGGTTTCCCCCTCAAAGAGGCTTATTATCTGAAATTATCTCTTTTTCAAGGTGTTGAGTACTTATTCTGAGGTTTTTCTATGCTATATTGATATTTGGTTATTAACATTTGACTTCCCAGATTAATAAGTTCAAAGGATGGAGAAGTTAGCAATGTAATACTTTGAATCTTAATAATAAAAATGCATGTTGGTTGCAATATGGACAAGACCAAAGTTATAGGGGGCTATATGGGCTATGATTTCATAAAAGAGGTGGTTAAAGAGTGATGAAGGAGCATCTCTCCACGTCAGCCAACCAGCTAGCCAGCCATGTCGAGCGCATGCATTCAAGCTGAAGAGAGAGGCGCAGTCCTCATTTAAATTCTAAATTGAATGTAATTAAATGTCTAGGCTGGTGAGCCATAGAGCCATGCCTTTGCATAGGCTATAGATAATATCGGACTTTAATGTTTGTATGGCTGAGATCTAGTTCCAGATTCTGGACTAGACAACCTATTCAATGTAATTGAATAGGGTAGGTAGGTTGGAGGGAAGAGCTCGAAGAGCCCCCTCAGGTAAAAGAGACTTAGTATCTCATTTTGGGTAAGAAGTGAAGTTGAGAGAAGAGAGAAGTCTGCGTGTAGAGAGAAGAAGAGAGAAGGAGTCGAGACCTTGTTACAGGCTGTGCTCAGGAACACCTTGTATAAATAGGCATTTGCCATATTTAATACAAAGAGCAGTTTTTCCTGCATTACTCTGTGTTGAATGAATGTTTGTGAGTGTTCATATATGTTGTAGATGTATACTGTAGGTTTGAATTTGTAGGAGTGTGTTTGATTTCAGGTGAAGGTCTTTGAAGCTTCACACTAGGAGGGTGTGACAGAACGTTGCAGGTTCTGATAGCCGTGCACAGAGGTTGAACTTCTGAACACTGCGGGTTCAGACAAAGACGTGCTGCGGCACAAGAGCTGGAATCAACAACTCAGGGAGGACCTCAAGGTTGATGAATACCTTGGAGGCAAGGCTGTGTAGGAGAGACACAGTTACAGACAGAACTTAACTTTGAGTTCTGTAAAGCTTTGCCAAGTGGGCATTGAGCTAGTGTAAGGAGTGCACAGAGGGAGAACTCTGCTGTGAGTTCAAACAGAGGGAACCAGAATCACTAAGGATTCTGAGAGCTCTCCCAGGTGGGCATTGAGTGGGTGCATAGGTGCACAGAAAGAGGACAGAACTATTGGAGGTTCTAGGGAAAAGATACTCTGCCAGGTGGTCATTGAGTAAGTGTGCAGACAGGCACAGGAAGAAGATAACTCTTTGAGTTCTGTGATTTGAAGAAGAATCCACTGAGGGATCTTCACAGGATTGCTGAACACCCTAAAAGGCTCGGAAAGAAGTTGCTTGAGCAGAAGGATAGCCAGGAGGGCATCCATATTTCTCCATCTAAGGGAGAAGGGAAGAAAGAAAAAATCCCTTAGGGGTTTGAGTGTTGAGGAGCTCAAGAAAGATAACACTATGTGTGCGTGAAGACTCTACAGAGGCGCAGAAGTCCAAGAATCCCTTGGGGATTCTAAAGGAGAAAAGCTCAGGAGGAATAGTGTTGAGGAGAATGCATGCAACAAAGCTCAAGATAAAGGAGTTCGCAGAAGAGAAAAGGAGCAAAGGTTGCGGCCTTTGGATTTTGAAATTCTTCCAAGCACTGGAAGAAAGCGCAACAGCTCAGGAGGAGCACAGTAGCCGCCAGATTGGTGGAAGAAGAAGATATGGACCATTGGTTTCTATTTTCAGGAGGAGTTCAGGAGAAGCCTACAGAAGGGAGAGACTGACAGGTGTTGGATCTCATTCAGAAATATCGTCAGCCGTCAGATTGGACAGGAGGTGCACGGGGTTTAACCTTTCTCACGCCAGGCAGAAGTCCCGACCATCATCGGGATATCGACGTTCGTGAAATCGGGAGTCACGAGGACAAGAGATCGGGACATTTCAAGTCTCGAAACGCCGGGAAGATCTGGACCGTCCATTTGTGGAGACACGTGGCGGAGATCGAGGCATCGGGAGTCGGGATATCGGCATTCCCATGGACAGGAGATTGGGTAAGTCCACTTTGTAAACCCCGAAATGAATCTGGGCCATCCATATGAGAGAGGATGTGTGTCAAGTGATCGTCCATTCTGGAGATCCGAGCACTAGCCATCGGGATATCGGCGTTCGAGAAATCAGAGTTCTTGAGGTCGAAAGAGTTGGGACATCAAACGTCTCGAAACCCTGAGAGTTAATCAGGACCGTCCATCTAGAAGGGATGCGTGGCAGCAATCAGAGCCATCGAGAAAAGTCCTGACAGGAGGACGCCTATCGACGTTGTGGTCATCGGGATATCGGGGATCCTGGTGACAAGAGGTTTGGCCATTTTGGAATCGTGAAGCTCGAAACCCTGACAAGGAGGAAAGCGCCATTGTGGGGGCCAGCTGTCAGTGTAGTGGAGAGCCGGGATTTGAGGAATCGGGAATCTCGTGAGCCAATGCATTGCGGCATTGAAAAGCTCGAAACCTCGACGAGTGGTAAGACTGAGGTCACGGGGATAACTGTCATATGGGCCAGAGCCTAGCCAGGAGGGCTAACGCGTAAAGAGCACGTCGGGATTCAAGGAATCGCAAGTCCTGAGGACATATGCATTTTGGCATTGGAAAGTTCAAAACCCCGATAAGGAGGTATGGCTGTGGTCATATAGGGTGAGGTCACGTGGACCAGGAGCTTAGTCTAGAGGGCTAACGGGAATTGGAGCACATCGGGATTTTGAATCCCAAAACCCCGACAAAAAGACATAAGGCTACGGTCTTATGAGAAGCGGTCACATGGACCAGGGCATAGCCAGGAGCGGCTAAGGCCGGAAGAGAGCTCATCGGATATAGGGGATTCAAGAGGACAAAAACTCTTGACGTCGGGGATCACAAAAATCCCGAAGCCCGAAATTAAAGTGGGAGAAGATCGCGGTCATGTGCAGAAGGCCGTGCAAGTGAAGAAAGGACCTATGGATCGGGTTTTTTAGCTGAGATTCCAGCAGGGAATCAGAAGAGCTAATCTGGCTCATGAACAGTGAATGAGATCGATCTTGTGTGCAGGAGAGCGCGATGAGGTGGTCGTGGTGGATCGCGTGCTCTCGCCTGCATCAAGTGGTGTCAGAGCCTATTTCTTGTCTGTATATTTCAAGCAGGAGAGGCAAGATATAAAGAGCACTCTGATACTACATCAAGTGGTATAAGAGCGGGATTTCATCTGTAGATTTCAGATGAAGCGAGAAGATAAGGAAGACAGAGCGTGGAGAATCTGTAAGGATTGTTTGTAGGTAGGCAGCAATCAAGAAGGCAGTCAGGGGGACTGTAGGATGAAGTTGGTAGAACTCTTAGTGCGGAGTGAAAACAACAGGTTTTCTCGGAAAGTAGACAAAGACAACGCCATGGTTACTGAAGGCCATAGGTATTATGGAAGGAAAAACTCATAGCTATGGAGCCAAAAAAAAATAGATGAAGAGCTCGCTGATATAAAGAAAGAAATGGAAAATCTCGAACTGCGGATGCGGCGGGATAAGGAGCCGAGATGGGTATATGAATGGCCCATGAAGAAGTTGAAAGCAAAATGGCCAGTCAAGGAGTTGATGGTCAGAGGGCAGCGAAGGCTATTGAGAAGATGGTTGAGGTATGTGGAAAACCTCAATGGACCAGAAGAGGAGATGGTTCAGGTGTGTGAACCGAAGATTGGAAAATTTCTTGGTGAGGAGAATGAAATGGGATTAGTTGAAGATCGCAAGAACTGCCAAGAGGGCATAATAGAAATTCCAGTTTGCCAGGTGGGCAAAGAGATGAGATCGCTACAGAATCTCAGAGACTGTCATGAGGACAGCCAAGGAATTTCACATTGCCAGCTGGGCAATGATATGAGGTCGCTGCAGGATCTCGAACACTGCTGTTGGTCACTATAATTGCTTAATTAATTCAAACAACCAAGTGATACATAAATTATCAACCCAGGGAAGTCTTTTGTTTCAAAGATAACCACGCACTGTATATGCTCAATTCCAAAAGCAACTTAGTGTTGTAGTAAAGAAACTTATACTAATCACACTTGCTTGAATAAAATGAAGTTCTGGATTAAATCACAGGAAATCAACTTCCCTATTGCAGAGCTTTAAAGATTAATCTAAGAATCCTGGATTACATTATAATAATACTTGCAATGGGAAAGAACAACTATTCTGCAATCAGAGAATAGGACTCTTACTCTCAATCAGAGACTTCAGTGCTAACACTCTTTTATGAAAACAGTAAGCAAAATACTATTAACTCTATCTAACAGAGAACAAGGTTGTCTAGTTCCTTCCTTTCTAAGTAGGAGCCTTAAGCCCTATTTTTGTTTTAGCATACTTGTGGAATTTAAAGTTTATAGAGAACAGGATGGTCCAATCCCTTCCTTTCTGAGCAGGAACCCTTCACCCAATCCCTGGCTAGCACACTTGCAGAATTAAATGAGATCTACAGAAGACAAGGTGTTATGATTCCTTCCTGTCTGAGGAGGAACCTTTAACCCAATCCCTGGTTAGCACACTTGCAGAATTAAATGAAATCTATAGAAGACAAGGTGTTCTAATTCCTTCCTGTCTGAGCAGGAAACTTTAACCCAATCCCTGGCTAGCACACTTGCAGAGTTAAATGAAATCTACAAAAGACAAGGTGTTCTGATTCCTTCCTGTCTGAGCAGGAACCTTTAACCCAATCCCTAGCTAGCACACTTGAAGAATTAAATGAAATCTACAGAAGACAAGGTGTTTTGATTCCTTCCTTCTGAGCAGGAACCTTTACCCAATCCCTGGCTAGCACACTTGCAGAATTAAATAAAATCTACAAAAGACAAGGTGTTCTGATTCCTTCCTGTCTGAGCAGGAACCTTTACCCAATCTCTGGCTAGCCTCATAAAATCATCACACAAGATTGCTGATAAAAAGGATTACAAATTTCATTCAATAAACTAAGACAGAGTCAATAGTGTTTCAGCAAAGCGGAATCCATTAAAAACAGTGTTTCAGCAACAAGTTAAATCAAATCATAAACAGAAACTATACTAACACACTTCTAAACTAATGGGTGAATCTTGTGATGAAGGTGGGCCCTCCCTTCTCACAAGATTCCCCTGAGACGAAAATCTTAGAGACGAATGCTCAAAACAATTTTCTATTCATCTGTCAAAATGTCATATTACAGTCTGAGAAAAATAAAGTGCGTCCCTCTCTCTGAAGCCTTTCAATACATAAAACTTGGATCCCTCGAATGATGATTTCCCCTCATTTAAAGAGGAAATCCCTTTGATACAATAATTGCAATGCATATCGCAGTCCTATCCTTAGTCGGATTTACTTTCTAAACCAGCATAGGATGTCCTATCTTCATGCAACATAATGCTATTATAGGAGATGGATGAGGTATTGTTGTTACGGCTGGTGTAATAGCTTCTTCTCGTTGCTACTGATGTTGTTTCAGCGTCGCAATTCGCAGGTTGTTTCATCCACGTGAGTTGATCTCTGACTGTGTCAGCTTCTTGTGTAGGAACGACGGTTAGAGCTTATTGACCGCTGACTGTAACGGCTTCCTCGTGTTTCAGCATCGTCGGTCCTAGCGGGTTCCTCTGTGTTTCAGCATCTGCAACTCTGGACTGTGTAACAGCTCCGTGTTTCAGCATCTGCGACCTTGGACTGTATAGTAGCTTTGTGTCTCAGCATCTGCGACCTCGGACTGTATAGAAACTCCATGTTTCAGCATCAGTTCTCTGTTTCAGCAACGACGACCTTGGACAGTTCTGTGTTTCAACATAGGCCTCAAATGCTAATCTGCAGTTTTGAACACTTAATGCATTTCTAATCAATAGTCAAGTACGAGAGTAATGTAAAATATTATGAAAAACAAATTAAACGTATAGTAATGAGAAGGGACGTTGTATACCTTTGGGATGATCAGATAAAGTGATAGTATGAATCTAAATATAGGTGATCAAGAGTGTAATAATGGCAAAAGGTATAGGCAAAAAGGTACATAGTGTGGTCCTAACATCCCCCCCAACTCAAGGTGTTGCATGTCCTCAGGCAACTCACTCTGAATCAGAGTCTTGATACTGACTATGATCATGTAAGTTACTCAAGTTGTAACTTTGGGAGGTACTGTCTGTTGGCATTCTGAACCCTTGCACCTGCTGCAATCCTTTCCATGCTACTGTTTCTGCCTTCTTAGGCAGCTTATATTTTATTTGATACATTTCTATTGACAACCAGATGATAGGAAAATAGAACTTGTACCCTATCCAGTTTGCAGCACAATGTCTAACACACTAGATATAGTTGGGTATCCTAGAAATTGCTACTTATAAGTTGGCAGGACCAAAAGGATTGTGTTGTTGTGTCTTTTCCATGGATTGCTTCCAAAACAGGTTATTGGCCTGGAGGGCAGGGATCTCTATGGATCTGATGATCTGTTCACAATCCTGGAGCACTTCTGATTGTAACTGTTGAACATGTTCAGTCACCCCTGGTTGCTTTAAGAACTCATAATATTGGGAGATAAAGGTAGCTTCCCTCTGTGGTTCTGGTCTAATCCAGAGGAGGCGATTATCTTCATTGTGTTGGGCAGCCAAAAGGTCATCTTGCATAATAATTTGGTTGAGGAGAAAAGAGGTAAATGCTCGAATTTGAATGTCCCCAACAAGGGGGTTTATGTTTAGCAACCTGTTTTCTGGAATATCCTCATTATGAAAGTATGCCTCACAGAGGAGGTGTTGATCCTTGGTAGAGGCAGCTACAAAAGTTTTAATAAAATCTGTCGATTGTATTATTTCATGGGGTTTACCTTCTAGGATAGATTTGATCTGAAAGAATGTGAGTCTCGCCATCAGGAATAAGGAATAATTGCAAGAGGGCTTCCTTGTGGCCAGTAGCTTCTGCACTAAATCAAAGACCAAGACCAATCTACCTTTCAATTCTTTGTTCTTTTTCTTAAGCTCACGAGCTTCCTGACGTATCTGCTCTAGAGCTTCCTAGTTGGAGAAGGTGTGATTGATCCAGATTTGTTTGTGCACTTGCAAGTTTTTGGCTTGAGTTTCAACATATTCCTTCTTCCATGTTTGTATTTCTGCCTGCTCATCCCATAGCTGGGAAGTCTGAGTTCCAGCGTGGGAAGTAGTGGGATGAGGTGAAGTTTGAGTAGATTGTTCCCTGGAAGTGGAGAGATGGATCTGATTGGGAGGTGTAAATTCTTCCGTAGGCACTGTCTGTACAGCCTGGTTGACAAAGGTAAGGGCTTCTTTCGTTGCAATGCAGGGCTCAGTCTTAAGCCTGGGAGGGCCTGCTGGTTCTTGTGTTGCAGCAGGTTCAGTCTTGAGCTTGCTAAGGCCTGATGGTTCTTGTGTTGCAGCAGGTTCAGTTTTGAGCTTGCTAGGGCCTCTTGGTTCTTGTGTTGCAGCAGGTTCTTCCTTGACTTCAAAAGGTGAAGGAGTAGGGGCTACCCCTGGCACTGGAACTTGAATCACCTAATAGCCTGCCTGGTGGTAAACATCGCCACATTGGCAACACATGTATTCTTTACACACGCTCTCTGTGGTCTCCTCTGACAAGGTTGTTGTTTGGGCTAAGGTGTACGAATTTAGCTCTTTTTCATATGCTTCCTTTGCCCTGGCTAATTCTTGTTGATATGCTTCCAACTGAGACTTTAAAAACTCATTTCCTTCAAAGACATCGGTCATTGTTCGTTTGGATTTAGAGATGACTGGTTCTTGTGTTGCAGTCATAGCCTCATGAGCTAGTTCTTGTGGAGCAGCTACAGGAATGGCAACTGATGCTTGTGTTTCAGCCTCTTGGAGTAAGGAGAGTAGTGTTTCAGCCCCTTCAACTTCTGATTCCTGCATTTCACTGTCAATGTGAGCGGCTGGTTCTTGTGTTTCAGCCGTAGCACCCAGGGTCTCTAATTCTTGCATATCAATTTCTGTGTTAGTGGTTGGTTCTTGTGTTTCAGCCACTTCATTTGAAACAATTGATGTCTGGGCATCTGGTTCCTGTAACTCCACGTCAATGTCAGTGGCTAGTTCTTATGTTTTAGCCACTTTATATGATACAGATGGTGTTTCAATCTCCTGGGCCTGTGGTTCCTGTAATTCAATTTCGAAGTCAGTGGTTGGTTCTTGTGTTTTAGCCACTTTATTTGAAACAAATGATGTCTGGGCATATGGTTCCTATAACTCCATATCAGTGGATGGTTCTTGTGTTTCAGCCATGGAGTGAGTAGCTGGTTCTTGTGTTGCAGCTACTTTCTTTGAGGCAGATGGTGTTACAGTATCCTGGGCATCTGGTTCTTGTGTTGCAATGCCTGTGGCTGAAATAGGAAAAGATCACGAGGTTGGAAAGGTTGGAGGTAGACGGGGTGTTAGTCGAATTGGTGGGGTGTCTAGGGTAGTGGTCATCAAGGGTGGCCTCATTGAGGCTCTTGTTCTCTTTTTGCGCAAGAAGGGTGGGAAGGGGGAAATCTGTTTTCGTTTTCGTAGAGGTTTTTCCTGAATGATAGGGTAGACAACATTTTCTGATTCAGAGTCATCACTGAGAATATGAAGGGTAGGAGTAGATGACTCTGGTAGGGTATGTGGTGGATTTGGTGGGGTAGGGGAATTGACTGGACTGGTTGGTTCTGTTGGTGGGATATTAGGTACTTCGGGGAAGTCTGGGGGGTTTTCCTGTTGCTGCTCCTGGGGAATTTCGGCAGCTGGTTGAGGGTTTATGGGTGGATGGTTTTGTTGTTCAAAACCCCTGCTGATGAGTAATTGAAAAAGTCGGTGGTGGGTAAGTGACAGGGTTGGATACTTTGCCTTTCGACAGTAATGTGCCATATTCTTCAAACAGCCCAGCAAATAATAGGGAAGATTGACTTGTCTGTTATGTCTTAAATGAGAAAGCAAAAGGAAGTTGTGCTGATAGACTACCTGGTAGCAACCTTCACAGGTCAGGTAGTGCTTGATGAATCTAGCGACCGTCGGCCACGGGGGTGGCAGTGAACTGAGCTGAATGCCTCTGCCCTTCAATACAATTCTTTCCTCAGGCATGAAGAAGCTCTGCTGGACATCTCTGATGATATGCTTCTGACTAAACGTACGAGTGCCATCCTAGGGAGGCCTGAGACTGCTGCTACGTCTTCTTCTGTTACAGATATTCGGATGCCTGTGACGATAGAATGGTTCTCCTGAAGATTTCGGGCAAACTGTAGGATTTGTTGTTCATTATATGCCGGAAGTCTGCGGAAGTAATCAAGCCACCCTGCTTGCTCGAAGATTTGATATGCTACTGGATAGTGTTCGAGCAGTGCTGTGGTGGTGGGCTCATTTCGTATGACGGATCCTCCCATGGCTACTAGCTCAGTAAGTTACAGCGTCGAGAGTTTGTGTATCAGCTCTGCACAGAGTGAGTTTTCCGAGCGACTTATGTAGGAATAGTGGTTAAATGCGCGAAAAGGTGGTGAAATGGGGATGGCGGCGGTGAAATCAAATGAAATGATGGTATCACAGATTTGACGTGTACTTCCCCTCTCGTCAAGTGTGATTAGTAATAATTGCACTTGAATGGTCATAATGGCTAAAAATCTTTCTCATTAACTATCGCCTAACTGCATTACATAATATTTGCGTACCTCGCCTTACCGTTTGATTCGTTCTGCCAACAAGATATCATGCCTATCCGTGGTAGTCCTGTTGTGGCGGAGACCTTTGATTGTGTCGAAGGTTGCTGACTAGAAGGATGAACTATAACTCGAGGGTGTAGAATCTTGTTGACAGACGATGGTGAAAGACTGGTGTTTCAGCAACACAGAAGAATGAAACAATTGTTGTAGATGAAGAACTACTGATGAATGGTGTTTCGGTATCAGAAGAAAGTCAAAAAGTGTTGAACGATGGTGTGTCAGCATCGGAAGAAATGATGAGAGTGCTAAACAGTGGTGTTTCAACAGTGGGGAAAATGACAGTGTTGAACAGTGGTGTTTCAGCATCGGGAAAAAATGATGAAGGGTCGAAGAGAAAAGGAGAAACAATAGCTGTACGGTGTTGTTTCGTCGATGAAGGATGGTGAGGAGATGGCGGGCTGTAGTGTTTTGGGAGTGGGAAGAATGAAAAGTGTTGAACAGTGGTGTTTCAGCATCAGAAAAAAAATGACAGTGCTGAACAGTGGTGTTTCAGCATCGGGGAAAAATGACAGTGCTGAAAAGTGGTGTTTCAGCATCAGGAAAAATGATGAAGGGTTGAAGAGAAAAGGTGAAACAATAGCTGGACGGTTTTGTTTCGTCGATGAAGGATGGTGAGGAGATGGCGGGCTGTAGTGTTTTGGGAGTGGGAAGAATGAAAAGTGCTGAACAGTGGTGTTTCAGCATCGAGGAAAAATGAACAGTGCTGAACAGTGGTGTTTCAGCATCGTGAAAGTCAACAGTGCTGAACAGTGGTGTTTCAGCATCGTGAAAGCTTGCCTCTTTAAAGTAGGATTGTCCTCTCCTAGTGGATGTGCTTCAATCGGGGGTCTGCAAAAATTGACTGTAGCATGGTATTCCTTGACAGGGATTATTAGTAAACAAAATCTAATCTAATCTAATACTAAAGAAAAATTAATTTAAAAGAATTAATTGTTATTAGAGGTAGAGACCCCCTCAATGAAGAGAAAATGAGCGTCTGCCATGCATGTGGCCTTAAAGTATTCTTTAGAAATAGGTTGCTGGTACAGACGGAGCCGATGACCATTTATAAGTAACTGAGTTCTGGAGTCATCGATTGTGAGGAGCCTTACTGTTCCATTGGGGAAAACTGTGTCTATTTCGTAAGGGCCAAGCCATCTTGTACGCAGTTTTCCTTGAAATTCTTTAAGCCGGGAATCATACAGTAGGGCCCAATTACCTTTTTGGAACTGCTTTCTCTTGATATTTTTGTCATGCCATTTTGATCTTTGCTGCTGAATTATGGTTTTTTGCTGAATGGCATCTAGTCTTTTCTCCTCTTGTTCATTAAGCTGCTGCAGCCTGGTTGTTTGTGCGTCGTTTAGATCGAGGTTGGCAGCTAAAGAAGTCCTTAAAGTTTTTATCTCAAATTCCACAGGAAAAACAACACTCTTTCAATAGACTAACTCATAGGGAAAGAATCCTGTAGTATTTCTCCAGGTAGTTCTGTAGGCCCATCGTGCTTCAAGGAGCCTGTAGGACCAATCCTTTCTACTTTCCTTCACTGTTTTTGTGAGAATGGCTTCTATTACTTTGTTTGTGCTTTCCACCTGTCCATTGGCTTGGGGGTAGTATGGTGTAGTCATTCTCTGCTGAATATGATATTTCTGAAGGGTGGCTTTGAACCCATGAGAAGAGAAAGGAGGTCCTCCATCTGTGACTAATTCTCTTGGCATTCCAAATCTGGTGAAGATGTCCTTGAATAAGAAGTTTATAACTGCTTCTTCAGTCGCTCTGTGGAGTGCCTTGGCTTCCACCCATTTAGTCATGTAGTCTGTGTAGACCAGTATGTAAACTTTTTGATTGGATGGAGAGTTAATGGGTCCTATGAAGTCTAAGGCCCATCTTTCAAATGGTTCAAGTACTACCTGGGGGTTTAATGGCATTTCATCTCTATGATTAGGTTGGCCTACTCTTTGGCAGCTATCACAGGCCTTGACATATTTCTTTGCATCTT
>ML796579.1:123751-150059 GCA_009831015.1 Picea engelmannii
CCCTTACCCCTTTTAATAAAATAGTTTTGAGAATATCCTTACTTACATTGGGATGACTGGATCTTTGTAGATTGTATTGTAGCCTCTCTACAAAGTCTTCTATATTCTCGTCCTCTTTCTGCATCATTTTAAATAGCTCCTCCTTCTTTTCTCTCGTTCGGCAGTAGTCCTCATACTTGTTCATAAATTTTTGTTTCATTTGGTCCCATGTTGTGATTACATGGCCTCCAAGACTCATAAACCATCTTAATGCATTCCCTTTTAGTGTTGCTGGAAATAACTTCAGTTTTTGAGTATTAGAAACGTAATCATAACTTCTACATAATATATCAAACTCAAACAGAAACTCATCAAGATCTTCTGAGGAGAACCCATGAAAATTAGGCAATGCTGAAAGTGGAATGTTTTTCATGGGGGTTGCTCCTCTCGGGAGATTGCCAATAGGGAATCCTAGAGTAGAAAAAGAGTTTTCATCTTTTACCTTTCCTTCAGGACCTGCCTGTTCTTCGTGATGCAACTCTTCATTGTATTCATCCATGTTTTCCTCTGTCTTCTCCCCTGCTGCACTTGCTCTGTCCTCAATGTCTCCTACTAGCTTCTGGACTGTCTCAGGACTCCAAACTTCCTTCCCTGTTCCAAAAATTGCTCGAAATGAAGGCTGTGAGTTCTATTTTTGGAGAGTTGGTCGTTGAGCAGCAAATTCAGACTTGGATAAAATTTCGTCTATGTAGGTATTTCTTCCTCCTTTTCCTTTTCCCTTGCCACCTGTAGGGTTAGTATCTTTGGGGTTTTTCATGCATTCTTTTTACCTGAAGAAAATAAATCACAAGTGCTTTTGAAATCTATAGCTATCTTCCCCGGCAACGGCGCCAAAATGTTGGTCACTATAATTGCTTAATTAATTCAAACAACCAAGTGATACATAAATTATCAACCCAGGGAAGTCTTTTGTTTCAAAGATAACCACGCACTGTGTATGCTCAATTCCAAAAGCAACTTAGTGTTGTAGTAAAGAAACTTATACTAATCACACTTGCTTGAATAAACTGAAGTTCTGGATTAAATCACAGGAAAACAACTTCCCTATTGCAGAGCTTTAAAGATTAATCTAAGAATCCTGGATTACATTATAATAATACTTGCAATGGGAAAGAACAACTATTCTGCAATCAGAGAACAGGACCCTTACTCTCAATCAGAGACTTCAGTGCTAACACTCTTTTATGAAAACAGTAAGCAAAATAATATTAACTCTATCTAACAGAGAACAAGGTTGTCTAGTTCCTTCCTTTCTAAGAAGGATCCTTAAGCCCTATTTCTGTTTTAGCATACTTGTGGAATTTAAAGTTTACAGAGAACAGGATGGTCCAATTCCTTCCTTTCTGAGCAAGAACCCTTCACCCAATCCCTGGCTAGCACACTTGCATTATTTAATGAGATCTACAGAAGACAAGGTGTTATGATTCCTTCCTGTCTGAGGAGGAACCTTTAACCCAATCCCTTGCTAGCACACTTGCAGAATTAAATGAAATCTATAGAAGACAAGGTGTTCCGATTCCTTCCTGTCTGAGCATGAACCTTTAACCCAATCCCTGGCTAGCACACTTGCAGAGTTAAATGAAATCTACAGAAGACAAGGTGTTCTGATTCCTTCCTGTCTGAGCAGGAACCTTTAACCCAATCCCTAGCTAGCACACTTGCAGAATTAAATGAAATCTACAGAAGACAAGGTGTTTTGATTCCTTCCTGTCTGAGAAGGAACCTTTACCCAATCCATGGCTAGCACACTTGCAGAATTAAATAAAATCTACAGAAGACAAGGTGTTCTGATTCCTTCATGTTTGAGCAGGAACCTTTACCCAATCTTTGGCTAGCCTCAGAAAATCATCACACAAGATTGCTGATAAAAAGGATTACAAATTTCATTCAATAAACTAAGACAGAGTCAGTAGTGTTTCAGCAAAGTGGAATCTATTAAAAACAGTGTTTCAGCAACAAGTTAAATCAAATCATAAACATAAACTATACTAACACACTTCTAAACTAATGGGTGAATCTTGTGATGAAGGTGGGCCCTCCGTTCTCACAAGATTCCCCTGAGATGAAAATCTTAGAGACGGATGCTCAAAACAATTTTCTATTCATCTGTCAAAATGTCATATTACAGTCTGAGAAAAATAAAGTGCGTCCTTCTCTTTGAATCCTTTCAATACATAAAACTTGGATCCCTCGAATGATGATTTCCCCTCATTTAAAGAGGAAATCCCTTCGATACAATAATTGCAATGCATATCGCAGTCCTATCCTTAGTCAGATTTACTTTCTAAACTAGCATAGGATGTCCTATCTTCATGCAACAGAATGCTATTACAGGAGCTGGATGAGGTATTGCTGTTACGGATGGTGTAACAGCTTCTTCTCATTGTTGTTGATGCTGTTTCAACATCGCAATTCACGGGTTGTTTCAACCACGTGAATTGCGCTATGACTGTGTCGGCTTCTTGTGTAGGAACGACGGTTAGAGATTGTTGACCGCTAACTGTAATGGCTTCCTCGTGTTTCAGCATCATCGGTCCTGGAGGTTTCCTCTGTGTTTCAGCATCTGCAACTCTGGATTGTGTAATAGCTCCGTGTTTCGGCATCTGTGACCTTGGACTGTATAGCAGCTCTGTGTCTCAGCATCTGCGACCTCGGACTGTATAGCAGCTCCGTGTTTCAACAACGACGACCTTGGACAATTTTGTGTTTCAACATAGGCCTCAAATGCTAATTTGCAGTTTTGAACACTTAATGCATTTCTAATCAATAGTCAAGTACGAGAGTAATGTAAAATATTATGCAAAACAGATTAAATGTATAGTAATGAGAAGGGACGTTGTATACCTTTGGGATGATCAGATAAAGTGATAGTATGAGTCTAAATATAGGTGATCAAGAGTATAATAATGGAAAAAGGTATAGGCAAAAAGGTACATAGTGTGGTCCAAACAACTGCCAGGAGGGCAGTGGGAGCATCTCAGATTGCCAGATGGGCAGAGATGAGCATTCGAGACTATCTAAAAGTCTCATGGACTCGGAGGTGAGTTCAATTCAGCAAGGGTTGTTGATGAATATGGGATTGGTTGATCTCATAATCTTCCAGGAGGGAAGTAGAGACATCCCATATTGCCAGGTGGGCAGGGATGAGCAGGTTAATTTTGATCAGCCCAAGGAGCTGACAGAGAAGGTGAGCTCGGAAATGAATTTAGATCAGCATGTGCAGCTGACAGTGGAGGAATATATGAGAGATCTTCTGATGATTGGAGGAATTCAAGTATTCCTGCCACTTGCCCAAGAGGAGGCAAAGATCTGTGTTGCAGATGGTGCAACAACAACAACAGAACAGTCAGTTGTGACTATCAGGAAAGAAGAGGAATTGGAGCAGGTGTTTGAGACTTCCCAAGCACAAGTAGAAGTAGACGAAGAAGAGAAGGAACATTCTAAGGAATGACTCAATGATTTTGGCTAGGGAGATGAAAAGAAAGAATTTGCAGCACTGAATCTAGCAGCAAAGGAAGCCAAAGAGAAGGCAGGCAGAGTTATCACTCCATGGGAGATGGAGCTGGAGATGCTAGAGGATTGGCTGAACAATCCAGAGCCAGCAAGAGAACTGACAGAAGTTGAGTTGTCAGAGAAGGTGACTAAACAACCAGTTAGTCAAAGGGAGACTGCAGAACAGAAGTCTGCAGCAGAGTGGAAACTTGAGGCCACAGATGAGGATGAAGAAGAAGGCATGGGAGATCATGATGATCTACCCAATTGCAGAAAATTTTTACAGCTGAGGAGACTGCATGAACAGAGCCATCCATTGGAGCAGCTGAATGAAGTGATCGAGGATATCCGAGAGATGATGTTGAGGTCAGTAGAAACTACCAGCAAGGAGCAGCTGAGCAGAAGAAACGAAGCAACAACAACAACAGGATGGAGCAGATGAACATCTTCAGAGGATGATTTGGGATCCAGGGGGGATTTCCAACAACTGAGAGGGGAAGCTCATGAGTAGGAGCTCATGATTTTGCAGCTGAGGAGTTTGATGCAGGAGCATCTCTCCACGTCAGCTAGCCATCCAACCAGCCACCTAGAGCATGTGCATTCAAGCTGAAGAGAGAGGCACAGTCCTCATTTAAATTTTGAATTGAATGTAATTAAATGTCTAGGTTGGTGAGCCATAGATCCGTGCCTTTACGTAGGATGTAGATAATATCGGCCTTTAATTTTTGTATGGCTGAGATCTAGTTCCATATTCTGGACTAGACAGCCCATTCAATGTAATTGAATATGGTAGGTAGGTTGGAGGGAAGAGCTCGAAGAGCCCCCTCAGGTAAAAGAGACTTAGTATCTCATTTTGGGTAAGAAGTAAAGTTGAGAGAAGAGAGAAGTCTGTGTGTAGAGAGCAGAAGAGAGAAGGAGCTGAGACCTTGTTACAGGCCATGCTCAGGAACACCTTGTATAAACAGGCATTTGCCATATTTAATACAAAGAGCAGTTTTTCCTGCATTACTGTGTGTTGAATGAATGTCTGTGAGTGTTCATATATCTTGTAGATGTATACTGTAGGTTTGCGTTTGCAGGAGTGTGTTTGATTTCAGGTGAAGGACTTTGAGGCTTCACACCAGGAGGGTGTGACAGAACGTTGCAGGTTCGGATAGCCGTGCACAGAGGTTGCACTTCTGAACACTGCGGGTTCAGACAAAGACATGTTGCGGAACAAGAGATGGAATCAACAACTCAGGGAAGACCTCAAGGTTGATGAATACCTTGGAGGCAAAGCTATGTAGGAGAGACACAATTGCAGACAGAACTTAGTTGTGAGTTCTGTAAAGCTCTACCAAGTGGGCATTGAGCCAGTGCAAGGAGTGCATAGAGGGAGAACTCTGTTGTGAGTTCAAATAGAGGGAACCAGAATCACTGAGGATTCTGAGAGCTCTGTCAGAAAGGCATTGAGCGGGTGCATAGGTGCACAAAAAGAGGACAGAACTGTTGGAGGTTCTGGGGAAAAGATACTCTGTCATGTGGGCATCAGGTAAGTATGCAGACAGGCACATGAAGAAGAGAACTCTTTGAGTTCTATGATTTGAAGAAGAATCCACTGAGGGATCTTCACAGGGTTGTTGAACACCCTGAAAGGCTCAGCAAGAAGTTCCTTGAGTAGAAGGATAGCAAGGAGGGCATCCATATTTATCCATCTGAGGGAGAAGGGAAAAAAGACAAAATCCCTTAGGGGTCTGAGTGTTGAGGAGCTCAGGAGAGACAACACTTTGTGTGCGTGAAGACTCTACAGAGGCGCAGAAGTTTGAGAATCCCTTGGGGATTTGAAAGGAGAAAATCTCAGGAGGAACAACGTCGAGGAGAATGCGCGCAGCAAAGCTCAAGATAAAGGAGTTCACAGAAGAGAAAAGGAGAAAAGGTTGCGGCCTTTGGCTTTTGAAATTCTTCCAAGCACTGGAAGAAAGCGCAACAACTCAGGAGGAGCACAACAGTCGTCGGATCGGCGGAAGAAGAAGATCTGGACCGTTGGTTTCTACGTCGAGGAGGAGCTCAGGAGAAGCCTACAGAAGGGAGAGACCGACAACCGTTGGATCTCATTCAGAAATCCCGTCAGCCGTCAGATCGGACAAGAGGTGCATGGGGTTTAAACCTTCTCACGCCAGGTAGAAGTCCCGACCGTCATCAAGATATCGACGTTTGTGAAATCGGGAGTCACGAGGACAAGAGATCGGGACATTTGAAGTCTCGAAACGCCGGGAAGATCTGGATCGTCTGTTTGTGGAGACACGTGGCGGAAATTGAGGCGTCAAGAGTTGGGATATCGGCATTCCCATGGACAGGAGATCGGGTAAGTCCACTTTGTAAACCCTGACACGAATCTGGGCCATCCATCTGAGAGAGGATGCGTGTCATGCGATCGTCCATTCTGGAGATCCGGGCACTAGCCATCGGGATATCGGCGTTCGAGAAATCAGAGTTCTTGAGATCGAAAGAGTTGGGACATCAAAAGTCTCGAAACCCCGAGAGTTAATCAGGACTGTCCATCTGGAATGGACGCGTGGCAGCAATCGGAGCCATCGGTAAAAGTCCCGACAAGAGGACGTCTATCGGCGTTGTGGTCATCGGGATATAGGGGATCCTGGTGACAAGAGGTTTGGCCATTTTCAAATTGCGAAGCTCAAAACCTTGACAAGGAGGAAAGCGCCATTGTGGGGGCCAGCTGTCAGCGTAGCGGAGAGTCAGGATTTGAGGAATCGGGAATCCTGTGAGCCAATGCATTGCGGCATTGAAAATCTCGAAACCCCGATGAGTGGTAAGACTGAGGTCACGGGGATAACGGTCATATGGGCCAGAGCCTAGCCAGGAGGGATAACGCATAAAGAGCGCGTCAGGATTCGAGGAGTCGGGAGTCCTGAGGACATATGCATTTTTTCATTGGAAAGTACGAAACCCCGATAAGGATGTATGGCTGCGGTCATATAGGGTGAGGTCACGTGGACCAGGAGCTTAGCCTGGAGGGCTAACAAGAATTGGAGCACATCGGGATTTTGAAGCCCAAAACCCCGACAGAAAGACATAAGGCTGCGGTATTATGAGAAGCAGTCACATGGACCAGGGCATAGCCAGGAGGGGCTAAGGCTGGAAGAGATCTCATCAGAGATCGGGGATTCAAGAAGATAGAAACTCTTGACGTTGGGGATCACGAAAACCCCGAAGCCCGAAATTAAAGCGGGAGAAGATCGCGGTCATGTGCAAAAGGCCATGCAGGTGAAGAAAGGACCTATGGATCAGGTTTTTTAGCTGAGATTCCAGCAGGGAATCAGAAGAGCTAATCCGTCTCATGAACAATGAATGAGATTGATCCTGTGTGTAGGAGAGCACGACGAGGTGGTCATGGTGGATCGCGTGCTCTCGCCTGCATCAAAGAGGCTAATATTTTTTATTATATTGTATTCATCCATCTTGGATTTAGTTGATAAAAGTGGTTACATGAGCTTCTTCAATCATCAATCCTCAATGGCTATTGGTTCCTCAATATTTTCTTTTGACCAAGGCCATAATTTATAAACAAAAAAGAGTGCAACTCATAATCTAAGATTTTGGGGTTTATGTGTTGTTCATAAGATCGATAGATTGCATTCCTTGAAATTATTATTGCAACTTAAGTGATGCACATAAATCATGGTTTATAGCTTAAAAAATAAGATTCATTCCATACTCTTGTAGCTTAAAAAATAAGATTCAACCCATACTCTAAGATTTTGGGGTTCATAAGCCCTACATAACATACTAATCCATAATACATTTTTTGGATATTGAATTCTTGCAATATAAGATAACATACTAATCCATAATACATTTCTTGGATGTTGAATGCTTGCACTATAAAATAATTTTGAACTCAATGGACTATACTATGACTGTATTTTTTTTTTTATGATTTAGTACCATGGATAGAACCCTAAACCAAACCACACCACATGGATAAAAAACTAAACCACACCACATTGGCCACATTGCGTGGAAGTGGAATATTTTGTTAGAATTGCAAAAGAGGAAAACACAATTCACAATGATAATTAACAATTGCACATATAAGGAACACATGGATTTCACGTGGTTCACCCAAATGTTGGGCTACATCCACCAAGCATAGGAATCGGTTGTCTTATTATTCATATCATGGAGATTACATCAACTCACTCACACTCAGTCCTTTGCCTCTACGGGCTTACATGAATTTATACATTCACACAAGAAACTGATTATTAAATGCAATCCCTATCCATATTCTAACTTGGTCTATTTGGTTGTAACCAACGCAGAATAATAGGATCCAAATCCATCATTTAAGGAATCCGTTGTCAGCAAATCCCAACAATCTCCACCTTGAAAACAATTAACCTGATACCTTGTTCCTTCCTTTTGTTCATCGCCTTTTATGCAAGCTAAGAGAAGCCAAGCACCACTGCAACTTCTCTAATAAAACTAGTTTCATGATCTCGCATGTGTGACTTGCACGAGTTTGGATTTCCTGAGGGGTCACTCCACCTCCAACATGTCTTCCACAACTATGTTGTGAGACATATTTAGTGATATATTTCCTTCTATCCAAGACACCTGTAAAATATACATTACAATTATCACAGACCATCTCAGTGTAACCATTATAAATGACATTTGTGCTTCTCAAACACTGAAGCACCCGTTTCACTGCAACACCTGAATCTATCATGTATCTGAAAACATCATTAGCATGTGAAACAACTGGTCTTAACCATTTCATCACATACAATAGACCTCCTACTGAACTTACACAAGACATAACCTTTTCTTCTTTATAGACAAGACCTATGCTTGAAGAAAACTTATAATGGAAAGCAAGAGGGATAAAAACTAGCTTTACAATGTTCATACTGAACTACAATCACAACTTACCATTACCATCTCTATGTACTTCCATTCCTATAAAATTTTTTGCTGCTTCTTGATCCCTCATTTGAATTGTCCTATCCACCTGAGTCATTTTCTTACTGATTTTATCCATGCTTCAGCTTGCATCGAGCATATCATTAGCAAATAACATCAATACTATGAATGTACTATAAATTGTGTAGTCATTCCTACCCTTTGAAATTTTTTTACTCACTATGAAGGATTCAAACCTCTTGTATATTTGCCTGGTACAAATAGGCCATAGAATGAATTTTCTAGCATGCAAACAAATTTACCGTTGTGATCTTGAATCGACCATTTTGGTTGTTACATACATACTATATCTCTGTCAATGATGACCTTGGGAGAAGTAAGATCCCACACACACCATCCCTCTATACCACCATCATAACTTGCAGTGATATAAAACAAGAAGGAATTAAGAAACAAAGATTTTAAGTTTGGAAATGATTTACCGCTTACCAGTACCTACAAATCTTTCTTGTTGTTATGAACTTGATTCTTCCACCATAAACAAGAATATACATCTGTCACTTCATATGCAACTTCAGTACTGCCTTCCAGCGTATAAAGGTTATCAACCTTTGTTTCCTTCATCACTACTAAATTACCTTTCGACAATGTGAGTGCTCCACCTTGACATGTATACTTATATCCACAAGAATCCAACACTCCCAATGAAATCAAATTTGATTTAAGCTCAGGTACATATCTAACATCCATTAATTCCCTAATAATACCATCGAACATCCTGGTTCTAATACTGCCAACCCCAACAGTTTTACAAGGAATACCATTTCCCATAAACACTACACCCTCATCAATAGATTGGTAAGAAATGGATCAATTTCTATGTGAGCACACGTGGTGGGAGACACCTGAATATAACTGCCCTTCTTCTTGATATTGTAAACTACTAGAAACGGATAAAACTTGATCAATTATACCTAAATTTGTTACAACCAAATTTGCTTCCTTCGTAGAGTTTTCCTCAGATTCATTTCTTTTCTAGGAATCTTTCTTGATATGTCATGTTTTTCCATAGTACCCGCATTTTTCTTTACCCTTTCTATGTCTTGACTTAGATTGAAAAAAAATCCTCTCATTCTACTCTTTAGTTCTACCTCTGACCAACATCGCTTCTGAAGTTGAGGTTTCGTTGCTAGATTTTCTCCTCATCTCCTCAGCCAACAAAGCTCCCACAACAGAGTCATATTCTAAAACTTTTGTTGAGTTAAATCTAATAGAGGTGACTCGATTATCCCAAGACTTAGGCAATGAACACAATAGTGTAATAGCCTTATCCTTATCTTCGAATTTAACTTCCATACTAGTCAATTGAACTATAAGGGTATTAAAGGTATTTAAATGGCCAACAACTTTTGTACCTTCTTTCATCCGCAAACTATACTACTGTCTCTTCAAGTAGATTGTGCTTATCAAGGACTTCGTCATATATAGACTTTCCAACTTGCTCCATAAGCCTGATTTTGTATCCTCTACTACGATATTAAATAGAACCTCATCTGCCAGACATAAACGAATGGTACTAAGAGCTTTCACATCTAGATCTTTACATTTGCATTCCGTCATGCCTGTTGGCTTATTTGACGTGCCCACCAATGCTTTTTGCAACCCTTGCTGCAACAGTAAATCTCGCATCTTAATCTTCCAGAGCTCAAAGTTGTTTTTACCACTGAACTTTTCAACTTCAAACTTTAAACTCTGCATTTTAGCCATTAGCACAAAAGCTCTCCTAATATCCACTGCTTATAAAACCTAAAGCCCCTTTTAAAAAATAATATAAAGGAATGATAGTATTAACCCAAACATATTTAGTAAAAAGTTTATTTAAAAAATCCTTTTACCAAACTCATCTTTAATTTAAAAATAAAATTAACCTTTTTAATTCACTTTTTACTATATTCCAAATATAATAATTTCTTTTATAGCTCTCCACTTGACTTGTTCATGTTTCTTAAAAGGAAATCCAATTTAGAAAAACCACGTGTGAATATTCCAAAGAAAATACATGCGAATATTTATGAAAGAGGAGTCGTAACTTTTGATTTACCAAAGGGAGTCGTTGCACCTCACACTAGACTTGGATTGCAACGATCTCAAAGATTTATGCACCTCCCTATACTCTTGGAGTGCGGCGATCTTAATTAATTTTTAAGGAGTTTCCGCACTATACCACACAGTTGGACTGAGGCAATTTTAGAATTTTTGCATGAGGGACTTGCGACGATATAGAAATCGATGCACCTCACACAGATGCTGCTGCTTCTTCGAAATTTGACGCTCATGACACCTTCTCCTCTAACCATCTCTGATATCACTTGTTATAATTGCAAAAGTTGCAAACACAATTCACAATGATAATTAACAATCACATATATAAGGAACAGAGGGATTTCATGTGGTTCACTCAAACGTTGAGCTATGTCCACCAAGCATGGGCATCGGTTGTCTTATTATTCAGATCATGGAAATTGCATGAACTCACTCATACTCAGCACTTTGCCTCTATGGGCTTACATGAATTTATACATTTACACAAGAAACTGATTATTAAATGCAATCCCTATCCATATTCTCACTTGGTCTATTTGGTTGTAACCAACCTAGAATAATATGATCCAAATCCATCATTTGATGGATTTTTTGTCACCAAATTCCAACATATTTTCTCTTTGGAATCAATATTTCTTTAATTTGAACGAGTAAATATAGCATAAACACTTCTTGCACCAAAATCCATGCCTTGGGACAAACTCCGTGGTAACCAAAGTCCAACACATATGAATAAGAATAAGAATGTGCACAATCCATTTGTATTTTCATGTAATTTGTATTTTTTGTTAAATTAACTTTGTCTAATAAAAAATGGTTTGTCTAATTGTTCTAAGTTTTGTTTTTTCACTAGACTTAGCTAACATAAATTTACTTGAAATTACAAATTTATGTTGTTTAAATAGTATTTCTGAATATAAATATGGATTCAGCTTGTTGAAAAACCCATGATCACTCAAATCTGCATATCCAACAATTTCTTGCTAATTTGAAATATAATTAAACATAAAATATTCTCAGAAAAGAATCAAGACCAAAAAGTAAAACACTTAGACTAAGGCATAAAAAATTATCAAAAATTTAAAGAAGATATACCAAGTCTAATTAAAATGTAAAATAATTTATATTAAAAATTTAAGGAAGACATATTTTTATCTATATTGATAGAAAATCTTAAAAATGTGTAAATATGAGATGAGTTATTATTAATATTTACTTAAGGTGGATTTGATGTTTGTGGTAGGAATTTCAAAACTAAAACTCTATCAAATTTGATAGTTTTGACATCAAATTTGATAGTTTTGACATCAAATTTGATAGGTTTTATAATCATGATATCCATTTTAACAATATTAAAAAAAGCTAATAGATAAAAAGAATTTTGTAGGAATTTCAAAACTAAACTTCAATCATAGTTTTGACATCAGGTTTGACAATTATGGTATCCATTTTAATAGTCTTAAAAAAAAATTAATAAATAAAAAGAATTTTCAACCTCACCATTTACACCTCAAATTCCAAATTTTATGATATATTTAAAGTTAAAAGAAAAGGAAAATGTTATTTTCTTTTTCTTTAACATGTCAAATTTCATCCCATTGATATCTTTAAATGCAAAAAATAGGGAGGATGTCATTTTCTTTTTCTTTTACCTGTAAAATTTGTGGTTGACTAAACTCTATCTTTTGTTTTTTTTGGTTATTTTTTAGATAAAATTGTTATTTTCTGTTGTTTAAATTGGATTTTCGAATGTATAAATGAATTCAACATAGATTCAGCATGTTGAAAAATCTTAAAACATTCCAATTATACAAACTTAACCACTCAAATCTACAAATCCTACCATTCCTCAAAATCAAAAGAAAAAAATAAAAAAAAAACAAAAAGTAAAACATACAAACGAGGCTGTAAAATTCCATCCCAAGGGATACCTTGAAATGCCAAAAAAAAATGTGAAGATGTTATTTTCAGCGCTAGGTGTTCTTTTCAATCTAGGCCTATGAGGGTATATGAAATGAAATCACATGGTTTTATCAGTACTTCTCCTAAAATCCGTAGTAACTGGGAGGTGGTTGAAATGTTGCATCATGCAAACAGTATAAGTTGAAAATCTATTTAAAAAAAAAAAAAAAAAAGAATTGAGAATTGTGCGAAGGAATAACTTGAAGCCAATTTAACAAATTAGAATTTGGAAGATGAAGGTGCGTCGTGAAGTTGTGTGAAGCCACGAAAAGTTAATAGCTTTTCATGGATTGTGGACATACGTGACAATTGATATTGACTGTTTTCTCCTTGCGCATGCAGAGCTTTAGCACGTTATCTGTATGCGTAATGGAGGGGAAATCCCTAGAATTGAAATACTCGGCTTCAGCACGTCTTCTGCTGCAGGTAGCACGAGGAGAGGCCAAAATGCGCCGTATAAATACTCGGCGGCTATTTTCACTTTGTCTTTGTAACTTCAGACCTGTTACGTGCGCATATTATGGTCTCCTCTGGAAGCGTCTGCATAGTTTCAAAGCCAACTGGCCATTCTTTCGATCCAATCAGAGAACGATAAAGGAAATCGGTCGTTTAAGAAATACGTAGAAAGGTGTCAGAAAATTCTAGCAGGGTAGGTGTGATCCATTGAAACTTATATTTGAAGGTTAAAGATTTTAGAATTGAAAATTTTTTCTTATTTAAATTTTGGTTAGAAATTGTTGAATTCCTAAATTTAAGTTATTATTTCTGTAAAATCCAAATTCTCTAAAAGTTTTTCAACATGGATTTTGAATAACAAAAAATAGTGATTTCTATAAATTTATATTATCAAATTCCAACCAAAAAAATATATTTAATAAAACAACTAACCGAAACTCATTTAAAAACACAATATTCAAATGAATCAATGAAACTCCAAAATTGAAAGAACTGACCTCCACAGCACTAGCTGACAATGTGGAGGTCGGCCATTTCCTCCACATGCTTCCCCAACAATCACATAAACCATATACCAACTTAAATACGTAGAATGCATCGGGTGTATGTAGATAGGTATATAATAAAGACATTTTACATAAAATAAACTCTATTAATGTGTTTAATATATGCCTATCTTAATTAATTAATTAATATATATATCTATCCCCATTAATATATGCCTCAAAAGAATATTTATTAAGGTGCTTAATCTATGCCTATCCCGATTAATATATGCCTTGAAAGAGAAAATATGAATAACTTAATATATACCTATCCCAATTATTATGGCTGTACACCCATTACCTATCCGAATTAATATATGCCTTAACAGAAACAATATTAATGGCTTAATATATACCTATCCCAATTAAGCCATTAATATTGTTTTTGTTAAGCATATATTAATTCATATATACTTATCCTAATTGTCCAAAAGGGTTGGATTCAATGGTGGAAAGCGAGGAGTTTTTCACTGTTGGGCAAGGTTCAATTTTCGTGAGGGCTTTCCTGGAGAGATGGGAACACCTTGAGGTAGTGGTCGAAAAAGCCCACCCCCATGTCCTTCAAATTTTAAGAGCACCTGAGTGGGCCCAATGGTTAAGAACATGTGTTATATTGGCCCGTTGTGACAAGGATGGAAGGGTAGACGACCCCTGGGATAGAGGCTCACTTCGGTGGGACTCGAGACGTCTCGGCCCTTGCTGAGTCACAAGTTATTGGGTTATTGGTATATCTGGCATGCAGACTGTTGGATATACTCTTGGGAGGTTGTTGTTCCCATGGTTTATATATATATATATATATATATATATATATATACCTATCTCAATTATCAATTATTATGGTTGTACACCCAATACATAATGTGTTTGTGTTAGTAAAATCACAACTGCAATTCGTTATACTAATATTACTTATAATATATTTATTTCACTAGATTGTATTTGTTTTATCGTATTTGTTTTATTATATAGTAAATTTGATGATTAATTGTACTATATAATAATATAAATATTATTATGATGGTGATGATTAATGTCTACTAAGACTTAATTGGTTTATCTGACTTTAAAAGGGTAAGTGATTACTTGAGATTTTTTAGAATTTTGTTTATGTACCCAAAAATCATTAAGAGAAGCTTTCCAAGATCACCATACTTTGTTGAGTTAAGAGGTTAGGAAGGTTGGTAATGTGACAAATATTTTGAAAATGAGATCTAATATGGGTATAGGATGGACAATCTAAGAGAAAGTGTTTTTCATATTCAACCTTCTTAGTGTCACAAAGGTGACACACTCTTTCATCCCATTATGTTTTAGGAATTGACCAACAACCAGTTTCACTATGGAGCTCATGAGAATTTGTTCTTATCTTAAAAATGCTTATTTTTTTCTTTACACTTGGAATAACACATAGATAATTTTGATCTTCTAGATTAGGGTTGATTACATCCTTATAATACCTTTAATTTCTTTTTTTCTCTAACTCTTTATCACACCACATTTTCTCCTTAATTTTTGATTTGATGATTTTTTTAATAGTATATTTATTTTGAAAAATGGTGTCTTCCATGATTTCCCAATAATTTAGCCAAGACCGGGCATATTTATGCCATCCTCGCTTGAGTTGATGGTGGTTATGACTCTATTTTGAAACAATTTTAGGAAGCCTCTTGTCTTTGATGTTGTTTAACTTGTTCTTATACATTAGGTATCTAGTCATAGCCATGCTCTCAATGGGGAGAGACTTGTTTCTAAGAGGAGGATGGGATAGGGCGTATTTTCTTTAATTTTTAGATTATAGGTTATAAAATTATTTTGTATTTTCTCTATCTTTCTCCATGATTCACGAGAGATACTATAGTCCACTTCACATCCATAAAGAATAACATGTTTAGCAAGAGTCTCAAAGAGGAGTTTCTTCTTAGCCCAACTCTAAAGATCAGTTGATTTACAATTGTTTTCAAACCCATAATAAGCTTTACATCCCCCAATAATCCTTTTCTCAATGCTATAATTCCAATTGAGCTTGTGGTGAATATCTATTCCAAGATATTTGTATGAAGTCACTTCTCGAAGTTGTTGTTGTCATATACAGATGTATCATAAGTGATCTTATTGGATTTAATAATCATGACCTTAGTCTTATCAGTTTTAACAATCATACGCATGTTGGAGCAAAAATCCTTGAGAATTCTTAGTTGGTTTTCAAGATAATGGGGACTCCTTTTCATAAGAACGATGTCATTGGAATAAAGAAGAAGATAGATGACTATACTAGTAAGAGTAGAGAAAACAAAGAGAATGATAATAATATATTTTATATGTGATTTTACATTCATAGAAAGGGCATCACATGTGACTTACAAGGAATTGAATTTGGGTGTAGATGGTAACAATCATTCCTCGCAACTACACAAGCTACATCAAAATAATAATGTATAATATATTTGATTATATTATTAAACGAATATCATTAACAAGTACTTTTATATTAATATGAATAAAATATCACATTGTACAAAATGATACTATGATAAATGTTATCAATTTGTATGTTTATATGGACTCCAAACTAAAACAAGACTGAAGCTTGCAAAATTGTAGTGCAATGAGAATCAATAACATAAGAATCACTATAAACTATACTAACATTAGCATGTCTATCCTATTAATCTAGGTTATCATAATATAACATAATAGTAGCCTCAAGATATAAAGGGTACATATAGACTACCTTATTGTTGGAAAACATGTTCTCCAACCTTTCCCTTGTCATCTTTGCCTTTTTCTTCCATGTCATGTAGTTCTTGAGGAAGGAGTGATTACAATTGGGAAAACTCATAGTTTTATTTGGAGAATTTCTTGGAAAGAGGTCTGTGGGTTAGTTCTACAAATGATAGTAGACAAATAAATGGTTCTTTAAACATCTTTTCAGCATCTAGACTTTTTGTAATGAAATATCTAATGTGACACATCATGTCCAAAGTGCTTCGATATAGGGTGAACCCGCCTCTATTATTATTAAGATCATTCAATGTAAAATTAGAGGGAGATATGCCTTCCATCCCCTCTCCTTTATCCTCCAACCAATCCTCCTCATCTAGCATAGCCACCTCCCTATATGCTTCCTTTTGGTTTCATTTTAAGGATGACTGCATGATCTAGATTTAGGCGCGAAATGAACAGAATGAATACAATAAACACAAAGATATGAAGAATAACACAGATATCCAATGAACAATATATTCTATTGAATAATGAAATAGGTTGAAACTGTAAAACTTCATAATTGAAACACTTGCTCGAATGGTGGTAGTTATCTCTGAGAAGAGATGTGACTACTATGCACATCCATCTGAGCATAATCGATTACAATGAGGCTCCAGAGGACTTTTTGATATTACTCATGAAATTCAAAACCCTAGACATCCAAAAAGCTAAGCCTAGAAGGTGAAATGCCAAAATTCATGTGGGCCCCTATGGGTAAGTTGGTGTAAGTTGGTACCTCAACTTCCTAGGGTTGTAAATTTTGCATACAACCTCCGTTTTAGGTGCGTGATAGTCTGTTGGAAAGGCCTTTCAGAGAGCTACACACTCCAGCATAAAAATTTGACTTTGTCTACAGTTTGACTGTGGTGAGACAAAAAAACAACGTTTAGGGCCCTAAAACGACCCTAGAAGTACAACAAGATATGATGACATGAAAACATACAAAATAATCCAATTGAATTAGGCAAGAGGCCACCAGTATCCACCTGGAGGATGTGTGGGGATTAATACAACCCCAGAAGTGTAGAACGCACAATTACAAAGAAGTACAAAGAACGTGCTAAACAAAAACAGACACAAGGAGCCAGTTGGAATAGGTGGGTCGCCACCAATATCGGCCTAGATCAATNAGGAAGAAATGGTCTCCATTTCATTGATTTCCACCATCAGGTGAGGAAACTTATGTTGGATTTGGCCTCGGGTGAGCCACTTGCCTTGCTGTAGGAGTTGCTCTGCCTTGACAACCCGATAAAGATGGATTTTCATCTGGTGAGTGCCCTTGACCTGTGTGTCCACTATCTGATTAGTGAATGTCTTTTCCATCCAGTCAAGGTTGAGATTTGTTGGTGTCATTCCTTCTGTGATCTCTGAGGTGTCCAAAAATGGTGGAAAATATGGCTGAAGGAGGTCCACATTGAATACTGGATGTAGGCCATTGAAGGGTGGAGTGTTGAGATCAAGAGCATTGCTACCCACAACCTTGGTGATAGTGTAAGGCCCATAACAAAGTGGGAGAAGATCTTGATGGGGCATTGTGAGATGATCCTTCTGCAAATGTAACCAAACTTTGTTGCCAACCTGAAACTGGTGTGGTACCCTTTGTTGACCATGGCGCTTCTTTTACTTGGCATTGGATTTATACAAAATATCTTGGACCTATTGGTGGATGTGTTGAATTCGCTTAATGAATTTGGTGGCTTTGTCAATCCCAGAATGATCATGGGAAGATTATGTGTGTGCAGTGGAAAGAGGAAGTGAAATTTCAATGAGTCCCAAGGGTTGGAATCCCAAACCCACCTGAAATGGTTTATGGCCGGTTGAGCTATGGAGAGCCCTGTTGTAACTCTGTTGGACATAGGGGAGACTCTCGTCCCATGTACATGGATGCTTAGAATTTTACATACTACATGCACAGGATGTGTATAATCATCCAATTGACGACCTATGTTTGGCTGGCAGTTTGGGGGTGGAAAGAGGTGGATTTTGTGAGCTTGGTGTCCAACAGAGACCAGAGACTCGACCAAAATGTGTTGAGGAACCTATTTTCCTGGTCGAAGATGATGGTCTGTGGTATCCCAAAGTGGAGACATACTCGTTTGAATAAGAGATTGGTAGTATCTGCCACTGTGGTATTCTTCTTGCAAGTTGTGAGGATGGCCATCTTCAAAAATCAATCAATGACCATGAATACAAAATCATTTCCTTACTTGGTGGATGACAACCCAGACATGTAATCCATTGAGATGGATTCCCAAGGCTTCTCAGGAATAGGAAGAGGGGTGTATAATCCTTACTTCTTGATGACTAACTTGAAAATGGCATAGGCAGTGCAAGATATTATATACTTGTTGACATCTGTCTAAGTTTTGGCCAATAAAAATGTTTCTAAAGAATGGTCGCAGTTTTATCCACGCCAAAATGTCCTTCCACCTCACTATAGTGGGCTTCCCAAATCATCTTTGCAAGCTCTCTTGTAGGAACACAGAGATGGCTCAGGTGGCATAATAATCTGTCTTGAATGTGAAAGTCGGTGACAGTTGCGCATGTACCCAAGAGCTGATAGGTGGTGGAAAAGTCCAGATATTGTTGATAAAGTTAGGGCCACTCAGATGCTTCATGTCCATGGGAATGGAGCACAGTGGTGAGTGCAGCCACAGGAGGTTGACTAAGGAAGTCAATGATAGGATTGGAGATACCCGTGTCTTATACTTGATGTTGAGATGGAATTGTTGCAGGTAGGTGGACCACTTCTAATGGTCGTTGTTCTGCAATTTCCCCTATGTCTGTATGAACTATAGAGGCTTGTGATCAGTGTGTATGATCGTCTCTTTTCCCAGGATGTAATGTTTCCATTGACGACAAGCTTGTACAATGGAATAGATTTCCTTTTAATAGGTGGGTTATTTTCGAACAATATCAAAGAGTGTCTCACTATGGTATTCCATCGGATGCCCATGTTGAGTGAGAAATATGCCCACATCATAATTAGATGCATCAATATCAATCTCGAATGGTTGTTGCATATTGGGAAAGGAGAGTATTGGAGCTGACCACAAGTGATGCTTCAGATCATTGAATGATCGTTGTTGATCCTTCCCCCATACGAACTTGGCCCTACCACTTCCTTTGGTCACCTGGCTGAGGACCCATGCAATATGGGAGAATCCCAACACAAACCATCGGTAGAAGTTGGCTAGTTCCAAGAAGCTATGAATCCCAGTCAATGTGGTCGGTTATGGCCAGTCATGGATGACTTGGATCTTCACTAGATCAAAATGTATCCCATACTCATCAACAACGTATCCCAAGTATTGGATCGTGTTCATGCCAAAATAGATTTTTTTCAAGTTGGCATATATCTTGTGCTGTCGTAGAGTGTTCAAAACTTGTTGAATATATTGTATGTGATCCTCCCACATTTTTACAAAGATGAGGATGTCATCCAAATATACCACCACAAAGGAGTTGGTGAAGGGTCTTAATACATCATCCATCAACCTCATGAAAGTGGTTGGTTCATAGACAAAGTTTCTCATAGCCAAAAACCAAAGAATGTCACTCATAGCCAAAAACCCTAGACATCCAGAAACCTAACCCTAGAAGGTGAAACGCCAAAAGTCATGTCGGCCCCTATGGGTAAGTTGGTACCTCAACTGCCCAGGGTTATAACTTTTGCATATGACCTTTGTTTTAGGTGTGTGATAGCCTGTTGGAAAGGTCTTTCAGAGAACTACAAATTTTGTTGTCAAATTCCATCTCTGTCTCCATTTTGATTGTGGCGATTGAAAAAAACAATGTGCAAGGACCCAAAATGGCCATGGAAGCACAACAATATGTGTTGTCATGAAAACATAAAAATTAATCCAGTTGGATTAGGTGAGAGGCCACCAATATCCACCTTGAGGATGTGTGGGGATTCATACAACCCCATAAGTGTAGAACCCACAATTACAAAGCAGTACAGAGAACATGTTGGAAAACAACGGACACGAGGAGCTAGTTGGAATAGGTGGGTGGCCACTAATATCCACCTAGATCAATGCAGTTGTCTATTACATGCTTCAAAGTAAGGAGGAATACCATTCCCAAAAGATACCTCATGACTGTCTTCATCACTATATTTTTCATTGTCTTAGATTGTGAAAACTCGTTCTTTTATAGGGTTACCCATAGGGATGTGACCATCAATCCTTTGACATGGAGAATGGGGAATAAATTATCCCTTTGTTCCCACACTTAAAGCTCCAAGCTCTTCTATATTAGGATTGGGATGCACTCGTCCATGGATATGGGAAGTTGAGCCCAAATTTTAGTAAAGGAGAATTCCATAACCTATGATGGGTAGTCAAGAAACAATAATCACCTCATAGAGAGAGCAAGAAGCCAACATTAGAGAAACAAAAAATTGAAGAATGAAACTAATATATCCGATAGAACATAAATGTTAGAAAAATAGGACTATAGAGAAATAAAATAAAACAAATGAGGAAATAAAACACAAAGGATACACATTATAATATAGACACACAGATATGTGGTTCACCTACTGTGGGATACATCGACGAGAGAAATTTCCAGGTCATTTCTTTATTATTATATAACAAATTAAGGGATACATCCTACAAAACACCCACTACAACTTCCTCTTCTTTCTCTCACAATATCATCTCTCTGAATAAAATATTCACTCTCATACAAGGCCACAATACAAAATACCCTCATACAAAAATTGGGTTTCCTTTTTTGGCCTAAACCCTAAAATAACTTATACCATCAAATCTACGAACTTATAATGAATGGTCCATATTGACTATGAAATTACAATATTTTACAAGGAAATCTTCCCAAAATTTTCCTCGAGCACTCCGTCCTTGAACCCTAGATGAGGGACTGCTATCCCTAATGCCCCCCATCCTAGGGGGTAGGACCCCCTTCATTTGGGATTTGTCTCTTGACCCCTGGAAGAAGGTGGCTAGGCATCCTTACATATGAATTAGGAATATAATCAAGCTCCAAAAACAACAATATATGGAAGCAAACCAAGAAGAAACATTTACCAAATTCCTATATGAGCATGAATGTAGAGAAAGGGGCCACATTTAAACTCAAGAACCTTGTTTAAAAGAATCATTGAGGCCAATATCCACCATGATGGGCTTTGGGTTTTCCCGCACTATTGTTCCTTGTGACGATATCATTATGTGTTTACAAAATGCAAATCAATTTGTATTTGGATAGTGTTAAAGTCATGAGTATAGAGTGTTTAGGAATGAAGATCGTACATTTTCTCATTATTGAATTATGGTAACTACTCGGTTCTAAATTTGTTGCTAGTTTCCACCATAAGCATGCCATCAAGGATCTCTTAGGTGTTTTTATTCGTCCCTTTAATCACCCAATATTGGGCCTCATGCTAAGAATTCGAAACTAAGAAGGTAACAAAATTTAGTATAACAATTTTCTTTCATTCCTATAGCATATAATTGCTATCCCTGATGTTGGATGTTAAATTCAAATCATCATTGGTGAGTCTAATACCTTCATCATCATTTCTATCATCATGTTTTTTTTTCCATAGTGTGAACATGATTTGGAATGGCTAGTTGTAAGTCCTTGACAAGGAGGTGGATATTGACAATATGTTGGTGAATCTCTAATGGGTATAATATTTCTATAGGAAAGTGTCTCTTCCTATATTATGTATGGAAGTAATGATTATTTGTGAGTCTCCATTAATGATAAGGATATAGAATTTATGATTCTTATCAAACACCAATCCTACTTCCAAGATTTTTATTTCCATAGAGATGTCAATGTATGTTCCCTTGAACTGAAATAAAAGTAGAATGGTTTTCCCCTATGAGTCTCCAAATTATCCATTGGTGCCTATAGGCCCAAGGTTTCCCTTTAAGACACTATGATACATAAAATATTATGGATATTCCACTAGAATAGTTCATCACAAGAAATATGATAAACAAAACTGAAATAGACACTATGAAGGTTTGATTCCTTTAGATTCCAAAATATTTAGTTAGTGATTTTCTACTTATGCATGGAATAGATCAAATGTGAAAAATAGAGAACAATAAAATAAAAGCACACACCATCCAAAAAATAACACAAATATTTTCTTTGGGAAAACCTTACAGAAAAAAACCCAGATATAAGGTGAGGTTGTTATGCTCTCTTTTCTATGGTATGGAAATGATGCAAGTACAAAGGAGAAGGCACTCTCTATGGAGATACTTGAGACGTGTGGCTTGTTAGGATGCTACATAACATTAACCCCCTCTACTATTCTCTTTAATTTCCCACTCCCAGTTGTTCTTCTATGTTATGGAACACAATACAATAACATAGAATGGAACCCCTTCTCCTAGTAGTAGCTCAGTATTTAGCATAGCGCAATGGCCATCTAGGGGTATGATTTTAACTTTCTCAACCCTAAATTGTGATAAGGTTTTGCACCTTGTATAATTTTCTTAAAAAATCAACTATGTGGCTAGCGGCACACGTTTAATTAATGGGGGCTGAAGTGGCATCCACTCACACAATGGTATCAATACGGTAGGTCAACTTGTCATAGGAATAACTTTCGAATGTGAACATTGATACATTGATTGAGGCAATTATTGCATTTTTGGAAAGGTCTCGGTGTGTATAATATGGAACCTTTCTCCATATTAAGGTTTGGACCATAAAAAAAAGTGTCGTTTGATGGCTCAAAATGGATTTAGAATATTTTAGACATTTTTTTGGACCGAAATTTCCAAATTTAGACCAACTACCAAATGGCCCTATAAGTTGATTCATTCAATTTTTCCACCCAAAAAGTGTTGAGATAGATGAAAAATAATATAGTGATTCAATCCAGATCATATTGTTAAAATTCATTTGTATTATGTTGTTCAATCGAGGGGGAACCATGAATTTAGAAAATAGATGGATATAATTGGAGCATTGGATTTGAGGTGAAGCTTTTATTTTTTAAACATTCAATCTTCAATGATACCACTACTCTAGACATTTCAAGTGAGATCCTCCAAATACTAGGAATGGGAGTATATAATATCCCTAATGTTCTTCTCTATAAATTCTCATTGTCTTAGTGTAGTTAAGAATTTTCTTTTAAACATCTAATTGTTCCTTTCCTTCCATACTTTTTTTTTTTTGTAAGTAAGAGGAGTAATTATATTAAGATCCTGCAAAATCTGAGGTAGAGTGGCAAAATACAAATCTGACCAGGCTGCAGTTACTGGACTGTCCCAGCCATGGGGAAACCAGTCCAGCCAGCCTATCCAGACCACTAATTAAACAAATCATAAGTTAAAAGAGTATTACCACTATTTTTCACCCAAGACCTAGAAACGTTATAGACTAAACATACTAAAAGATTAGACACCTGGCTGGTAGCTGGGCCAAGTGGCACAAAGGTCTCCTGGCTAGGGTTCTTCTTCAATGTACGCCGGCCCATCGTCCCACTGCTCGCCACCGTCCTTATTGTGCTCAGCTCCCTTGGTGTTTTCCCCTTGCTCGTCCATCTTCCGTTCTTCTCCTGCTAGACTCAGCACTTCGCGCTGATCTGCCTCCTGAGCCACTAGGGAGCCCTTCATTGAACTGGTTTTGTCAGACTCGGAGAGCAATGCCTCGTGCAGGGATGAGATGATTCTAATAGAACTCGCCACCTTGGCGTCTGTGGCTTGGAGTTGATAGTTTAAGTCCGTGACCTCTTTCCTTAGCTCGAAAACCAGGTCACGCAGTGTCGACAAGCTTTCTTTGACGCGCGCTCGATCAAAAGATTCAGAGAGACTTGGAGCTTCCCTCTTGGATTCTCCACGAAGAGGGGGGTCGCTGCCTCTGTCACCCAAAGGGTCATGAAAGGGCATGGGGTTAGAGGAGTATGCTAAGGGGTCCAGTGAGAGCCGCAGAGTTGAAATTGGCGTGCTCGGAATGACAGCCATGGAATTGAAATGCAGAACTCGCAAGGAGACAGGAGGGGACTTGGTTTTCTAGTGCGGGGAGGACTCAGCGGAGTTCGAGTCGGGAGGCGTGACCGAGGGATGTCGAGGCTTCTAGGGAACGCCTCTCCTTGGTCTGCCTCTGGGGCGAGTCATTGAGAGCTCAGTGCAGCTAGCCAGGGGAATTAAGAGCGGGCGATGGGGGAGAATAGCAGGGGCCACTACGTGCCAATGGAGGAGAACAGAGATGAGCCTTTGTTTCTCAGGGATGAACCCTGCAACCACCATAACGAAATGTGCTCCAGGCATAATGAACCGGTTAAATTGAATTCACAGCAGGGGGAGAGGATTGTCGCGTAAATGCACCCTCGCTCCGACTTTATGAACATTTATGCTTCGGGTAGGGTGGTGGGTTGTAGCACGCCCCCATCACATGGCGGTGTGCCACGATGCCTTGTACCTTTACCCAATGTCTGCCGCGTGGAGCGCGATGCCACCCCATCCGGGGCCTTTCCTTCCATACTTACCACATCAACAATATAGCAATATTTCCATGGTAGATTTAGGTATCTTGTTTTTGAAAGGATCCCTACTCCAATTTTCAAGAGTCTTAGGGATGGAGTGCTTATTTCTATATCTGGTACAGAAAGTGGTGGCCCCTAGATCCCATAATATTCTTATGAAGAAGAATTGGTTGATCATGTATTCCATTTTCCATTCCAAGCCTTCACGTAAGGGTCATTTGGATGGACCAAGGTAGTCGCTTTCAGATAATTTGTCCCATGTTAAGGTTTTCCTCTTGAAAACTAACTCAAGGAAAGAGGCCACTTTAGGCGAGAGGGATCCCTACTAAAGTTGTTGCCAATTGTTTTCTTATATTGGATTGTTTTGGGTGGCACATATTAGGCAGTATAAAGATCCATGTAGCTTCCATTGTCCTTGGAAGGTTCTGTCATTATGATTTTTCTCTTGCTGGGAATATTGAATAGCAGCTAAAGTTCAAAAATGGGCTAATTTTCCATGGTTTTTCCCAAAAACGATTCGCCAATTCCATTTTTTCTAAAAACGATTTGATAAATTTCATAGAATAAAATTATTATACCTTAAAAATCACGAAAAATTTATAGAAACTATATAAAATCCTTATAAATTTGAATATTTTTTATAAAGTATCGTCAAACATTTAACATTTTTCATATTAAGGACTAGTAAGATTATCCTAGGTTTCTACATTTTAATAAAAATTTCCATCCTTAAAATTTTATTTACCAACCTATTATCTCAAAAAATTCCTTCAAGAGTAGATAGTAGGGATCCATGTTCATGGGAGGTAACTACTAGCATGAATCTTCCCAAAATCCGGTAATTTTTCCACTTTGTAGTTCCTATAAATTATTTTAGTGGATCATGTTGAAGTGAAATTTGGTGTTGTTCTAGATGAAGGAGGTATATAAGAGGTTATTTTTCACTAGAATTTGGAATTCGTCTATTCCATGTGCATCTTTTTCATTGCATATTTTCCCACAATGCACATCCTTTGATTTTATCCACTAACAAAGGATTTTTCCTCCAAGAGTTTTTTTTAATTAATAAATAGTAGGCTTATAGCTTGCTCATTTCACCAACATAGATTCCCAAAATTTTAAAAGTTTATTTATGTTCCTACAAATTCTTACGATACTTGGATAACAAAATATTTATAAATTCTTTTGGCATCCTATGAATTTGTGTGTTCTTCTTTGCAATGCCTCAATAATAGCTTAGTTCAATGGTTTGAATTCCTATACTTCAATTTCTTTAGTTTTTAATGTAGGTTAACTTGTGCAAAAACTACATTCTCAACACTCCCTTAATGATTTTAATGAACAAAAATGTCCATTTAAATTTTAATTCAAATGGAAATCCTCCCCTCTCACTTTTTATATGTACTCTTATGTATCCCCATTAATAACTCTTCTGCTTAAAAGCCAGGGCATTGGGAATGGCCATTCACTTTCACTTGGAATGGTCTCCATTTCAAAAATGACCATGTGAGTATGAATCTCTCTCTCTCTC
>ML796579.1:155401-189223 GCA_009831015.1 Picea engelmannii
AATGTTCTTATTCCTGTCTTCACACATCTCTTTCATCAAATCTCTCATGATTATAATTTCTTCTTTAGATAATGAAAATGTATGAGAACTATCAATACTTGAAGCTTCCTCCATCCTGGGAAGATATCCAACTTCAACACAAATCTTGCACAAAAACCAATAGCTAAATCTCAAGCTATCAATGGCAAACACATGAGCAAAACAAACTATGCTCTGATACCACCTGATCTGAAAATATAAGGCTGACTTGTTATGCTATGCAAGCACCCTCTACTTCAATAAAATAAACTTTACAGGACCTTGCTTCATGTGTATAAATATGCAATATAAACTTATGTGTTAAGTTCATGCTTCTTCCTTTAAATGTTTATCTGTGAGGAAATGTTCTTGTAAATGGTTAAATATGTACTTCAAATAAATACACAGCAATAATACTTGCAACAAATAAACCATCAAACTCACAACAAGAACAAGTTGATAAAGGAGTTCACCCCCCTCCAGGCTACATCTCCTTGAGCCTCCATAATGGACTTGGCTCTCTGGGATTAATTAGTCAAAAGTTATTTTACAAGCTGCTTCTCAACTCCAATGGAAAAACAAACTGTACCATTGAGATCAGAACACATAAAAACCCCAAAATGACTAATAGAACTCTGCAAACGAATCATGGCTCATCCGGGCATGACCTCTTCTACATGTGGCCATAAGCTTCCCTGAGATTCTCTTTGGAAAAAACACCTATAAAAGTCCTCAACAGCCTCTGAAACCTGTCCCAATCTATTCATAGCATATCAATTAGCCAAAACTGATTATTCGATCACAGAAAACAAACATAGGCTCACCAAACCATGTCCTCCATCAATGAGGGCTTCAAGCTCCCTGGAGCTTACTGAAACTTCAATGCTGAAAAACTTTCAGAAGAAGTCTTCAAATGTCCTTGAAAACAACACCAATGGATACAGGACGTCCAAAAACCCCTAGTTGGGCTTTTACGGCACCTCAATTGGCCAAAAGATGAAGAAGTTAGGCCTCCTCCATTTTCCTCCTTCAAGCTTTCTGAAAACTGGTTCGCCAAAACGCACCTCTGTGTGCATGAACCAAGAACACGCTCCAAAATGCGCGTTAAAAGCTGGCACCGAGAGGTTACAAAAAATGGTCCAAACTGTAGGACGGTTAGGGCGCCTCCAACCCCCAACCGCCTAGCACTAAGGCACATGGGTCATACGACCTCGGGCTAAATCAAAAGGGGCTAACCATTATTAAAACCGCATAACTATTCCCGCGCACTAGGGTCATATGAAAAAGGCATATAACCGAACCTCGGTTATATATTTGGCATCCCGTGCGCACGATAGGCAAATGGTCATATGTAAACCGTAATACAACCGTGGGCCGGGGCTAAGCCCCGGCCCGACCCCTCGCCAACTTTCACACAATGTAAATTCAAATCAATTTAAAACCATATTATATACAAGGAACATGGTATGGCGTGCTGGCCAGGTGGGCTATGTTAAACCTTTCACGGTGGTTAGAGGTCCGGGGGTCAAACCTCATGGACGCATAAAAATTTTAATAAACCAAACATTAAACCAACAGCCAATAAATGGGTGCCACGTGGAAACCACTGATTGGGCCACGTGGCACCTTACCATATGCCAAAAACATGCCACGTGTCGCATCATCATTCACCAAACTGTTAGCCAATAAACGAATGCCACATCACCTGCCATGTCCCCTCTGCCATGTCAACGCCATGCATGCTGCTGATGTCATTCGACACACAAGATGCTGACGTCACCCTGTGCCACATGTCACCTCCGAATTGGTCCAACTGTATGCTCAAAAAGCCAAAATTGCCTAACACGTGTCATCACTTGGAGCCGCCATGTGTCTTGTATGGACCTTCCACATGTCTTGTATAGACCTACCATGTGTCCTATACGGACAGGTACAGTCAGCATCAAATTTTTGCCTGTTTCGCTCGACGAACAGATCGTGATAACTTCTCCATACAAACTCTGTTTGAGAAAGTAAATATACCGCTGGAATCAGGAAGACGAGACAGACACAATGGTATAGTTTTCGTCGCATTCTGGGCACTTTGAAAATTGAGCAAAATTTGACCCCCTGGTCCAGATTTTGATCAGACACTCCTGGAATTATTATATACCAAGAGATATGGATGAATTACTCTCACATATTTCATGTGGGATAATATAACTCTCCTTTTTATCATATCTTTATAAATATTCCTACAAAGAGAAAACTATTCCATAATAAATATGGGATATTTTTTATACTATTTTACATAAGATTATGGACAACTTCCGACATAATACAAATAAATTATTACCTTCCAAGGAATATAATATATTCCAACAAATATAAAACCCCTTCAGCCCTATATATTAGGAAATACATTGGTTTCAATTTTTAGAATTTCCAACTCCCCCATATGAACACACTAGGTATAATATTACTTAATTAGCTAACCATTTCCTAATAAGAGGGCCTTGCATGTTCAAATTACTGCAAAATACCAACCAAAACATTTTTTTCAAAATGTAAAGGAATATTTAATTAAGTCAAAAGGATTCAAATTTATAATTGCAGTGGTGTACATAAAGGTTCATATTTTATTCACCATGTATACACTCAAGAGCAGGGATGATTTTAAGGATGGAAATTTATTTTAAAATCTAGAAACCTTGGCGAATCTTACTAATCCTTCATATGCAAACTATAAATGATTGGCGATATTTTTGTAAAAATATTCAAATTTTTAAGTATTTTATATAGTTTTTATAAAATTTTAGCTATTTTTAAAGTAAAATGATTTTATCCTATAGAATTTGGGCGAATCATTTTTAAAATAGTGAATCTCATTTTTGGAAAAACCATGGAAAATTAGCCCATGAGCGAAATTTAGCCCCTAAAATCATCCCTGCTCAAGAGTGTGTCCCCTCACAAAATAGGATGAGGTAGATTCTTGTTAGATCGGGAAAATAATCAAGAGAATGCACCATGAACTCTAACCAATATAAAATCCTATTCTAAGAATCCATAACCAATAAATCAAATAATTCAAGAACAAAGAAAGAAAAGATAAAAGAGACAAGGATTTATGTGATAAAACCCCAATGTGGGGAAACATTCATGAAAGTTGGCCTTCTATTCCTTAGGAAAATTTCAATATTACAAGAGAAAGCATCCCCATATGGAGGATATGGCCTAAGGATCCATAGGGTCAAGGCTAAATATAAATACCATAAACCACTTATAAGTTTCTCATGGACTCCTGCACTTCTAAAGGGCCTCCTTCACCTCTATTATATATGAAATAGTCAAAGGAGAATAAATCCAATGATGCATATGGGATAAACCCTTTTTACAATATAGAGAGTTATTGAAGAATAACATTACAAAATTCGATATCCATGTCATAGAATACCACTAGGTAATCCTTAACACAGTCTAACATTCCCCCGTAATGATGACTAGAGGAATAGAATCACAATTGGAGTTGCGTTAAATGCCAATATGATATCTCACAAGTATAATGATACTTCATTGCATGTACAAATGCCTTATGATGATATCCTATACAATTGTAAATGTTATACTATGTTGTCATTGATGTCAAGGGATTGATGTCAAAGGGTTGATGTCAAGTATTGTCATAGTGATGTGTTTGTATCATTGATGTATTGATTTTTGGATCATGTTGTCATTGATGTAATTGATGTACAAGGTTTGATGTCATGTGGTTTCATTGATGTAAATATTAATTTAATGTCATGGTTGATAAGAAGTACCAAATGGATTAACTCCTCCCCTTATGGCACAAACCCTCATGGGAAGACTCTCTTAGATAAAGTTATCAAAGTGGTCCTATTATGGTGAAATCCCTCATGGGAAGACACTTTGTAAAGTAAAAATGGTTAAGTGGTTAAGTAATCCTAGTAGTGGGGTTAAGGAACCCAAATTTGTTTGAGGAATAATGTAATAAATATAAGTGATTTTGCAAGTAAAACTATTATAGATGGATAGTGTTCATCATTCCATTTCTGGTGATATGTGGAACATCACCTAACTCCTCACGGTTATATATTTATGGCCATGTAAAGTTGGAGAACCCTAATGAGTTATCTAGAAGCCCCTAGAAGGTCAAAGAAGTCAAATTGTTTTAGAAGCTCCTAGAAGAAGTTGACCAGTCAAAGTGGTTATTCATGGGTTAAGTGGTTTCAAAAATAAAATAATAAAAAATAAATTAGTTGCAACTAGAAGTGGAGAGTTTACTATTTGTGGAATAAGTGGTTGTAATTGAAGAAGTGGTTAGAAGTGGATTGGCCCCAAAAGAAGGAAGGAAGTTGGTTAGAAGATAAACCCTAGAGGAAGCTACTTGGAGAAGTATAAATAAGAGAGAAAGGGTCTATTATGGGACATAATATGTTGAGTATGTTGAAGATCTATTTTTAGTGAAAGGTTCATTGCAGGTACTCATGAATGTATGAGAAGTTCTGCAAGTATGAGGAAGAAAATTCATAGAAGAAAATTCATGGCAGGAGAATTGTGGCAGAAAAACAACAACAACAAAATAACGGTAGTAGAATCACGACAATCGAACTGCAACAGAAAAATTGTGGTAGAAGAACAACGAAAACAAAACCACGATAGCACAATCATGGTAGCAGAACCAGGACAACAGAACCAGGACAACATAATCGCGACATCAAAACTACGGCAGCAGAATCATGGCTACATTACAGTGAAGTTTGGCACATGGTTTATGTAAGGGTTTATGGTATTTGGATTATGGATAGTATTGTGTATCTTGTTGGTTATCTTTGCGGTATTGTTCATATGATTGGGAATTATCTTGCTAGTTGATATATGTGATTAGAGGAGGTTTTATTGATCAAATTGATGAGACTGGTTGAGGTGCTAGCTTGTTGTGATAGGTTTTGGATAGTTTATGCACTTGTGTTGGTATAGACTATTGGTAAATATTGATAGATTGATTTCTATCTACAAGATGGGTCTTGTACTTAAGGGTTGGAATCCTCACATCTCAGTTGGTGTTGATATTTGCAAGTTGAGTCTTGTATTTAGAGTTGCTACTCTATTGGATTTGTTTCTCTTTCTAGTTGATGCTGATAAAACCCTGAGATTGTAGTCTTGTGTAACACATAATAAAAAAAAAATTGCATATATATATATATATATATATATATATATATATATATATATATATATATATATATATATATATATATATATATATATTGTGTTTCTTTTGTTCCTCATGGTGATGATTTATTGATGATGAATGTTGTTGAGAACTGTTCACATGCAAACAACTAGTTGTGAATGGAAGTAATGAATTATAATATTTCAAGTGGTTTCTAACTAAATTTTTGTAAAGAGTTGTAAAAAGAGCCTCACACTAATTGACCCCCCCTTCTTAGTTTGGTCAATGTTTCCAACAATTGGTATAAGAGAAGGCCTTCATTATAATTATTACAAGCTTGAAGGAGATCCATGGACACACGAATGGATGAACATGTAGATGAAGTTCCCCTATTTGATGAGACAAATTACTCATAATGGAGAATATAAATGAAAGGGTGCTTTAAATAAAAAGGATCAGGTGTTTGGAATACAGTTGTTGTTGGCCCAATTCCCTCGAATAATCAATCAAAGTTTGTAGCAAAGAAGAATAATGCACTGGCACTCAATACCATCTTCAATGGACTCTCAGGTTTTGTCAAATAAATCATAGGAAAATGTACGTCCACCAAGGACTTATGGTTGAAGCTAGAGAATCTATATCAAAACAAAAAACAAATACGCTGAAGACAGTGCCATCTAGGAAAATGAAGGTAAATATTCTCCAAAATATTATGATTGCAACATTTCTAAGTGTGATGAAGTTGAATGTTCTTGTACTAATGAATAATAAGATCTAGAAGTGGTTTGCGTAGAATTAGCTAACAATTATTTTATAGATGAAGAAAAGGAGTTGTTGAAGCTTAAGGATAAAGTTATATATGCCTTAGAAGAAGTAGAAGATAATAATTATAATTTTGATGTTATTGAATAAATCACTAAGGAATCCCTAGAAAAATATCAAAATCATTTCATGGCACTAAAAAAATTTCTCAAGAAACAAGAAGGAAGTGAAACAACCAAGCAAAGGAATCAGTTAGAACAAAAAGAAGAAGAGATCAAGAAGCTAAAAAATGAAATAATTAGTCTAGCAGAAGAAAAGAAGGTAGATGATGATCTTATCAAAATACTTGAAGAAACAAATGAAATCATTGTCAATCTAAAGACCCAATTTGAAGAAGCAAAAATGGTAGAATAACTATTGAATAATCAAGTAAGTGAAAAGGAAGAATCATTCCATAAGCTAGAAGTAGACGTAGTTGATCTCAAAAGGAAATTTGAGAAGTCAAATACTCACATCAAGTTCATGAATAGCTTAACAATCTTGGATGAAATCATGGATAATCAAAGATCACCAAATTATAAATCAAGTCTTGGATACAACAAGGAAGTTGCACCCCTTGAAACTAGCACTTATAAGAAGCATGAGGTAAGTCCTTCATTCTCAAAAGGTGGAAAAAAATATGCAAGTCAAGAATCTACACAAAGAAAGAAAAACTTTAGAAGAATAGACCAAAGAAGACATAAAGAAGCCATCCCTACACCTCAAAGCAAGTTCATAAGAGAGACACCTTCAAGGTGGACACCAAAGTAAAGGGATGGAAATTTTTTTCATGGTCACTACTCCTCATGTAATGAATATGGTCACAAAGCTTTGGATTGAAGAAATTATGCAAGGAAAGATGTTGGAAGGTTATATCACATCCTAGCATGTTGTATATTTAATCAAGTAGGACACGTTGTTGCTCATTGTCATACCATGAGATGTTACAGTTGTAGTGGGTTTGGCCACAAAGCTCAAGATTTTTGGAATTCAAGAAGAAAGTCAATGAGTAGTGCTTCGTATAAAACGATAAGAAGAGACCATGTAACTTGGAAGGAAGACAATTTTGAAAGGATGGAAGATCATAATACAAATATGGAGAAATCAGGACACCTTTAGAAGTGGACGAAGAAGATTGAACAACTAGATGTGAGTGAAGGAAAAAGGAATGAGGAAAGGCTTAATTTCTCTGAGTCATATGCGGGTTACTGTGGAAGAAATCATGTACATACTGGAGGTGATATATAGAAAGGTCATGTACATACATGAGCTAATTGAGGAACATGTTTCATACCTGTGGGAAAATCATCAAAAGGAGAGGTGTACATATGATTTGTAGCATGGTTTAAATGATATAACTCTTCTTTTGTAGGCTCTGAGATGGTTTGGTGCATTGTTAATGCACTGGTTGGTGATACAGGTTTGGTGCATGGTTAATCCACTGGTTAAAGGTAAAAATTTATGGATCATTGTATGATGCATGGACAGGTCCATGGATCATTGTTCTCTTGATGCATTTGAGGAGTTGATCAATGTTCTGGTAGAGAAACAACAGTTGCAACAGAAATAAATTGCAGTGGTATCATATTATTCATATTGCATATAATATAGGGGGATGCATACCCACAGGGGGAGTTATTCTTCTTCCCATGATTGGTTGAAGAGGAATGATTCCAGGAGGAGATATGATTAACAACCATCTCATCAACATTGTATTCGAGTGATTTTCCTTGTCAAAGGGAGAGAGATTCTTCAGATGCATGGAGAGCATCCCATAAGACAATTCAACTAGGGGGAGTAGCCCCAAATAAATATACCCTTTGAAATTGATTTCAAATGGGGAGAGATAGTCACATTGATGTGGTGATAAGTGATGATCACAAAGGAAGCATGATTATTTCCATTTCTTGGTGTTTTCATCAATGATTGGTGTTGACATCAAATGTTGGTGTTCCCATCAATGCCAAAGGGGGATATTTTTATACTATGATTTCATTGATGTAAAGGGATTGAAGTCAAAGGGTTGATGTCAAGCATTGTCATAGTGATGTTCTTGTATCGTTGATGTATTGATTTTTGGATCATGTGTTCATTGATATAATTGATGTAAAAGGGTTGATGTCATGTGGTGTCATTTCATGGTTGATAGGAAGTACCAAATTAATGAACTCCAAAGTGGCCCCCTTATGGCATAATCACTTATGGGAAGACACTCTTGTATAAATTTCTCAAATTGGTCCCCTTATGGTGAAATCCCTCACAGGAAAATGCTTTGTAAATTCCAAATGGTTAAGAGGTTGAGTAATCCTAGCAGTGTGGTTAAGGAACCCAAGTTTGGTTGAGGAATAATGTAATAAAGATCAATGATTTTACAAGTAAAACTATTCTTGATGGATAGTGCTCATCATGCCATTTATGGTGATATGTGTAATATCACCTAACTCCTCACGATTAGAGAGTTATGGCCATGTGAAGTTGGAGAACCCTCATGAGTTATCTAGAGGCCCCTAGAAAGCCAAAGAAGTCAAATTATTCTAGAATACCCTCGAATAATTTGACTAGAGAAATTGGTTAGTCATGGGTTAAGTGGTTGCAAAAAGAAAACAATGAAAAATAAATTAGTTTCAACTAGAAGTTGAGAGTTTATTATTTTTGAAATAAGTGGTTGTAAGTGGACAAGTGGTTAGAAGTGGGTTAGCCCCAAAATGAAGGAAGGAAGTTGGTTAGAAAATAAACCCTAGAGGAAGCTACTTGGATAAGTATAAATAATAGAGAAAGGGTCTCTTATGGGAAGGAATCTATTAAGTATGTTGAATATCTATTTTTGGTGAAAGATTCATTGAAGGTACTCATGGAAGCATCAGAAGTTTCACAAGCTTGAGGAAGAAAATTCACGACAGAAAATTCACAGCAACAGAATCGCGGCAGCATAATCGTGACAACATAATCACAACAGTCGAATAGCGACAACAAAATTGTGGCAGTAGAACCGCAACAATAAAATCATTACAGGAGAATCATGACAACAAAACTGTGGTAGCAAAATCACGACAACAAAACTGTGACAACAGAGTCATGGCTACATTATAGTGAGGTTTGGCACATGGTTTATGTAAGGGTTTATGGTATTTGGATTATGGAGAGTACGATTTATCTTGCTGGTTATCAAAGTGATATTGTGCATATGGTTGATAGTTATCTTGTTGGTTGATCTATGTGATTAGATCACATTTGATTGATCAGATTGATGAGACAGATTGAGGTGATAGATTATTGGAATAAGTTGTGCATAGTTGATTCACTTGTGTTGGTATAGACTGTTGGTACAGTTTGACATATTTCTTTCTATGTACAAGTTGGGTCTTTTTCTTAATGGTTGGAATCATCACATATCAGTTGCTGCTGAGATATGCAAGATGGGTCTTGTATTTAGAGTTGTTATTCTATTGGAGTTGAGGCTATTTTCAATTGATGATGATAAGAATTTGATATTGTAGTCTTCTGTAACACATAATAAATAAAAATTACATGTAGATTTTGTGTTCCTTTTGTTCTTGATGGTGATGTTTTATTGATAATGATTGTTGTTAAGATCTGTTTACACGTGAACAACTAGTTTTGAATGGAAGTAATGAATAATGACATTTGAAGTGGTTTCTAACTAAAGTTTTGTAAAGAGTTGTAAAAAGAGCCTCACAATGGTTCACCCCTCCCTCTCAATGTGGTCGGTGTGTCAAACAATAAATGTGGTTGATGCCTCATTGTGTGTACAACTGCCTCATAATGATAGGATATAAAACGGAAAATGTGACCAATGCCTCATTGTGTGTACAAATGCACAATGATGATAAGATATACAATGTTAAACGTGGTTGATTCATCATTGTGTGTAAAAATGCCTTATGATGATAAGATTTACAATGGTAAATGTGGCCACTAGACAGACATTACATCATGGTTGTAATTTGAAGATTAAGATGGCATTCAATTACATTCCCCCTTAATCACAACTTCAAACATCCCATAGAACCGGAAAAGATAGATGCAAATTCTGATGTCAAGGATAATATGTGAAGAGGAAGAATGTATAATACCATCCATAAGTTTCAACTAGATCATCAATAAGGTGCAATGAGAAGACACTTGCTACCATCAAGAACCAATGCAACGTGACTAGCAACCATGTCCTCAATAAGGTGCAAGGATAAGACACTTGCTACTATAAAGAACCAATGTAATGACCAACAATGACAACATCGATATGTTAATGATGAAGTGTCAAGCCAATAAATATAAAATAGAAATATACAAAACCAATGTGTCTCCAAACTCTTCATGCACACCACTTTGGAAAAGGTGAAGAAAATATAGAGCTAACTACAAGAAATAATCCTCCAAGAGAAACAACATGAATAGTCATGGCATGTCCACAATCTGTCACGAGTACATGAATGATCACAAAATATGTAGCTAAAGGGGATCGAACAATCTAAAAGTGTCAACCACCAACTTAAGTGATTAAATCAAGAGCTTTAACATGATCTCACAATAATCATCAAGCTCAAAAAGTGCTCAAATAAATGTAAATGGTCTCCCATCAGAAATACATAGTGCCAAGAAAAGCATCAAATTTTTGACATCGAGAAACTATATTATATATAGTGGTAATCCTTAGCATATTGTTGCAAACAATGATTCAGTGTTCTAGGTGCACAACAATCCAGGGACCAAGTTATCTTGTAGATCTAAGTGTATAGAGGCCATTGAAAAATAACATTGAATGCCAAGAAGTGAACCGAAGATATGATTCATGAGTACCAGATATCAGATAAGGAAAGAAAAACCGTCACTCTTAATAATGATCCAAAGACAAATGTGTATGCCCACATGAAGGAATATGTAAGGTAATCATAAAGGAGCTAACCATTCGGGCATCAAATGATAAAGAAGGAACAACACTTTCAAACACGTGCTTCCCTTCATACCACGATGCTGCATTAAATTTCCTGTATTTAGTTTTCAAACAATCGTCCAATCAAACTAAATATTTTCCTATGCAATTTTAGATCAGAATGGAAGACTTTGGATCTATTAAAAACCTTGCTCCCTCTGTTGAGAGAAAGAACCAGTTGTAGAAGACCTGAAACACTACTAAAACCTTGAGTGTAGTAGTTAAAATTGTCATCTCTTTGTTAAAACCCTCAATAGGCTGCAAGAAGGTAATATCACTCTCTAAACAATGAGATCGACCTCCCAGGAGGCATGATGTTGCAAAACATGGATATATCGACCTCCCAGAAATCAAATCTCCCTTCTATGAGAAAAGAACATGGTTTTATATTAGTTCAAAGAGAAAATCAACCTCCAAAATAAGTTAGATCTAAGGGAAAATTCCATCCAATAGTAAATTTCCCCCTCAATCACAAAGAATGAGACTGTACAGTGGTTCAAATAGAAAATCATCTTGCAAAACAATTTATATATGAGGAAAATTTCATCTAACAAAAAATAACCCCCTCAATGAAAAAGAACATGGTTGTACGGTGGTTCATCAATAAAATCAACCTATTAATGAGACAAAATCTCTCATATATGTCCATAAGGGCATAAATCAACCTCTAAAATTGATAAATTACTGCACCCAACTGATTAAATAAACCACATCAATGAGAAAACCCACCTCCGCCTATGAAATCGACCCTTGAACCTACAATCTACACAAAATAAATATGATTTAGGAGAAAAATATGATTGTGCACTTGAAAATTTTCCAAAAACAATGAGGTCGTATAGAAAAGAATTCATGTTTATGGTTGGCTAGGAAATGAAAATTTGCACCCCCCAAAAAACAATTAACCCAAAACGACTTCGTAGATCAAAAGTTATCAGCTTTGGAAGAAATGGCTAGGTACGATAAAAATAATAGGCCTCGTAAAACATTAGGCTTGGTGAATCACCAAACCTAAAAAATTTCCCAAAAAACTTTGAGTTTAAAAAATTAATATGACCTAGAATAGGCTGGGAAAATTAATTTAAATTTGGGTAAATGCAAGACAATTTTGATGAACCAATAGTTAAACTTGACTGATTCCTATATTCCAGAAAACATGGTGAGTTGAAATTTAAAGAAAAAGACTTATAAAGGGTGAGATATTCCCAGATCCAATGAAAATTGAAGTAGATCCACAAGACAAGGAGGCCTAAGAAAATAGATCCACTAAAATATGATGAAAAAAAAAAAAAAATTATGCATGGAGAAGTAGATCAAAAAATGACTCTAATACCATGTTATATAAGAAAAATATACAAGAGAGTGCAGCAAGAAATATAACTGGTCTAAACTGCCATGCTAAGCATTCATATTCAATAAATCAAATAATGTAAGAACAATTGGTGTTTTATTCCTAACGAAAACTCCAATCTTAAAGAGAAAGCCTCCCCATATGGATGATCTATCCTAAAGACCCATATTGTCCAGGGTAAAGATCAATACCGTAAACCACTTGCAAGTATCTCACACACTCTTTAACTTCCAAAGGGATTTCTTCTCCTCTATTACATATGAGAGAGTGAAAGGAGAATAAATCCCATGATGCATGTGGGATAAATCCTTTTTACAATATATAAATTTATTTAAGAATAACATTACAAAATTCCATAGCCATGTAATCTAATATCACTAGGAAATCATTAACACATTCTAACAACATGGACTCCTACCTTTTAAATATCTATATTTATTTCAAGATATACATGGATAAATCCTAAATGATTGGTTACATAAGAAACCACATAAACAAAACAACCCTATCTCTTTACAATTTATTTCCAAATATCAATTATTTGAGTTGTACCCAATTCTTTATCGAAAGGGATAAATCAAGAGAGAACAAATTTTTGGACAATTGTATTGAAATTTCCCATTATTTTAAGGTAAGGGTACCTTGATACTTGCAAAGGGGGGTGAGACCTTACAATGCACACAAATTCACTTCTTGTTTTCATGCAAGAAATGTTTTTCTTTTGAATACACCTTACCTTTTTTTTAATATCCTTTGATGGAGAGGGATTTCTATGCTAAGGTTTCAAGGGATGAGTCATGATATACTAACATCAAAATTTGTAGATCTATTTTTTATTTTATATTTTGATATGCAGTTGCTTAGGGAGGACCATTTTCAAACCTCTATGAAATGTTTTGTTTCATCTTAATGAATAATTTCACATATTATTTAAAAATAAAAATAAAATACACTTGAGTCTTTTAATACCCTCATGTTTACCCTAGAATATGAATGCAAATGGAATGAATAGATGGTTGTAAGAAAAAATAATATGTGAAATATCATTGTACACTTCATTTTAATATTAAATATGTAACTATTGCAAATGAAAAAAGACTAAAATAGATGGGGGGCTATGATTCCACAAGTGGGGGAAGTGAAATTGGCCTAAGGCAAGAGGACCTTAGTGAGTTATTCAACCTAAGTCCTTAGATCACAGCTATAAACCTTAGCTAGTGATATATTCTAAGTCCTTAAATGTTTGATTATTAATTCTTGATTATTCACCTATATATAGGTTAGCATAAGCTTGGCATTAGAGGTGAAACATGAGACTTTTATGAAGAGCACATGTTGATTGAAGGGAATGAAAATATAATGTTGAGAATTTGATCAGTTAAGGGGATTATTATGATTATTGTTATTGTGATTTTACGAATCTTGGTAGAGGTTGTTGTTGTTGAAAATGTGCAACAAGGGTTAGAATATTTTAAAATATTGTGGTTTCTTCAATATCACATACAAGATGTTATAAAAACTAAGAACTATAGTTTTAAATGGGTATATTTACTCTCGATTATATTTTATCGATTAGAACATAAATGAAATGCAATAAAGAAAAGATAAAGAACAACAAATGTATCAAATAATAAATGGAAAATCCATTACCCAAGAGAAAAATTTGTAGGATATCGCTCGTGGAGAAAAATCCCTGAAAATGTTGATCTCCTTGTGGCCTCTCCTTGGGAGGGTTGTTTGAGTTCCTCGTGTGTGTGTGTCTTATATCTCCTTTGGTTTTATATGATGGTTGCAAAACGAAATAACTCAAGAAACCATGGTTTCAAGAAAGATGGAGAAAATCTATGGAAAACCACCCACAATGAGAAATGGGAGAGAAAGCAAATGGGTGAGAGGAAAAAAATAGTGAATTATGAGATGAGGTGGAAAATCCTTCTATGTTTATAGGTGAAATTATGAAATGTACCTCATTATTTTTCTTTTTTAATTAAAAATAGGAGGTAAAAGTCATAAAAGGGGTCTTTATGAATTTATTGTGTGGAATTGATTTTAGGTAAGGGGTTCATGTAATTTAATTATAGTGGACATGGTATAAAAGTAGGTTTTATGTCATGGTACCCATACTATTGCTAGTGTATTATAGTACACCTCACATTTAGGTCAAGATGGTCCATTTTTTTGTGATAATAGATGCCCTCTATTGTATGAGGTTAGGAGCACATCATATGACTGGAATGAATTATAGTTTTATTTTACTAATCAATGAAATAACCAAGGAGAGATAGAAGTACTATGGGGAACATAACCACCCATAGAAGAGATTAAAATAGACCATGTATCAACAAGAGGGTCACATGGTGTTAAGTTACACGATCTCAATAGGGATGAGGTAGGACTACCCATACTCATCGAGATAACTTATGACAATAGTTACAATGATGTGCCAATAATAAAGGGGTTGACCTTGTGCGACAACATGAGGTATCAAGTACAAAATGGTGTTGGAAAATGAGGTCTAGAGTACAATAAAATTACATATTTATTTCCATATACATATTCCTTGGTTAAAGGACCAACTCCCATCACAATTGTTGTTGATATGGGTACATAAAAATTGTTTCCCCCACACAAGGGGGAGCGGGGTGGAAACAATCTAAGAATCCTTGTTGAATAGGAAAGGGGATTCAAATATTTTAAATGAGCTAACTGAAGGGAAGCTCAAATTGAGGGTTCAAAAAATGATAGGACAAAGTCAATCAAATTTGAGGAATTATAAATGAGGTTGGATCATGGATGTATGTATGAATATCAATGTTGCGATATTGATGAGTTGCAGTTGAGCACATGAGATCCTACCAAGTCTAAGGAAAATAATTTCTATCTCATCTTGGTCCAAGGTAACCCATTAAGTAGGTGGATAGGTACCAGGGAACATGGGAGTAACCCCTATAATGAAGGTGTTGATGTCAATAGGGGGATTCCACCAGTTACCAAAAAGGAAAAGGTGTTCTTAGGATTTGTATCCAATGTAAAACAAGTGGAGTTATAACTCTAGAAGTAAATAGTGATTCCAGAACATGCAAGGGACTACCTAAAGGGTATCCCTCTCTTGAGGTATGTTTCATCTCACACATGTCCAAGTGTTTGACAGAACAAGGTATTCCCAAACATGATGAACACCTTCAGTAACCACTCACACAATCAAATAAAATATCAACACAACAATTTTTTTACATGATTAAAACCCTCGAAGAGTGAAACAGTTGAGGGCCCCAACCAACATGGTCACTATTATCGCACAATTTGTACTTTTCCAAATCCCAAGATAAGTCGGTGAAATTAGCGTAGCAACAAGATATCCCACCACTGTCACCTCAATGAGAAATCCCCTCTTTTAGGGATGGATGGAGGTAAAACCTAAGGGATGCATCCCAAGAGACCTAAGGGGATAGGTAAAATAAGGATATGGTTAAGATATAACCCCCTCTCACTGGTCACTTATGTCAAGAAGGTCTATGTCTGAGAAATTGAAGAAAACAAGTGTAATTGGTGTACTTGCCCGAAATGAGAATAATATAGCATGTATATAGCATTTTCCAAGTACAATTATGATAATAGGACCTCAATAGACAATAGAAAACCAAACATATGATTTCTGATATGAAAATTCCTGCTAGATGATGGTTTATAACATAAATTATTAATTCATAACATCCATAAGAATTATTATTCAGAATTGCAAGAAAGGATAGTGAAAATGAAGCATATATCAAGTAGATTATGTAACAATTGTCAAAAGGAATTTCTGAGTGATTTAGCTATATGTTAGGTTAGTGTATGTAGAAAATTAGTATGAATTACTATGGATATAGAAATGTTTTCACGACAACAAGTTAGCTAGTGAATTAGTCTAAGCTAGAGTTAGTAGAAGTTATTAGAATATTTAAATAATAGATTTTAATGGTTGTTTGATCAATCCTTCACAAGAGCAATATAAATCAATTCCTTTTGGGCTTATGGAGTGAATTAAAACAACAACAAATAACTTGGAGAAAAAATGATAATAATTGTCTAAGTATGGAGAAATAAATTCTTGAGGTGTTGACACTTCAAGGCCTCAAGATGTAAGTCTCAAATATGAAATTTTGGCTAGAGTGCAAATTCTTTTAGGCTCTAGAAAATTCCTCTTCTCCTTGGAAACTTGAAAATGTATTTGTAACAATATCTAGAAAAAATATTGTAAAGTGATAGAACTTTAGGGCTTTAGAATCCTTTCTATAAAACATCCTTTTGAATATTAACAAGTGAAAAAAGACTAGAGAGATGAAGAAGAACTTTATTTCCCTCTCCTAGGTTTAAGAGAAAGAAATCTCATAATCTTAAAAATGAACAAGTAAAATATGCAATAACCATTCAAAGCATGAAATAAATTGCATATTTTGATTACTTCACCAAGAATAACCAAGCAATAAACACCTAGTTACAAAAATTTCCACCAAAAAGCATAAAAAAGAATCCATAACAAATCTCCAAGTGGTGCTTACTAGTAAAATTTAACAAAGGATCCACTAGGGAGAAAATTCCAAAATTGTCCTCTCTTATGTGAGGAGAATTATGATGAAAAATGATTTGATGCTAGCCATAATTATATGGGAAATCCTAGCCTCAATAACCCAAAATTTGTGTCTTTTAACAAAATTGAGCATACTTTTTAATTTTCTCATTAAAATTACAATAAATTTAATTTTACAAAGAATAACCCTAAAAAGGGTGACATCATCCCTTATAGGGTGACCTTGATCTCTCAATGAAGTATGTTGGGCTAGAAACGTGTAACACTAGGCCTCCAAAGGCCACATACCATTCCCACACGTGCGAAAATCCTCATCAAGCATTGTCCACATCATCCTTCCATCAAAACCTAGCCCTACGTGATGTCATGAGATATGAGGGTAATGTACAAGCCTCCAAAGGATAGCTTCTAAGTGTCGGAGGATGGAATTTGTTCTCTCAAACCATGTCAAAGTGCCTCCAAAGGGAATGACCCTCTTTCTTCACTATGTAACTGGTGATCACAAGTATTCCCCAGGCATGGGGTCTCTGCATCCATCATTGGGATATAAATCCCTCATGGAGATATGAACAAGTCATATCCTCATGAATACCTATTCACCAAGAAATTTCCTACAACGAAAAATAGATACACCCTCCAAGGGTCCATAAGTCACAATAATCATACCCACTAAGCCACGTCTAATAATGAAACCACCCAAACATGTTCATCAAACCCCCCTTTTCAAACTAAAAAAATGATCAAAGACCTTATACAATTTGTCAAATTTAGGTGTGGGAGGGGTGTTAAGGAATCCTATTGGCACATTCGATCGTTATTTCAAGGGTGTTTCCCAAGGGAATCGCATCAAATCCATGTATGAGTGTGAGGTGGAGTAGGGTAAAACTTTTTGGAGTTGGATTCATGACACACAAGGGTTCGTATTGTCTCATTTATGGGTTCCTTTGTAGAGGGTGTGTTGCACCTTCATTTTCAATGCAACCTTTTTCCAAGCCCATTTATTTCCATTAATTAATTAAAGTCCAAAATAATTGTGTACTATAAAACATGAAAAGAAAAGAGTATCTCAACGTCACTTGAAGCTAGAGGTACATAAAGTTTCATATGCATGGAAAGAAAGGGACACTACATACGTGTACACAACGCAACAAGCGAGACATCTATATAATGTAAGTTTTCTTTTGAAGGTATTCAAATTATTTTAGGAGAAACGTTCCATTAGTATCAAGACGTCTTGGGAGAGCATCTATAATGTTTTCATTTGGGTTTTATATTTTTCCAACTACATTCCCTATGGGCCTTCAAAACCTTCTTCCCTTGAAATGAGACACAATCCCTTCTTGGGACAGTACACTTGAAATTCCCAAAAGATGAGGAGACGAAATGGAAGAAGTATGGAAAGTGATAAGTATGACCAAGAGTGGTATGATGATTGTTCAAGGAATCCTTAGTAGAACGCTATTCTTGAGTGTGGCCAAATTACTAGGATGAAATGACTCCTACCAAGGTTAAATCAAGAAATGAGTATAATTTCCAGGAAAACATTGTGTAATAAAGAAACAATTATTTGCAACATATTCAAATGATTCAATTATTAGGGCGACACTTGTCAGGATAGAAAAATTATTACCTCATGAAACAATAATTGTTGTCCTATGGCATCAGTATGGTGTGATGGACGCTTCTCTACTGTTGTTGATGTATTGTGGCACATCAATGAATAGGACGGGCCCTGTGAGGTTATGTTAGTCAAATCTATCTCTTGGCATTCTGTGTCTGCTACCTATGGGATTTGAGACATGATCTCAATAGTTACCCCTAATATGAAGGGGGTAACATTAGGATCCTATTCGGGGACATGTGATAATCGTAGAGCGCATGCTAAACTCAACATCTATACTGCGACTTGTTCCTATACACTTAAGAAAAATGTTAGAGTACATAGGGTGGCTCTATCACCCCTTGTTCTTATGAAAAGTGATCAAAATCCAAAAGAAAATTACATTCTAGAATGTCCATGAAAACGTATAAGTATGGAATATAAATGATGCAATGTGAAAAAGAGAGAACATGTAAATCATATATGCAACTATGCTAACATGATGTGCAAGATGGAAATGCCTACCTACCCTACCTATCTAATCTAGGTTAGTCTTAATTCTACATATAATCATATAACCAATAAAACCATGATAACATTCTATCACAACACATACCTTTGTGCTTCATCATAAACCAGAAAAAACATAAGTTAAGGAGAAAAGGAAAATGAGTTAGAGAATGTAGTATACGATATGTAATCATCAAATCTAACTCATGGAGGTGAGAGGGAGGGAAAAAATATTTCCAAGAGGTATCACCAAAACCCTGCCCATTGCATCCTAAAACAAGGCAAAGAAAATTAGATGCAGGTAGATCCTCATCCTCAACTACAAACTTCTCACCAAAAGGTTGAGAATAAGGGATGAGAAGGAATCTATGGAAAGTTATATGGTTGTCTATATGAAAATACGGTGCAAGGTAAGGAATGAAATTGTGCCTAGAGAAAAGAAACTTCTCACAACCAAAGGATTGTTGATTTTGTTTGTGAAACTGGGAAGGCCTACAACAAACCAAATATTGGAAACAACTCCATTTGATAGGAAATTTACCATAATGAGGGGAACCCCCAACCATATATGTAGTAGAATGTCAAGATGAAAGCATAGGAGGTTGGAAATTCTTATCAGAAAAATCCTTCTCTAGGAAAACCATGTCCTCGCCCTTATCAAAATTAGAGCACAAAGGTGGTTGAAAATTCTCTTCGTAGAATAAATCCAAGTGATAAAAAAATAAGTACCAAACTCCCCAGGGTATGACCAAAAATCCTCATGAGAATGTTGCAGTAAATCATCCTTGGGTGGTTGGAAAAAATTTGTAATCATGTCATCTTCTTGTTTCCAAACATCTGGATTAGTAGCAATCACATATGGTTGTTGTAAGGGAAATAATTTAAAATGATCTTCGATATCGTAAAAAATATCTCCATCATGACAAAACACATCCCACTTACATCTCCCAACATGTATGAATTCATCAATACTATCAATGACATCATAGTAAGGGTCTAGTACATCCAAGGGTTGTTGGAGATACTTCACACATACCTAAGATTTCTTTTTCCTAAGGATCCATCACCATGAAACATTTTGATCATCACTGCTAATGCACATTGTCCTTGGGATTATAACCAAAGTGGCGCATTATTGATGCCATCAATCAATTAACTGAGGGCTGAAAGGCTAGTTGACTTAGACTAGGTGGTAGTTTACTCCCTTAACTGTCGGTGTGTGCCCAGATCCCTCTATACCACCACTATGGTACATTGGCTTATATCCTAGTGCGAATTAGTTGATTTATACATAGTGTATCATGTGTAAATTATAATTCATTCATTTAGTTAATGCAATTCTTTATTCTCTCTCTCTCATTTCCATATTTTTTTATTTATTCTGCAAACTATGTATGTCCTTTTCTAGCTAGATCTTATCTATGCATGTTTATCCACATTTACATGGTATCAGAGTTGATGAATTTCTAGGAAAAAGGCACACCATACTCTTTTTTCACGTACCAAATATTGAAGACAGCAAGAAAATGTAATTTCCAAAAGAACTGATTCTTACACCGTACAATTTCTTTGCATGGAAGAACAAGATGGAATTTCATCTTCACAGGAAATGATTATATAGGTTAACAATGGGCACAGATACTGAACCCACATTAGCCATAGAAAAATACAAGTATCTAAATCAGATGGATGAAGCGTATGGAACTATTTGTAGTCATATTTCTCCTGAGCTCCTCTTTCACACATCCTCTTGTAAAACCCCCGATGAAGTCTAGACCACGATGGAAGGAATATTTTGTAAACTGGACAAGATGAGGGGACACATTATCGAGGTGAAATTTCTCAATTTGGATCCAAAAACATTCGGCAATATCCATGATTGTTTTACCAAATATAAGGTTTTTTTGTTAAAACTCAAGGCTTGCGGGGTTGATCAATCTAAAGAGGAGAAACAAATGGTTCTTACCATTCTTTCCAAACAAGGTCTGGAATATTCATTGTTTGTATCCAAATTTCATTAAGTTAGGCTCACCTATGGAGCTACCTAGAAAATTCCCTCTCTTAATGCATTTATGGAGTCTCTGATGCAAGAGGAGACCAAGCTCATCAATATGGGAAAAATCAAAGTCTCAAAGGTGCATGAACTTGCTTTGCAAGATGCTAGCAATCACTAAAATGATAAATATAAACACAAATACAAAGGGAAGGGACATGAAAATCCAAAGAAGGAATGGTACTCAAAGCCCTTCAACGATTCCTCAAGATTCAAAGGTGGAAAGGGAAGAAAAGCAGAGAAATGCACTTACTTCCAACGAGAATTCCATCTAGAATCTGCATGCATGTAGAAGAAGATATATCAAATCGAACAAATACTTCATAAAAACAATCTTGGAGATTGCATCCCCGAGGGTGCCAAGAAGAAGAATCCAGAAGATCTAAACCCTAAGAAAGGCAATTCTAGCCATGCTTTGATTTCCATTAACGTCTCTTCCAATGCTTGGATTGTATATTCAGGTGAATCACACCACATGACATCCACAAAGGAAGTATACTCTTCATTGGATGCATGCAAAGGTCCTCTTATTATGATGGGGGATGAATCTCCAATCTATTGACAGGAGAAAATGAACGCTTGCCAACTGGAAGAGTGGATCCAGTCTGGGGTTGTCTAAATAACCAAAGACGTTTGGGATGATCCACCCTGATGGATTTAGCGGCTCCGTTGGCTGATCTAAGTCCTAGGAAAACAAGAGAAAAACTAACTAAAAGAACTAATCTAAATGAAAACAACAATTAAAGAAAACTAATAAACAAATCTGATATATATATATATATATATATACAGTCTATTGTCTATGCTATATAGATATAATTCTATGAAACTAAATGATCAATTATCAATAGAGTTAAATCTTAATCACAAATGTACAATATTTACAGATTACAGATTTATAAATGAAAACCTGAAAAAATCATTGGTAAACTGTTCCATGACAGCAAAACTTATTGTTTTTTGATTTTTTATAATTTTATGAAAAAAGAACTAAAATTATAACTAACTAAGATAAGCAATTGAAATTATAATCCTAACTATAAATCTGAACTATATATCTATATCTATCTAAAATGCTTAAATAACACTAATAAACTAACCTGTAATAACGCTTTCCAATTTGTCCTGTGTAAAGGATCCAGTTCAACTGTTCGATGGGAGGAAACCCGCACCAGATTCTCTGCAAGATTCTTGTAAATAGGAAGCAACAGTGCTCTTTTGAATATCAATAACAGAACAAACAAGACATAAAATTGACAACAATCTTATGATTTACAAATCATCGCATTTAGATAAATCTGTGCAAAGATCTGTACAAAAATGATTCATTTAACGAAGAAGGTAAGCCTTTAATTCCTTAAATTGAAACAAAGAAAATACTGTACTTTTTAAAATAAGAGAGATCAGATATGGACAACACATAAACCAAATCACATCAACCTGCAATGAATCATGATAGCTAAAGTAGTCGATAATTGATTGCAAACTGATATAAAGAAATCTTGAAATAAAAGTTTGATATATTGAAAGCTAAAGCTGTTACAAGAAATCAACCTTCATCCCAGTCTGTATCATCATAAATCCATAGTATTTTTCTCCCAACCGTGATGATGGGTTCATTACAAAAAGTAACAAGTATTTAAAGGCCACAGGGTAAAACATCCCTATGGGAATTATCAAAACGGTTTACAAAAAATTTGGGAACAATCTCCCAAGTCCCTATTTTTGCCTATGACTAACAACTGAAAACTATATCTAAAATGCTACAGCATGTCCAATTTTTCCATGAAATTCGTAGGTACCTGTAAGTAGACAAGAATACAGAAGTTTAGATAATGTTTTATTGATAAAATTGACAAAAATATAATTTTTAAGACTAGCTACAGAAACTTGCGATTCTGTAGTTGGTCTAATTTGAACACATAATCGTTTTAAAATCAATCCAAAACTTAACAAAATTATATTCGAATTATTAAACCAAATCTTAAATCACTAATTCCAAACAGAGTGAATCATTCATGCCACACCAAACCAAAACTTGTATGCAAATTGAAACAAACGAAATCGTGGTTTCTTAACCGAATGGTGACAGGAATATATGCAAAATATCAAACGTTTGTTATTACCAATTGGGAGCAGACATAATCGATTGGCAGTTGGGGAACCAACGAAATCATCTCTTGAACCAATTTCAAAACAGACTATAATCGATTTAGCCAAGTCTTTCATACGAATTCAATAGAGACAAAATATGTCAATCCGAACTTAACATAATTGTTTTTCAAAATCAAAACTAACAGAGTCGTATCAAATCCATCTTTGATACCAATCCAACTCATACAAGTAATTATACTAATTCAAGGCACGCAGCATTGTTTGCAAATCAAAACAAACAGAAATGAATCGAAACAGTTTGGGGCCGACACAATCGTTATGAAAAATCATATCAATCAAAACACAGCTACATGATTTTAGTAAACAAATCTTTTATACAAGTCGAATGCAATCATAATCCAAACGAAAATATTTATTCAAAATGAAACAGAATCATTTCTGGTAAATCGAAGTCAACAGGATCGTTTTGAATTTATTAAAAACAAACAGAACTAATCGAAAGCAAACCCAATCGACTACCCTGATTCAAACATGCAGAATTGTTTCAAAGGCAAATCAGACAGAATCGAAAACAAACCAATCGTTTATACTAATCTGAGAACAATAAAATCGCATCAACCAAATCATAGTTGTGTTCAAGTTTAGCAGACAAATCTTTTGTACATGATTCATAACAGTATCATTTTTGGTAAAACAAAAATAACAGAACCGTTTTGAATCTATTAAAAATGAACAGAACTAATTGAAGACAAAACCCAATCGGTTATATTAATTCAAACCAACTCATAAAACAAAATTGATGTTGAAACACATACTTGGGCATTAAGAAAATGATTTGATCATGATAACTTGGAATTGACAAAGGTTGTTGCTACCTCGACGTTTTTGAAGACAATTGAGCCAGTGGTTTTTTGTTTCTTCTCGTTGGCTTGTAGCCTATCTCTCTCTTTTGATAGCACCGAAACTCGTTCCTCTAACGATTTGATCTTAGATTGCAACAGGGGAACATCAGTGTAATAACGTTCAAGCCAGGCATTACATTGTGTGCAAGGTGGTTGATTTGACATCACAGGCGAGGGTTCTTTCAAGTTACCAGGGATTTGATTGTGAAGCTTAATTCTCGGGCAATTAGGGTCGTTTTTGAGGCACAGAGGTAAGTTGGAGACACGGTCATAGGTTTCCATAGAGCATAGGCCATGGGAATAGGGATATTCCTCGGCTAGGAAATGCTCAATATCGGATTTCGAGTCCTCGCTCAGGACTATTGGCTTTTGGTTGACATTTTGCTTGGGCTTGTTCCTGGCACATCTAGATATCCATCGTGCATTTTTCTTCCCTTTACTGTTGACAGAAGTATCATCCTTACCTTTCTTCCTCACAGGCTTCTTGACGGCCTTAGAATTGTCTTTAGTACATGGGTCGACGATGGTATTGGGTAGGTCGAGGTTGGGGCAATTTGAGGGTTTGAAAGGGGGTAGAAGGATATGAAATGGCACGGCTGGCCCAACCAGAGTCTCAGTAACCACAACCTTGTCCACTTGGACAGACTCGGGAGCGACAAAGCCATTCCTTGTCAGGAAGGCTTGCCAACAGTCACCGCTAAGGCTCAAATGGTGGACGACAATGAGTTTGATCAAGCTATGATGAAAAAGGCTGCTATCAACCTTCTCATGCTTGAATCTTTTGGACATATTGTAAAGACTACGTAAAAGATAATGTGTCATATTCATAGGGTAGCCTATAAAATTCGTCAATAATCGAAGGTGATACAGAAATACCAAGCCATAACGACTTTCGCAGGTCACAAACTACTTAACAATTGCCAAAAGATCATGCCACCTGGGTTTGAGGGTAGTGAGAGTCATACCTCTATCACAACTTACAATATTTCTTGATGTGAATAGGAGCGACCACGACACCTCATCTACTTTGGAGTTTTCTAACCACCTTTACCTTGTGGCTAGTAAGCCTGTAGCCAAACTTAGGAATAACTCATTTAGCTTGAGTTGTACGTCTCTGACCTTAGCCCTGTAACCGTCGAAGGTGAGGGAGAATTGTTGGGCAACTGAAAGGTTAAAACCCTCAAATCTCTAGATAAACACCAGCCAGCCTCTATTTTCCAAATCTTCACAGGCATTGTCGAAAAGCAAGAGTGTTTGGCTACCATTAGGCTCTATACGCACCACAAGTGCCATAGACGAGAGCACACAGTGAGTCGAGTGAACAGGCAAGGGTTTGGTCAGCGTAAACACAGGATCAAATAGCTCACAGACTTCCCCGAAACCAACAGAGGTGACCCAGAATAGGAGGAAAGCATTAATTCCAAAGTGTGCGGGGGTGGTGGAACTACATCAGCCCATGCAAAATAGTCAAATCCAAATGTACAACCAACGACGCATATGGTGATTCAAATCACTATTGCAATGTGTTAAAATCAAATGCTATTCAAACAATTAATGAAAACTATGGTGAGTCGACCCAAATCTTTTACACGAGCAATAGTATTTGCATGGTTTTAAAATCAAAACAATTGTTTCGGAATCAATACCAAGGGTTCGATCATAACAAATATATGTTGTATGAAATGATCGCGCCAAGGGTCTAATCCATAATGTCAATGTGTTTTCATGAAACCAATGTGCGAAGGAAATTGATGAAAGATTATAGAACACCAAACCACCAATGTATTAAGGACTCAATGACAGTCATTATAATATCATCACAATCTTATAAAAATGAAATCATATTAGCAACAAAAGAATGCCAAATGAGTAACGATTTTGGTGTATTTCCAACTGTGCGACTATAATTAAATTGGAAATGCAATGAACACATAGACAAGAGTGACCATAATAATCCAATGACGATTTTAATGTTATTGACGTGACTTCGAAATCAAATTTTTCACGCTTGTAGTCGTGAAAACTAGAACAGAAGGCAGGTGTGCAAATGCGCAAAATGACAGTGTTGTTTTATTCAAAAACTTGCGATGAGAATCAAGGGTTCCAAAACACTTGTGTAGGCAGATTATAGAGATAGGATAAAAAAGTGATATGGCTCCCAACAATGGCGACACACTGCTAGAAGCAGTTATCTCTACCAAAAGAACAAAGTCAAATGATGATAATGAGAAAAATTCTAACTCAAAAATAACAACCAGAAAATCGTTTAAACATCATCATTAATCAAATATTCCAGCAGTGTTTAAAGGATGAAAACTGATAACAGTCTTAAGACAAGCGAGCCACGATATTAAAGATAAAATCCCCAATACTGTTGATAGAGCCACTGCTGCCAGCAGGCGTTCATAGCCTCGACATGGTTTCCATTTAACCCACTCTGACATCCGTATCCTTCCAAGAAGTTCCAAATCAGAATAAAGGACATTTTAAGGTCAAGAGGTTTCGTATTTATGAATTTTCATATACCCAACATTGCTTCGCTGCCAACGGGCTTGTTCAGTACCCCGACGAAGTTGTCTTGGCATCATGCATGCATTTACTCACTGCCAACAGACCTGTTCAGCATCCCGGCGGGTTTACAAGCACTTCCCATAGCTCTTTTATGATTTAATTTTTTAAATATATATGATTGAGTGGGGTGAAAATTATGATATTTTAACATATTTTTACAGACCTCAACGGAATTTTTTAGGACTGTCCTTCATTAAGATCTAGAGATGGTTTGTTTACAAAATCAACCTTCTAAGGTAGGGAGACATCTTTCGAGTTATTCCCTTAAGGAATAGGGACAACGTAAAAAGATAATAGATGATCATGACATGCTTTACTCACAGATCGAAATCAATTAACTTCTTTCAAACAACAGTCCTTGTTCAACACAAATGTAAATTTCAGAAGTATATAATTAATGTTTATACAATTTTTTAGCAGTCATTTCAGTGAAAGAGATTTATGTTTTCTTCGTCTGAATAGTTCAACATGTAGGTATGTGTATTCCAACAGCAAAAACTAATAAGCGCAAGGGAAAAATTGAAACCAAAACAGACAAGAAAAGAAAACCAAAATAGAATATTTACATAGTATACAAAGGGTTGACATCAAGTGAAATATCTTTTCAGAGCTTGGCCATTCACCGGATAGGTGTCAGGCTATCCCTCTAGATTCTGCAATCAGAAAGAGCTGGGACCCAATTTCTTAGCAATTAAAAACAGTCCAAGCCATAAGTTCTGAAATTTCGTGTGCTCTCCCTCATGCGGTTTGTCCCACTTCAAAACAAGGTCACCTACTTCAAAGTTCCTATCAAAGGCAGAGTTGGCATCAAACCAGCTTTTGACCACTAGTTGATGCTGATCTAACTTACGTTTAGCTTGAGCTCTTACCACTTCTAGCTTCATTAAGGCGTTAATTCAGTTTTCCAAAGGGGGATAGTCTTCTTCTTGTACTTTCTGCGATAGCTGTAGTGAGGGAAGAAGAATGTGTGGTGGCATAATTGTTTCTCTGCCATAGACCAGAAAAAAGGGAGAGTTACCTACAACATTTTTCGGTGTTACCCTATCAGCCCAAATTGCATTTAACAGTGCATTGTGCCAGTTTTTGTGATTTTCAGCTACCGTTCTCTTGATAATTTTAATCAAATTCGTATTAGTTGATTCTGCCAATCCATTTCCCTGTGGGTAGTAGCTAGAAGAATACTTCAATTTAATTCCTTTTTCTAGAGAGAATTTTCTCATCTCAAGAGATGAAAAATAAGAAGCGTTATCGAATACTAAACAGTCAGGGATACTAAAATGAGTGATAATATTCGAATTTAAAAAGGCAATTACCTGACTGGTATTCACAGTTCTTAATGCGACAGCTTTAGACCACCTGGTGAAGTAATATGTGGTTGTTATGATAAACTTATGTTGCTGTGAGGATGGCGGATTGATTGGACCTATAATATCAAGGCCCCACTGTTGAAAAGGGGAGTCTACTGAAATGGGCTGCAAAGGAAAGGTTGTTTTCTGTATGCGCCCGGATGTTTTTTGACAAATAATACACTTACGGCACAAGGCATGGGAGTCTCTAAAAAGTGTGGGCCAGTAATAACCGGCTCTCAAAACTTTATGGGTAGTGGTGTCACCAACAAAATGCCCACCGGCTTCTCCTGCATGCAACTCTAGTAAAACTTTTTCTCCCTCATGTTTCTCAAGATAGCGCATTAGTACTCCATCAAAATTTTGACGAAACATAATACCATTAATCAACTGAAATGAGGTAGATTTTAATATTAACACTCTTATTTTAGTGGGATCCAGGTGACGGGGGCATAACCCATGTTCAAGACAGAATTGTATATCGGCATACCATGGACTGACAAAGTTTTGTGCACAACATATTTCATTATGATTGTGTTTTCCTAGGTCTGACCTATCGTTTTCTTCTTGTTGTCCTGCTGTTGAATCATCAACTAACTTGCATAACCCTTGGCCTCACACTATCTGAGCTGGGGTAATTTCTATGTCGTACTCTTGCAAGGAAGTAACCCAGTTCGCCCTTTTTTCGCCTAACTCTTTATGCACTAACAGATTCCTGACAGCTGGGTAAGGGACAATAATTTTCATCCTAGATTTGAAAAGATAAGACCAGAAGTGCTTGACTGCTTTGAAAACAGCGTAGGCTTGCTGATCTACCACTGGGTAATTAAGTTCCACACCTTTGAAAGAAGAGCTCATAAAGGCAATGGGTACTTCATTGTTTTCAACATTCTTTTGAGTTAGGATGACATCATAGGAACGGTCAGAAGCAAAATTGTAGAGCGTGAAGTCTCGCGAAAAGTTGGGGCTCATTAGAGAAGGAGCATCTATTATGGCCTTTTTTATTGAATTGAACGCTTGATTTTCTAAGGGTCCCCAATGATATTGTGCGTCTTTCTTAATTAAATTCTATAAAGGTCTGACCATTTCGGAGAAACTGGGGACGAATCTCCTGACAAAGTTTATCTGGCAGAAGAAAGACTTCATAGACTTTTTGGAGGAGGGAGGAGGAATTTTTGAGATGACTTGTGTCCTTTCAGGGTCGATAATCATCCCTTTGCTTGACACAATAAATCCTAAGACTTTACCTTGTTCTACTGCGAAAATGGATTTTTTAGGATTTAAGGAAATGCCATATTTATGACATCACTATAGAACGACTCTTAAATGAGCTAGATGATCATTTTTGTTTTTGGAAAATACAGTAACATCATATAAGTAAACTACGACGAACTGATTGAATAAGCCTCAGAAAGCGATGTCCATCGCTCTCTGGAAAGTGGCATCGGCATTAATCAATCCAAAGGGCATTTTCCTGTAAGCATAGGTGCCCCATGGAGTGCAGAAGGTAGCTTTAAGTTGGTCTGGAGGAGACATCAGGACTTGGTTGTACCCTGAAAAACCATCCAGTAAGGATAGTCTCTCAAAACCAAATACTTGTTGAAGGATCTATTCCATGGGTGGGACAGGGTAGTTGTCTTTATTAGACGCTCTATTAAGGTTTCAAAAATTGACGCAAAGTCGGATTTCCCCACTTTTCTTCTAGACAGGGACAAGGTTAGAAACCCATTGAGTGTGTCTAACAGGGAAAATTATCTTAGCATTTAGGTGTTTATTCAATTCTTTTTTAACGGTTGGTTCGAGCTTAGGGTGAATTTTCCTTAATTTTTGTTGAAAAGGTAAGGTTTGGGGTTTCATAGGAATGACGTGTTGTATGATATTAGGGTTGAAAGTTTTAAGGTCATCATACGTCCATGCAAAAACATCTTTAAATTCTTTAAACAATTTAATAAATGTGGATTTTTCTTGTTCAGAGCACCCTACCCCTAAATTAATGCATTGTGGATTGTCATTAGTTCCTAAGTTGAATTTTTCATACAATAACGAGGAACTATTGGTTTTACAGTTGACCGTTTTTTTGAATTTATCTTGAAGATCGTAAAATTTCTCTAATCTAACTACAGATTTAGGGATCGAATTTACCATGTCCGATGAAGATTCAGGAGTTCTCGGATCTGGTATTACCGTGAAATCGTGCAAATTATCGTCGTGAGTGCATTCGTCGATCACCGCGCCTTGAAAATTTTCTTCCATATGCAAGAAGCTAATGATCTATTGATCGTCGTTGAAGACTCTCCAGTTCGTAATGTTGTCGGGAACGGATGGTCTAAACAACAGTTCGACGGAGAAAGCATTTGGGGACAGGCCTTCTGCAGGAAAGAATTAGGATGCTACGTTAGCTAATAGATCAGCTTCATAATTATTCAGTCTAGGAATAGAATTTATATTGAAAGTAGAAAACTTATTCATTAAATTCCATACCTTGGATTGGTAGCTTTTAAGATGTGGAGACAGACAGTGGATAGAATCTCTTACCTGTCTAGCCACGATTTCGGAATCGCCAAAGATAGTCAGATTTTGAATGTTCATATCTAAAGCTTTTCTGAGGCCATGCAGTAAAGCCTCATATTTTGCTGTGTTATTAGTATATTCAAATTCTAACCTACATGCAATCAAGGTTTTGTTACCTACCGAATCAATAATAACGCAGTCTGCACTTGCTCCTTCTTTTGACTTTGACCCATCAAAATAAAGAGACCAAATTTGATTTTTATCGGGTGCATAAGACCATTGTGTAGAAGTTGTTGGCTGCACATATGCTACAATCTCAGACTGTTGTTCTAGGTTGGTTATAGCTAAAGTATCGGCGATGAAATTTGTAACGACCCTACTTAAATAAGTGTATATGATAATTAATTATAACTAATTTAATAATATAATTGTCCTAAAAGATTAGCTAAACCATAATTATTTCTTAAAATAACATTTACTAATTAATTATTATTAATTAGTTATTCATGAGTGTCAATGATTAATTTAAGTATTAATTAATTCATTAATAAATAAGGTAAAGAAATAAAAGGAGGATAATAAACTATATTGATAAATTAAGTTACGTATCCAACAAGGGATAACATATTAAATACATGAGGATAAAATAATAAAGGAGGGATAAGGGGCATTAATGGCGGGAGGATAAGGAGGTAATAAATGAGTTAGGTAGGGAGTAAATGAGGCAGGGGGAAGTCGGTGAAGGAGGGATAAGGAAGGGAAGGATTTTGACGGGAGGCATTCTACGAAAGTTGGGGGATGAATTTTGGGAGCTCTGGATTTGCGGAAAGAAGTGAAGTTATGGAGTAGGATTGATACAATGCACCGGAGTTGTTGGGGGTTTTGGGCACGGGGGCCAGGATATCCATTGATATCCTGGAGCTAGGGAGTTACCTAGTTGGCAGGGAGGAACTAGGTTTTGGGCAGTGTTTTGCAGAAGCGGTCAAGGAGGCAAGCGATGGACAAACGGAGGTTAACAACATCAGGTTCAGGTATTTATTTCAAATTATGCATTGTTTAATCTCTTATAAAATTTTATTATAATTGATAAATTTGATTGCGATTGTGCTATATGAAGGTAACTCTTAAATTTTACTACTATGTTTAAAATAAATGGTTGTTAATTTAACTCGGCTATTACATTTGGTATTAGAGCCCTGGTTCAAAATATGGAACCAAGGGCCTACCTACCCAATCATAAATTTAAATAAACACTCCTACTTAGTTGTGGTAAAACCCTAAATAAACACATTAGGTTAAATATGAATCTAGGCCTATGGGCCAAGTTCCCAACTCCAAGCTCTTGCTCTCAATCCCCTCTGCTTAACCTGCAAACAAAACAAAGAAATTTTAAAACAAATATAAAAATAAATGCTTTACAAATTTACTAGAGTAAACCAAGCTATTAGGGTTGTTAAAGAAATATTTGGGTATCGTAACAAAATCTTTATGACATCTAAAATGAAGTTAAATAATAAAAAAAAATACATCCTAAAATTTGTGTGAAAAACATATAGCTGCTCAAAACTACGATCAACCCTAAACCTACCCCTACATTCTCCACTGATACAAAAGTGTGATATATATATATGAAAAGTGAAAATGTTAAACTATCATATTTATTTATAAAACAAAATGAAACAATAACTTTTATCGGCAAGCACCGTACATGAATACAAATAAGAAATCAACCATAGTTGAGTGCACAACAATTTTCCTGTTGGCATGCAAATACACTTCACCTCATCTTTTTCATTACCAAATATTATTTGAATTGCCTCAATATGTCACCCATGGGATCCTTGACTACACAAAATACGTGTACTCAATATAAAATTGATCTTTCTCAATATAAAAATGATCTTTATTTATATAAACATGTTATATTATATATAATTATTTATATATTAATAATTATAACACGTGATATATATATATATATATATATATAAAGGTGATATAACTCATTTTCTAGTCAGCTACAAATGGAAAGGCAATTCTTTACAATGAAAAATATATAAGCCAATGCAATTATCAATAAACAAAAGGCTTCATTTTTGTTTGTATTTTTTTTTCTTTCAAATTTCTTACTAAGTTGAAAAACAAATCCTAAAATTTTAATGCTCTCGCTTGTATGAAATCAAAATCTAGATAATAGGCATATTTACCTGTGATAAAGTATATGAATAATTAAGTGGCAGTTTTAAAGAGTCCCGACTAACCGTCCATCCAATTCGAGCAGTACAGTGTGAAGAAATCCTCCACAGTCAAACGCTTTATGGAAAACCTGATGCCATCTATCATCCCTCCGTGGTAAACATATAAGTATATAGGGTCTATAAGCACCATCAGAATTGTCTAGCAGAAACTAATCGAGCTCCGTTTGATCTCCCAGAAGAGGAAGCTGAATTAGTTGTAGGCTATAATGTAGAATATGCACGGGATGTGATCCAGTCCACTGTTGGCGATAGTTGGTTGCCGGGAAAAGGAGATGGAACTGATCCATTGAGCAATACTGCTATGGATACACTCGCGAATTTACCATCTTCATTGGGTTGATACCTTTCTTCCAGTGACACGCCACTTTTCGGCTGCAAAATAATGAAAAATCCTTCCCACCAGAAATACAACTTTGAATAAAATAAAAATAAAAAAAAAACCCTCCATGATAAATGCAACTTCTAACAGAAAACATAAATCCGAGTAAACTCATAAAGAAACAATGAATACAACCATTTCACTCCCAAGTTACTCTATGTGGACGAATTGAAACAGTTCTGAAAACCCGAGAAACCACAATACCAAAATTTTCACATTGAAATAAATATCAAAACCTAACAAACCCTAATGAAAAAAAAAATGTTGAAGAGAAGATTCCCGTGATTAAAATAGCCGAAGATATTACAGGCCTATGAGATCGCCTGTATTAACGCTCAGGTGTTAACTTCTAAATTTGGCATGGGGACTCTTCTGGAAACCTACTGAAAGATGACCAATTTCTTCAATTCGAAACACGATTGTCGTGGCACCTCGCAGTCTCTTGAAACGGACCGCATCAATAATTTTGTTCTCGCGCAGGCATGGAGAAGGAGGAGCCTCATGGTGTAAAAGACTCCGAGACGAGACAGATTCACAGCCTTCAGAGCACCGTTGTCTACAGACACGATGCCTGCACCTTCTTTCCCATGGTGTTGCATGGAATGCAGCGCCAGGTGATAGAGCCGCCCAGTCTCCGGATCACCATAAACGCCAGCAACTACGGATCCCTTCACCGCCCTCCCCCTTCATCAATATGGTAACAAATATAT
>ML796579.1:196709-208549 GCA_009831015.1 Picea engelmannii
TTGACGCTCCAAGATAGTCTAGCAGAGGAAGGATAGGAATGGAGATGGAAGTAGGTTAGGGAGGAAGGATGAGTAGTAATAGTTGAGAAAGTATGGAGATCTGGCTTGTGGTGGAAGTTAATGTTTTTCCTTAAAAAAAAAAAAAATGAATACTCATTATTACATAACTAAACCAAAGTGTTTAAAATAAAATTGTTGAATCGGATAAAAGTAATTAAAGGATTTCTCAAACAATTGATTGGTTTGTTGTCTTTTATAAAAGACTAGTCTTGCTGACTGGATAGGATGTGTACATAAAATACTAAAGGATGACAGTTTGATTATTAGTACATGCACGAGAATTGTATGTACTAGCTACACATGCAATTCTTGTACATATACACTAGTATGTATGAGTTTTCTTGACTCACTTACTAATAATGTCGGTTACTTGTTATGAATGTCTGAACAATGTTTCTTGTCTATTGTACCATAAGATACCTTAACTTTGGGATGAAGTTTCCTGAAGGGTGGGTGTATGTAACGACCCTGCTTAAATAGGTGTATATGATAATTAATTATAATTAATTTAATAATATAATTGTCCTAAAAGATTAGCTAAACCTTAATTATTTCTTAAAATAATATTTACTAATTAATTATTATTAATTAGTTATTCATGAGTGTCAATGATTAATTTAATTATTAATTAATTCATTAATAAATAAGGTAAAGAAATAAAAGGAGGATAATAAACTATATTGATAAATTAAGTTATGTATCCAATAAGGGATAACATATTAAATACATGAGGATAAAATAATAAAGGAGGGATAAGAGGCATTAATGGTGGGAGGATAAGGAGGTAATAAATGAGTTAGGTAGGGAGCAAATGAGGCAGGGGGAAGTCGGTGAAGGAGGGATAAGGAAGGGAAGGAGTTTGCTGAGAGGCATTCTACGGAAGTTGGGGGATGAATTTTGGGAGCTCTGGATTTGCGAAAAGAAGTGAAGTTATGGAGTAGGATTGATACAGTGCACCGGAGTTGCTGGGGGTTTTGGGCACGGGGGCCAGGATATCCGTTGATATCCTGGAGCTAGGGAGTTACCTAGTTGGTAGGCAGGAACTAGGTTTTGGGCAGTGTTTTGCAGAAGCGGTCAAGGAGGCAAGCGGTGGACAAACAGAGGTTAACAACATCAGGTTCAGGTATTTATTTCAAATTATGCATTGTTTAATCTCTTATAAAATTTTATTATAATTGATAAATTTGATTGCGATTGTGCTATATGAAGGTAACTCTTAAATTTTACTGCTATGTTTAAAATAAATGGTTGTTAATTTAACTCAGCTATTACAAAATTTTCAAAAAACGTATCCATCCCTTGTATTTTGGGTGAATCAGCAGAATGTGTAAATGGTTCATTGGGATCATTCAAATCTGTGACTGTGAGATTTAGGTAGTGTTCACGATTTACCTTGATCGTGTTGGGATTTCCATTCTCTATAATCCACAGGTGAGACCAATCTGTTTCGAAATAGCCGTGTAGTTTCTCTGACGAGTCCCTGCTTAAAAACAGACCATAGACTTCTGGAATATCCACAACAATAATATCAATGACTTGATGAACTTTGGGGTTAGACAATAATCTTATAAGCACATTTCTTAATTCTCCTATGACCTTAACACTAGTTCGATCAAGCTGTATAATTTTTAAAGTGGATGGTTCAACTTCAGCATTAATCTTCTGACACACAGACCATGGAATCACATTGGATGATGCTCCTGAGTCTACCATACAATTGTGCACGTTTCTATTAAAGATTTTGAAAGTTAACAACAATGGAGGTACATTTCTATGAGTACTAAGTGTGGAAGCTTGTGGCTTTTTACTCGCAGTTTCTAAAGATAACTTATCTACATTATTTACATTATTTACAGGAAGGCTCCCTTTATCATGAGGATCAGGATTATTCTTAATGGAATTCTTCTGAGGAACTTTGTTCTGAGCAACCTTGTTCAAATTACCATTTTCGCTATTCTCTGCGATGTTCTGTAACATTTTTTGTAGCAGAAAAGGAAATTTTAACAATTCATAAACAAAAATGTTAGCCCTTAACTTTTTAAGATCTTCAACTAAATCATAATCTAAGTTGGGGTTTACATGACTTTGTTTAGTTTCAGCTAGTTTAGGCTGCTTTGGGGGAAAATTCGTAGTGTTTTCGGAAGAAGGTTTGTTTACTGTCTTACTCCTAGTATTGTAGGGATGGACTGTCTCGAAGTTAGCTTGAAAAATGCTATCTGAGAAGTGTCCAAAAATGTTTGGAGAATATTCTTCTTCTTCAACTACCTCCTCAGGAATCTCAGGAGGCCTCAAGTTATCCTGGGCTACTAGAATTGTTTGAAGGGCCTATTGCTAACTTTCTAGGTTCAGGCCCTCAGTATTTGGATTAGGTCAGTTGGTGGGAAAAGGCTTCCTGAACAGGGGTTTGTAAGGCCCTTTTCTCAAAGAATCTTCTTCGGCCATCCTTTTCAAATCTATGACTTGATTTGACATTTTTTGAACGACTTTAGTTAAGTTTTCTAAATACGAGCTTTTAAGTTGTGTTTTATTTTGAGCAGGTCTAGGGAGAATTTCGATCTTCTTTTTGGAAGATGAACTAGTCTCTGTTTCGTTGCTAGTAGTGTCCTTCAAACTAAGGATGTCTTTTTCAATCTGGCTGGCCTCTTCGAAGGCTTCTAACAATGTGGTTTTCTTAGATCGTTTTACCCAAATGGATATACTTTGATGCAAGGCTTTAGTATAGTATGCTATGATAAGATTCTCAACAGGCATCGAGTTGGTGGGGATTCGGTTATTTAGTGTTAAGAATCTTTGATTAAAGTCTTTAATTTTCTCTTTTGGGTTCATTCTTAAGCTAGAAAGATCCATAACTAGAACTTCTGGAGACTTATCGTCTCCGAACTTTTTTAGAAAGCAAGATTCAAACTTCTCCCATGACACAATGGTATGGGGTTGTTGGGCAAAGTACCAAGTAGAAGCATTTCCCTCGAAAGTGTAGGGGAACAACCTACAGACTACATCTTCATGATCGACATTACGAAGTCTAATGGCTAACATAAACTTTTTAATGTGGTCTTCAACAATCTGTTTAGAGTCAGGGTCAAACTTGGGAAGCCACTTCTCCAGATGTTTGGGTAAGGGATGCTGAGGCCCATGTACGGCTACTGCATCCTGGTCGAGCCAAGGTATGGAAGGATTGTTCTGGTTGGCCATTGGTGTAGGTGGTGTAGAAGGATGATAAGGGAAACTGCCTTCATCAGAAGAGTCTTCTCCCGAAGAAGAAGGAGATGATGGAGGTGGTATTCCAGATCCTCCTGCGGCAGGAGTGAGGATTGGATCTGTAGGGTTTAAAGTGAGGTTAGTGCCTCCAAGTTGTTCTCTGATATCAGAGAAATCTAAAGGTTAGTCTAAATGTTGATTTGGTTTCCTCAAACGGGTGAAGGCACTATGTGTTCTTAAGAGATATCGGTAGACAATCTCTTGTATGCCACCACTTGTAGGATTTGGGGTTACCGGTTCAACTTTGATCCGTAGATCGTCATTTGATGTGGTTGTTGTTTGAGGGATGATGTTATCATTTGAATGACTTCTTGTCACTATAGGTGAGCGGTTGGGTGGTGGAGGAGTCTTACGACCACCTCGTGCCATTAATAATTTGCAGGCCCTCCTTCTAACGCCATTTGTTGACGGGCGAAAATGAACGCTCGTCAAGTGGAAGAGTGGATCTGGTCCGGGGTTGTCTAAATAACCCAAGCCGTTTGGGATGATCCACCCTAACATGTTTAGCATCTCCATTGGTTGATCTAAGTCCTAGGAAAACAAGAGAAAAACTAACTAAAAGAACTAATCTAAATGAAAACAACAATTAAAGTAAACTAATAAACAAATCAAATATATATATATATATATATATATATATATATATATATATATATATATATATATATATATATATATATATATATATATATATATATATATATATATATATAGTCTATTGTCTATGCTATATAGCAATAATTCTATGAAACTAAATGCTCAATTATCAATAGAGTTAAATCTTAATCACAAATGTACAATATTTACAGATTATGGATTTGTAAATGAAAACCTGAAAAAATCATTGGTAAACTGTCCCATGATAGCAAAACTTATTGTTTTTTGATTTTTTATAATTTTATGAAAAAAGAACTAAAATTATAAGTAACTAAGCTGAGCAATTGAAATTATAATCCTAACTATAAATCTGAACTATATATCTATATCTATCTAAAATGCTTAAATAACACTAATAAACTAACCTGTAATAACGCTTTCCAATTTGTCCTGTGTAAAGGATCCAGTTCAGTTGTTCGATGGGAGGAAACCCACACCAGATTCTCTGCAAGCTTCTTGTAAACAGGAAGAAGCAGTGCTCTTTTGAATATCAATAACAGAACAAACAAGACATAAAATTGACAACAATCTTATGATTTACAAATCATCGCATTTAGATAAATTTGTGTGCAAAGATCTGTACAAAAATGATTCATTTAATGAAGAAGGTAAACCTTTAATTCCTTAAATTGAAACAAAACAAATGTTGTACTTTTTAAAATAAGAGAGATCATATATGGACAACACATAAATCAAATCACATCAACCTGCAATGAATCATGATAGCTAAAGTAGTCGATAATTGATTGCAAACTTATATGAAGAAAACTTGAAATAAAAGTTTGATATATTGAAAGCTAAAGCTGTTACAAGACATCAACTTTCATTCCAGTCAGTATCATCATAAATCCATAGTCTTTTTCTCCCAACCATGATGATGGGTTCATTACAAAAAGTAACAGGTATTTAAAGGCCACAGGGTAAAACATCCCTGTGGGAATTATCAAAACAGTTTACAAAAAATCTGGGAACAATCTCCCAAGTCCCTATTTTTGCCTATGACTAAAAACTGAAAACTATATCTAAACTGCTACAGCATGTCCAATTTTTCTATGAAATTCGTAGGTACCTGTAAGTAGACAAGAATACAGAAGTTTAGATAATGTTTTATTGATAAAATTGACAAAAATCTAATTTTTAAGACTAGCTACAGAATCTTGCGATTTTGTAGTTGGTCTAATTTGAACACAGAATCGTTTTAAAATCAATCCAAAACTTAACAGAATTATATTCGACTTATTAAACCAAATCTTAAATTACTAATTCCAAACAGAGCGAATCATTCATGCCACAACAAACCAAAACTTGTATGCAAATTGAAACAAACGAAATCGTGGTTTCTTAATCGAACGGTGACAGAAATATATGCAAAATGTCAAACGTTTGTTATTACCAATTGGGAGCAGACAGAATTGATTGAAAGTTGGGGAACCAATGAACTCATCTCTTGAACCAATCTCAAAACAGACTATAATCGATTTAGCCAAGTCTTTCATACGAATTCAATAGAGACAAAATATGTCAATCCAAACTTAACAGAATCGTTTTTCAAAATCAAAACTAACAGAGCCATATCAAATCTATATTTGATACCAATCCAACTCATACAAGTAATTATACTAATTCAAGGCATGCAATATTGTTTGCAAATCAAAACAAATAGAAATGAATCGAAACAGTTTGGGGCCGACACAATCGTTATGCAAAATCGTATCAATCAAAACACAGCTGCATGATTTTAGTAGACAAATCTTTTATACAATTCGAATACAATCATAATCCATTTGAAAATATTTATTCAAAATGAAACAGAATCGTTTCTGGTAAATCGGAGTCAACAGGATCGTTTTGAATTTATTAAAAACAAACAAAACTAATCGAAAGCAAACCCAATCGACTACCCTGATTCAAACTTGCAAAATTGTTTCAAAGGAAAATGAAACAGAATCGAAAACAAACCAATCGTTTATACTAATCTAAGAACAATAAAATCGCATCAACCAAATCATAGTTGTGTTCGAGTTTAGCAAACAAATCTTCTGTACATGATTCATAACGGTATCATTTTTGGTAAAACGAAAATAACAGAACCGTTTTGAATCTATTATAAATGAACATAACTAATTGAAGACAAAACCCAATCAGTTATATTAATTCAAACCAACTCATAAAACAAAATCGATGTTGAAATACATACCTGGGCATTAATAAAATGATTCGATCATGATTACTTGGAATTGACAAAGGTTGTTGTTGCCTCGACGTTTCTGAAGACAATTGAGCCGGTGGTTTTTTGTTTCTTCTCGCTGGCTTGTAGCCTGTCTCTCTCTTTTGACAGCACTGAAACTCGTTCCTCTAATGATTTGATCTTAGATTGCAACAAGGGAACATCGGTGTAATAACATTCAAGCCAAGCATTACATTGTGTGCAAGGTGGTTGATTCGACATCACAGGCGAGGGTTCTTTCAAGTTACCAGGGGTTTGATTGTGAAGATTAATTCCCGAGTAGTTAGGGTCGTTTTTGAGGCATGGAGGTAAGTTGGAGACATAGTCATAGGTTTCCATAGAGTGTAGGCCATGAGAATAGGGATATTCCTTGGATAGGAAACGCTCAATATCGGAGTCCAAGTCCTCGCTCAGGACTATTGGATTTTGGTCAACGTTTTGCTTGGGCTTGTTCCTGGCACATCTGGATATCCATCGTGCATTTTTCTTCTCTTTACTGTTGACAGAAGTATCACCCTTACCTTTCTTCCTCACAGGCTTCCTGACAGCCTTAGAATTGTCTTTAGTACACAGGTTGGCCATGGTATCGGGTAGGTCGAGGTCGAGGCAATTCGAGGGTTTGACAGGGTGTAGAAGGATATGAAATGACATGGCTGGCCCAACCAGAGTCTCAGTAACCACAACCTTGTCCACTTGGATAGAGTTGGGAGTGGAAAATCCATTCCTTGTCAGGAAGGCTTGTCAACAGTCACCACTAAGGCTCAAATGGTGGACGACAATGAGTTTGATCAAGCAGTGATGGAAAAGGCTGCTATCATCCTTCTCACGCTTGAATTTTTTGGACATCTTATACAGACTATGTAAAATATAATGTGGCATATTCAGAGGGTAGCCTATAAAATTCATCAATAACCGAAGATGATACAGAAATACCAAGCCATAACGTCCTTCGCAGGTCACAAACTGCTTAACAATTGCCAAAATATCATGCCACATGGGTTTGAGGGTAGTGAGAGGCATACCTCTATCACAACTTACAATCTTTCTTGATGTGAATAGGAGCGACCACGACACCTAGTCTACTTTGGAGTTTTTGAACCAACTTTTCCCTGTGGCTGGTAAGCCTGTAGACGAACTTAGGAATTCCTCATTTAGCTCAAGTTGTATGTCTCCGACCTTAGCCCTGTAACCGTCGAAGGTGAAGGTGAATTGTTGGGCAACTGAAAGGTTAAAACCCTCAAATATCTGGATAAACACCAACCAACCGCTATTTTCCAAATCTTCACGGGCATTATTGAAAAGCAAGAGTGTTTTGCTACCATTAGGCTCTATACGCACCACAGGTGCCATAGACGAGAGAAAACAGTGAGTCGGGTGAATGGGAAAGGGTTTGGTCAGGGTAAACGCAGGATCGAATAGATCACAGACTTCCCCGAAACCAACAGAGGTGACCTGGGATAGGAGGCAAGCATTAATGCCAAAGTGTGCGGGGGTGGTGGAACTAGATCATCCCATGTAAAATAGTCATATCTAAATGTACAACCGATGGCGCATATGGTGATTCAAATCACTATTGCAATGTGTTAAAATCAAATGCCATTCAAAAAATTAATGAAAACTATGGTGAGTCGACCCAAATCTTTTACACGAGCAATAGTATTTGCATGGTTTTAAAATAAAAACAATTGTTTCAGAATCAATACCAAGGGTTCAATCATAACAAATATATGTTGTATGAAATGATCGCTCCAAGGGTCTAATCCATAATGTCAATGTGTTTTCATGAAACCAATGTGCAAAGGAAATTGATGAAACACTATAGAACACCAAACCACCAATGTATTAAGGACTCAATGACAGTCATTATAATATCATCACAATCTTATAAAAATGAAATCATATTAGCAACAAAAGAATGCCAAATGAGTAAAGATTTTGGTGTCTTGCCCATTGTGTGACTATAATTAAATTGGAAATGCAATGAACACATAGACAAGAGTGACCATAATAATCCAGTGACGATTTTAATGTTATTGACGTGACTTCGAAATCAAAGTTTTCACGCTTGCAGTCGTGAAAACTAGAATAGAAGGCAGGTGTGCAAATGCGCAAAATGACAGTGTTGTTTTATTCAAAAACTTGCGATGAGAATCAAGGGTTGAAAAACACTTGTGTAGGAAGCTTATAGAGATAGGATAAAAAAGCGAGATGGCTTCCAACACAGTCGAAGTCACCGACAAAGGAAGAGTTGAACTCAGAAATGGGATCTTCGAGAATGTGCTACACATTCCCAAACTCTCTATCAATATTCTCTCCATGTATCATATGAAAAGATACTATAATGGAAAGAAATTAATATACACACCTTATGTTGTGGATATCTATGAAATGCAAACCAATTCAAAAGTTTCTATTGGTGAGGTAAATGGCCAATCCAGACTCTACATATTTTCTAAATTTATTGAACCAAATTCTACATTACTGCTTACACATGTTGATGAAATCCATAGGATATGGCACGGAATGTTTAGGCATTTAAATTTCAGATACATGCAAAATATTATCAAGCAGGGAATTGTTGAAGGTTTACCTGACATCCACTTCTCCAAAGGAATTTGTGACAGATGTGTTCTTGGAAAACACCCTCAAGAGAAATTCAATAAAGGAAAGACTCAAAAGGCCTCCTCTCCTTTGGATATGATCCACAATGATCTCATGGTATATTTTACGCATCCATCCATAAGTAAATCAAGGTATGTGCTAATTGTTTATGATAATTTCTCACACCACACCTGAGCTTTCTTTCTCCGAAAAAAATCAGAAGTCTTTCAACGTCTCAAAGATTTAAAATCCCTTGTTGAGACACAGTCAAGAAGAAAGATCAAAGTACTCTGAATAGATAATGGGGGTGAGTATGTCAACCATGAGGTACAAAATATTTTTCTTGAGGCTATGATTTATTTGTAGCACATGGTTCCCTATACTCTGCAGCAAAACTAAGTTGCTAAGAAAAAAAATGGATCCCTAAAAGGGATGGAATCTTGAATGCTACATGCAAAGTCACTTCCACAGAGATTATGGGATGAAGCACATAATTTTCTGAACTACAACTAAAAAAAGTCTATCCATAGATTGGTCAAGGATAAGACCCGCTTCGATTCTTAGAGTGGACTCAAACCAAAACTCAACCACTTTTGTATATTCGGTTCACAGGCATGGGATAGGATTCCTTCTAAGAAGAGGAAGGCACTTGATCCAAAGAGTATAGAGTGTATCTTTTTTGGATACCCAAACAGTGTGAAGGGATGAAAAATCATTCATCCCTCTATCGACCAGCTCATCATTGAGTGCAATTTCAAATTCGAGGAAAGTATCTCGCATGTACTTCAAAAGTCGCACGCAAACACCTTTTTCCTTCCACCTGATAGAGATGATGAGCATGCACATGTCGATTCTTATTCATATGAGAGTTCTAATTCAGAGGATTCAGATGATTCATATACTGAATTGGTATAGTCACATGTAGAGTCTGTGCATGCAGATGCATATTGTTGGGGCCAAATATATGCACTATTAATCCCCACATTTAATTATCAACCAGGGCTCGTAAGCTTCGAGGTGCAGGTGTAGGAAACGTAGGATCATAGCCTAGTCTAGCCTAATCTAAATCTGACAAAACAATCTTCAAGCCCACACTACAACAAATTAACACTAAGGATTCATCATTGGGATGTAGGAATAACTTAGTGCTATAAAGGCTTAGCTCAGAGTCTTTCAGGCACTCAGGGTGATGTTCGTGTGATTAATCGTGAGTAGCTTATTTAAGACTTTTGTCCTTCAATGATTATTTTCTATAGTGTATCCACACTTAAATGGAATAAAAGAAACAAACAAAAAAAAATGAGTTCAAATGACAACGAAATCAGAAACTAGTGCAAACTGGTACCAAGATCTAAAACTAGTCAACAATCCCTACTGGAAACTTATTCTCAAAATCCAAGCATTTTAATCCTTATTGTATTGTCTTCAAAATCAACCAAAACATCAAACCATAAAACATAGAAATGACTCTTCTCATTTAAATCCACTCAGTATTCAAGCTTTTCAGAAAACAAATGGATTCACCCAAAATACTTTTTCCATCACTCATCCATTTACAGTAAAATTCCACAAACTCAATTTCAAAGATTGTTGGTTGTTGAATTCATGCTCAACAAACTATAATCACAACCTTCCTCTCAAACTCCTAATCGGTTCCAACTCAAGAATAATTTCATGTGTGTCAAGGATCAATACTCTATTTTATGAGTATGTTTTGAATAATATATTTGCACAATCCTTATTTTCAATATTCAGAACCTTTGGAGTTATATCAATATCATTATTTGAATATCCTATGATATGTATTTCTGCAAGAGTTCAAAATTGATTTATGTTTGTCTCTTCACATAAAATTTAGTCTTTCAGATTGCATTCAAATCCTCTAATTAAAAGACATTCCCATAGCATTTATCATTCCAACGGTGTAATTGGAAACATTGAATTGAACTGGATTGTTTCCAAAACAACAAATGATGGTCTATGTTTACACTTCAATGAATAGGAGTTTATGGCTTTGTTTAATTAATTTGATTCAACTTGAAATCCTTAAACTGGAATTAGATATCACATGTGTTTTATGGTTATGTCATGCAAGAAATAAATCAATTTATTGGCACACAATGCATCTATAGCAGATCTGCCACACTAAGAAAAATCAAAGTCTGAACTCACCAATAAATAAAATGAACATAAATCAATTAACAAATTGAATAGAACATTAACCATCAACTAATCTATGAATCAATTAACAATGCAACAAAAATTTCACATAGAGATAAACTAACATATGCATAACAATGAATTAAACACATCTAACAAACAAATATAAATGAGCAGCACATTACCAATATTGAGGGGCCCTCCCAAGATGGAAATTTCTGCTAGAGATACTTCATATGAAAACCCAACGATCCACCACAAATCCAAAATCAATCATTTTTCATCTATTGAAATTCAAGCTCAAATTACAACATTGGCATCATAACTCTTTTCTTCTATTACATGAACCTTCATTACAAAAGAATGATCATAATGAAAATTCTCTTTCTCATAGCCCTATTAGGATTATTTATACCTAAATTCCATGGAGGAATGGATGAAACCGAATCCCTAAAATTTGAAATCAATTTTTACATTTTTAGGACAAATATTCAAAAATCAGGGTTTTACTACAATTTGGGCAGATTCGAGTTATGGATCCACCCATATCTTCCCAACCAATTTCAGTTTGTAAAAATATTTCTGGGTTCTGTAGCTGGACAATATTTCTAAAAACCCATTTGTTGGTTTTGTAATATATGCTCTTGTGTGCACGTGAATCGAGCTGAAATATTCCCTCCAAAACTAATTTTCTGCTAAAAATTTGGGTTTGCTAACTTTAGAAATCTTTTATTTTCTTGGAATCCATGCATACAAATAAAAACCTATTTCTATGGGAGGTATATAACATCATTATCCAAAAATTATTTCGACCATTTATCACTTGGAGGTGTGCACACATGTCAAAAATTGATTTCATGCTCAAGCAGGTTCCAAA
>ML796579.1:212258-240964 GCA_009831015.1 Picea engelmannii
GTTCATCTTCTCCCTATAAGATTGTGTTCCCTCACAAGTAGAAGTTTCATTCACTCTCCTGCTACTATTTGATAAGAATGCTTGAATAACAAGTTATGATATGAAACTAGGATGTACAAGTTACCTATGGGCATCATTATGCAGACCTTCAATATTTTGTAAATCCCCATAATATTTTAAAGATTAGGCTTATGAGCAACTGTTATTATTAATAGTCAGAAATATATATGTAATAAGAAGAAGAAATATCTTAAGTTTTTTTGGTTTTTGATGATAGATCACCAATATTATCTTCATCTCATTTCATTTATTTGAAAAGAAACATGAAAGATGTTGCATTTATTTAGAACTAGGTTAACTAACATGCAACTTTTACTCTATCCTACCTAAGAACAAGAAATTATATTTCACGTGTAAGAATATTTCCAATGTAACCATGTGCGTAATAGGTGTAGAAACACATGCATACTCGGGTTTGAAAGACAATCTTTAATGTATACCAGAATACGAAGAACCAAGTGCTTTGATGATGATGTGGAGAGTTGTTGAAGAAGAGAGTGGTGCTTCAATCTTGTTGTCATCTGGAACCAATGTTCAATGTAATATTTATGTTCTTGGTTCACTTCCTCATTTAGACCACTCTGCATGTCTCCCTCTATCATGCCACATAGATCATCTTCTTTCAGATGGTTTGTCTCCTGTATGGATACTGGATCTAGCGATATGCATGTCAAGAACTCCTCGATCTCAGGTTCTAGTAGTTTCTCTCCATTGAATGATTCTCCAGTCTCCTCTACAGGTTGGAAAGAGTGATCAAAGGAGGCTTCTAGATATTCTTGTGGATGTAGCCCATGGAAATCTTGTTTTTCTATCACTTCTGGAGAGGCAGATAGGTTCTTGACTTATGTCAATATTTTTTCTTTTTGCGAGGCAAAGATTGAGATCCCACATGTTGCTAGGATGGAAAGAGTTCTTCCAAACTCTTGATCATATTTGAGTCCTTGTTGCTAGTTTATGGGTCTTGTTTCACACATGGATTAGTGTAGAGAGGGGGGAGGGGGGGTTCTTAGAGTGCCCAAAAAATTTTATTTTTATTTTTTTAATCCTAAGGAAATAAAATTAAGCAAACTAAAAGAAAATGTAAGAAAACCAATTATATACTTGAAGTGCCACCTTGCTACCAGGACCCTTCTATCACCAAATTATCTGTTCACACAAGTTAGCTTCTCTTCTCATATATATAAAAAAATTGCTAATGTTAATAAAACACAAATTCTAACTACTAAAAGGGAGAGGACAACCTAACTTTGGAGTAACCCCACTAAAGTGGATGTGTGGGCTCTTCCCTCATGTCTTACCATCTTCTCTCCACCCCTAGGCCGTCCTTAAAAGCACACCACACTTGCATGAAAATAAACACGCTTGCATGAAAATAAACACACTTGCATGAAAGGAACAATCAAGGCTTTGGAGAAATAAAAGCAACCTACCTATGCTCTAATCCCTTTAGGACCTCCCCGACAATGGCACCAAAATGTTGGGGCTAAATATATGGACTATTAATTCCCACATTTAATTATCAACCGGGGCTCATAGGCTTTGAGGTGTAGGCGCAGGAAACACAGGATGAGATCCTAGTCTAGCCTAATCTAAAGCCAACAAAACAATCTTCAAACCCACACTACAACAAATTAACACTAAGGATTCATCACTGGGATGTAGGAATAACTTAGTGCTATAAAGACTTAGCTCACAGTCTTTCAGGCACTCGGGGTGATGTTCGTGTGATTAATCATGAGTAGCTTATTTAAGTATTTTGTCCTTCAATGATTATTCCCTATAGTGGATCCACACTTAAATGCAATAAAAGAAACAAACAAACATAAATGATTTCAAATGACAATGAAATCAAAAAATAGTGCAAACTGGTACCAAGATCTAAAACAAGTCAACAATCCCTACTGAAAACTTATTCTCAAAATCCAAGCATTTTAATCCTTATCGTATTGTCTTAAAAATCAACCAAAACATCAAACCATAAAACATAGAAATGACTCTTCTCATTTAAATCTACTCAGTATTCAAGTTTTTCAAAAAACAAATGGAATCACCCAAAATACCTTTTCCATCACTCATCCATTTACAGTGAAATTCCACAAACTCAATTTCAAAGATTGTTGGTTGTTGAATTCATGCTCAACAAAGTATAATCACAACCTTCCTCTCAAACTCCTAATCGGTTCCAACTCAAGAATAATTTCATGTGTGTCAAGGATCAATGCTATGTTTTATGAGTATGTTTTGAATAATATGTTTGCACAATCCTTATTTTCAATATTCACAACCTTTGGAGTTATATCAATATCATTCTTTGAAGATCCTATGATATGTATTTATGTAAGAGTTCAAAATTGATTTTTGTTTGTTTCTTCACATAATATTTAATCTTTCAGATTGCATTCAAATCCTCTAATTAAAACATTCCCATAACATTTATCATTCCAACGGTGTAATTGGAAACATTGAATTGAACCGGATTGTTTGCAAAATAACAAATGATGCTCTATGTTTACACTTCAATGAATAGGAGTTTATGGCTTTGTTTTATTAATTTGATTCACCTTGAAATCCTTAAACTGGAATAAGAGATCACATGTGTTTTATGGTTATGTCATGCAAGAAATAAATCAATTTATTCCCAGATAATGCATCTATAGCAGATCTTCCACACTAAGAAGAATCAAAGTTTGAACTCACCAAAAAATAAAATTAACATAAATCAATTAACAAATTGAATAGAACATTAACCATCAACTAATCTATGAATCAATTAACAATGCAACAAAAATCTCACACAAAGATAAACTAACATATGCATAACAATGAATTAAACAAATCTAACAAACAAATATAAATGAGCAGCACATTACCAAACTTGAGGGGGCCTCCGAAGATGGAAATTGCTGTTAGAGATACTTCAGATGAAAACCCAACGATCCACCACAAATCTGAAATCAATCATCTTTCATCTATTGAAATTCAAGCTCAAATTACAACATTGGCATCATAACTCTTTTCCTCTATTACATGAACCTTCATTACAAACAAATGATCATAATGAAAATTGCCTTTATCATAGACCTATGAGGATTATTTATACCTGAATTCCATGGAGGAATGGATGAAACCGAATCCCTAAAATCTGAAATCAATTTTTACATTTTTAGGACAAATCTTCAAAATCAGGGTTTTACTACAATTTGGGCAGATTTGAGTTATGGATCCACCCATATCTTCCCAAACAATTCGAAGTTTAGAAAACAGTTTATGTGTTCTGTATCTAGATGATATTTATAAAAACCCATTTGTCAGTTTTGAAATATATGCTCCTGTGTGGACGCGAATCGAGGTGCCATATGACCTTCAAAAGTAATTTTATGCTAAAAATTTGGGTTTGCTAACTTTAGAAATCTTTGTTTTCTTGGAATCCATGCATACAAATCAAAACTTGTTTCTATGGGAGGTACATAACATCATTATCCAAAAATTATTTCGTCCATTTATCACTTGGAGGTGTGCACACATGTCAAAATTTGATTTCATGCTCAAGCAGGTTCCAAATTGATGCAGAATTGCCCCCCCCCATGTGCATGAGGATAAAATCACATTCCACCTTAATCAAAATGATAATTTAATCAAACCATAGTTTGACCAATATGCCATGAACTCATGTAGTGATTTGGGCACCACCTTATGCTGATGTCGTAGTCTATGTGTTTGATTAGAAAATGGAAAGTAGATATATGTAGATGCTAGAGTTGGCACAAGATGATTGTAGAATGTGTCGGTACCGAATGACTGTGATGGTACCGGAACAAGAAAATTAAAGGTACCAGAACAAGGATAGTGCAGGTACTAGAACATGAACTGAGTATTGGATGACATGGAGTATGATGATGCAGGAGCATCGCCCACGTCTAGCGAGCCAGCACGGAAGTGGGAGACAGTTGGACAAGCCAGCATAAATTCTTTTTGGATTTCACTTTGAGATTGTTGCGCAAGTCTTTAATGAAGACATTTATGAAAGCGTACTTTGTATATTGTAGTGGACCTTGAGCAGATAGCTCTCGTCCTTAGGTAGATGAGGCATTTAAGGTAGTTAATGTAAAGTAGATAGAATATTTCATTCTAGATTTGATAGCTTTAGAGCGCAAGAGGGAAACGAGATATAGACAATGTCCTTTGTACATTGTATTATTATCAAAGCATTCAGGAAGAGAAGAGAATGCAGAGAAGTGTATGAAGAACACCCATGTACATACATTGAATTAATAGAAAAGCTTTGATTCGATTCCATGGTTGTGTCATTATCTATGTATTGATGATAATATGCTCATGAATGTTTTCTTCTGTCATACATTTGCTTGTATATGATGTGTATATGATTTCATGGTTGAGTTGAAGTCTGTGAGAACAAGGAGTTAGGTTCAATTGTTTCTCTATCTTGAACCAGTGAATTCCTGCAAGGAGTGCAGTTGAATCGTCCGCAAGGAGTGCGTTGACAGAAGGGTTCAGATAGAAGTAACTTTTGTTCTAAGTTCTCAGAAGTGCAGATTTGGCATCGGAGCCATGCAAGGCATGCGCAGGCTAGATGAAGACTCAGTGTTGCGATTCCAAGCAAAGGGATTGAAGGATTTCTGCTGCAGGAGTGCGCAGGATTGAAGGCTTCAACACTTAGTCGTTGTTGAAGTTTTGCCGCAAGGAGTGCATGCAAGAGTTTTCCTGAGAGATTTGAAGTTGTGAAAGCTCAGGAAGGATAGGTCTTCAAAGTTGTTGAAGGGTAGCGGAGATAATTTTCATGAGTAGGTTGAGAAGAAGCATCCCAGGTTGGCGAACAAGTCTCGTGGAGAGGCATTTCTTGTTTGTGGATTGCATGAGAAAAGATAGACGATCGGTATTCTCCGAGGAGAATCCGCGAGTTTCTATGAGTTGTCAGATCTCACAGAGGTGCCAGAAAGTCACAGTACAAGCACGGAGGAAGGTTCGAAGCTCAGGAGGCAAGAGCCATCGATCGGGATCATGAGGGAGTGTAAGTACCACTCGTGGATCAGGCATATCGGGAGTTCATGAGACGAGACTCCAAATCTACGCAACAGAAGTCGCGATATAGCAAGTTGCGATATCTCGACAACCACGTAAGTAGTGTGGGTCACAGGAGATAGTGGAAGATAGGTGTCGTAAACTATTGGGGGTTTGGCGTCTCGGGCATTGAGAGTCGACAGGGAATTTATTTGGCCTCGCGAGTAGCGAAGTCGCGAGGTAGTGATATTTCGGGTATTAGTGTCTCGGGCCTCGGGAATCGAGGTAAGAGTCTTTTGATCTCGCGAGTGGCGAAGTCGCGAGGGAGCGAAATCGCGAGTCTTGGCCTTTCAGCGTCTCGCGTGTCGGAGGTTGAAACCTTAAGCAATTGGTGTCGCAAGTTGCGAAGGTGCGACAGAGTGAAGTTCTGATAGAGGGAAGAGAAAGTCAGCGTTGACTGACATATCGGATCTCGGGGGATCCGTGAGTATAGTGATCGATAGTGAACTCGCGAAGCCGCAAAGTTCCGATCTTCCGATCAGACAAAGAGAGGGGGATCGCGAAGTGAACTGTGGTGCAGATTTCGCAAAAGGGAAATAAAAGATCCTTGATTTCTTCGGTCCGAAGGGAAAGAAGGTCCTGTGGGAAGCGAATGTGCTCCGAGGAGTGTGGTTGCCGTCAAAGTGGTATCAGAGCGGGAATTCTCTTTGCTTTCTATAGCAGAGAAGGAGAATTCACCATGCCGCCGAGGAGAGAGAGGCAGTCACCTGATCCAGAGGATAGGGAGGTGCAAAGAAGAAGCAGGCCGGCAGGAAATCTAGAAATGGAGCGGCAGATGAGAGATCTCTGAGCAATACTCGAGGAGATGGAGACAACACAAAGACGCAGTGTTGGTGTAGGGGATCTTAGTGATTCCGAGGTTGAAGAGGAAGCTGGACATGAAGAAGAGGTCACAGCAGAAGATGCATCAACCGAGAGGTTGATCAAAGCCATTGCCAGAATGGGTGCGAAATCCAAAATGAACATTCCAGTCTATGAGGGGAATCTGGATGCCCAGGAGCTGCTAGATTGGATTAGAGCCCTCGACACATACTTCGATTATGAGGATATCGAAGATGATAAGAAAGTCAAGCATGTTGTTACACACTTGAAAGGACATGCAGCATTGCGGTGGGATGAGCTACAAGCAGATAGACGCTGCAAGGGAAAGCAGAAGATCAAGAGCTGGGATCGAATGATTGTGAAAATGAAGGTGAAGTTCATCCCAAGAGACTACCAAATTACTCTGTTCAGGCGAATGCAGAACCTGAGATAGAAGCTGATGACAGTGAAAGAATATACCGAGGAATTCTATCGACTGAACATCAGAGTAGGTCATCGGGAGAGTGATGATGAGAAGGTTGCTAGATATCTAAATGGTCTGAGGTACAACATTCAGGATGAATTAAGCATGCTAACCATCCCAACGGTGGAAGATGCTTACCAATTGGCTCTGAAAGCTGAAGAGAAGCTGAGCCGAAGGCAAGGACAGCGAGGGCGAGGTAGAAGCCAGCCAAGAGGCAAAGAAGTTGCCCAGGAAAGAACTCAGAAGTCCAAGGAGGAATGGAAGAAACCTCAGGGTAAGGTTGAAAAAGGTGGAACCTCACAGAGGCAGCCATATGTTGAACCAAGAGGACAGAAAAATGATCAACGAGGAGATTATGCTGACGCAAACACTTTTCCTCATACTAGAGGTCGAGGTAGAGGAAGAGGAGGAGTAATCACATGTTTCACATGTGGGAAGAATGGGCACAAGTCTTATGAGTGTCCAGAGAAAAAGAAGGATATCGAAGAAACTCACATCGCAGCAGCGCAGAGGCGTGATGTTGAGACTGAAGATGCAGAAGGAGGAAGATCACTTGCGATGCATAAAGTCCTTTTGACACCTGAGAAGGAGGTGGAGAATTCGGTGCAAAGGACCAGATTGTTCAGGACTGCTTTCAAAACCAAGGAGAGGGTGTGCAAGGTCATTGTTGACAGTGGTAGCATGGATAATATCGTATCCACAGAGATGGTAGAGAAGCTGGAGCTGGAGACGACTGATCATCCCAGTCCATACAGAGTTTCGTGGCTACAGAAGGGACACCAGGTAACTATTACTAAACAATGCTTGGTTGAGTTCAAAATAGGGGGGTATAATGATAAGATCTTATGTGATGTTATTCCCATGGATGTATGTCATCTATTGTTGGGTAGACCATGGAAATATGACAGAAATGTGATTCATGATGGGAGAATGAACACATATACTCTAGAGAAGAATGGGAGAACCCATATGTTGCTTCCGATAAAGGATAAATAGGTGAAGCCGGAAGTAAGAAATACAGTACTTCTCATGAGTGGGAAGGAACTTCTTTCAGAAATGGAGAAGAAAGAAGATCCACAATTCTTTGTGGTCAGGAAGCCGAGGATTGTTCTGACTAGGACAAGAGTGGATGATTTGCCGGATGAAGTCCAGGAACTACAGGAGGAGTTCGCTGACATCATAGTGGACGAATTACCCCATTCGTTGCCACCGATGAGAAGTGTAAGCCATCACATAGACCTCATACCAGGAGCCAGTTTTCTGAACAAAGCCACGTACAAGTTGACGCCGCAGGAGAATGAAGAGGTCAAGAGGCAAGTCCAAGATTTGATGAACAAAGGATTAGTCATATAAATCTTGAGTCCATGTGTTGTTCCAACAGTGCTCAGTCCGAAGAAAGACGGAGGCTGGAGGATGTGCACCGATTCAAGAGAAATCAATAAAATAACCATCAGGTACAGATTTCCACTGCCAAGAATGGATGATCTGATGAATTGCATGAGTGGGGCAAATTATTTTTCAAAGATTGATTTGAAAAGCGGATATCACCAAATTCACATGAGAGAAGGCGATGAGTGGAAGACAGCCTTCAAGACAAACGAGGGATTGTATGAATGGCCATTCATGTTGTTTGGCTTGACGAATGCACCAAGTACTTTTATGAGGTTGATGAACGAAGTCCTGAGGGAGTTCATCGAAAAGTTCGTCATTGTTTATTTGGACGACATACTGATTTACAGTAAATCAGAGGCTGAACATCTTAAGCATTTGGCCATTGTGATGAGAAAGTTACAGCAGGAGAAGTTGTTAATCAATATGAAGAAGTCCTCATTTATGAAGACGCAGATCATTTATTTGGGTTTTGTTATTTCGGCTAATGAGTTGAGGATGGACCCGGACAAGGTGGAAGTGATCAAGAATTGGTCATCACCGAGAAATATTTTCGAGGTGAGAAGTTTTCATGGGTTGGCTAGTTTCTACAGAAAGATCATCAGGAATTTCAGTGGAATTAGTGCAGCGATGATGGACACAGTGAAGAAGCGGCATAAGTCTTTTCATTGGACAACATAGGCTGAGAAGAGCTTCAATCTGTTGAAGCGGAAAATAACGGAACAACCAGTGTTGGTGTTGCCGGATTTTCTGAAGACATTTCAAGTGAAATGTGATGCAAGTGGATATGCCATAGGAGCGGTCTTGAGTCAGGATGATAGACCAGTTGCATATTTCAGTGAGAAGTTGGATGAAGCAAAGCTGAAATACTCCACGTATGATAAGGAATTTTACGCTATCATACAGGCACTGAAGAAGTGGAGGCTTTACTTGATCCCAAAAGAATTTGTTTTGTACAGTGATAATCATGCATTACAGTTTGTGACTCAACAGGAGAAGTTGAATCAGAAACATGCAAAATGGGTAGAGTATATGCAGAATTTCACATTTGTAATCAAGCACATTTCAGGTACTGCTAACAAAGTGGTTGATGCCTTGAGCAGGAAATGTTTGTTGCTACAAGAGTTTCGAGTCAAAACTTTGGGTTTTGAAAATCTTAGGGACATGTACATCGGAGATGCAGATTTTGGAGAGGCATATGAAGCAGCTAAGAATCTAGTTCTCAGAGATCGGAGCCCTTGGATAGATTATATGATCCAAGAAGGATTGTTATTTAGAGGCAATCAGTTGTGTATTCAAAATTGCTCCATGAGGGAGAAATTGTTAAAGGAGAAGCACAGTGGCAGATTGGATGGACATTTCAATCATGATAAAACATTTGCAAAGTTGAGCGAGTCATATTTTTGGCCAAGGATGCCCACGGATGTCAAACAGTTTGTTGACAGATGTCGGATTTGTCAGCATTCAAAAGGGAGAAAGAAGAATGCAGGTTTTTATCAACCATTGCCCATACCGGAGAGGCCATGGGAAGCAATAAGCATGGATTTTGTATTGGGATTGCCAAGGATGCAAAGAGGTGTTGATTCCATCTTTGTAGTAGTGGACATGTTTTTGAAAATGGCACATTTCATTCCATGCCAGAAGACCAGCGATGTGACTCACATCGCAAACTTGTTTTTCAAAGAGATCATTAGACTTCATGGATTGCCGAAAAGCATAGTTTCGGACAGGGACACAAAATTCATAGGGCATTTTTGGAGGACCCTATGGAAGAAGCTAGGAACTAATTTGGCATTTAGTTTAGCTTATCATCCTCAGATGGATGGACAAACAGAAGTGGTAAATAGAACTCTGGGAGATTTGTTGAGAAGCTTGGTGACAGAGCACCATAGCAACTGGGACAACGTATTTCCATAGGCAGAATTTGCATACAATGATTCGGTGAATTGGAGTATAGGAAAAAGTACATTCCAGGTTGTATATGGGATGCAGCCAAGAGGAGTTTCTGAATTGTGAGATTCAGAATAGACTGTGACTAGCAGTGTTAGTGCAGAAGAATTCGCTGAGGCGATGAGAGAACTTCACGGTAGAGTGAAGCAGCGACTGATGGATTCAAATCGAGAATATAAGCGCAGGGAAGATCAGCATCAGAGACAACTTCAGTTCAAAGTTGGTGATCTATTTATGGAGAACCTGAGGAAAGAAAGGTTCCCAAGGGGAACATACAATAAGCTGAAGATGAAGAAAATCAGTCCATGCCGATTCCTGAAGAAATTTGGAGAGAATGCTTATGAGATTGAGTTGTCGGATGGAATCGGGATATCTCCGATATTCAATATCGTAGATTTATATCCATATAGAGCTGGAGAAGCAGAGACTGGAACAGATGAACCAATGGTCTAGTGGTTGAAACAATTACCAGTAGCAGAAAAACCACAGATGGAATGCATACTGGACAAGCGAGTGGGTAAGAAGAAAAGAATACTTCGAGTATATGGTCAAGTGGAGGAATCATCCAGTGGAATATGCCAGCTTGGAGACTGAAGCGATGATACAGAAGCATGGACAGACTGTGCAAGAGCTCATGGACAGGAGCCCATGAAAATTTTCAAGCGAGGGAGTATGATGCAGAAGCATTGCCCACGTCAAGCGAGCCAGCGCGGAAGCGGGAGACAGCTGGACAAGCCAACATAAATTCTTTTTGGATTTCACTTTGAGATTTTTGTGCAAGTCTTTAATGAAGACATTTCTGAAAGCAAACTTTGTATATTGTAGTGGACCTTGAGCAGATATCTCTCGTCCTTAGGTAGATGAGGCATTTAAGGTAGTTAATGTAAAGTAGATAGAATATTTAATTCTAGATTTGATAGCTTTAGAGCGCAAGAGGGAAACGAGATATAGACACCCTCCTTTGTACATTGTATTATTATCAAAGCATTCAGGAAGATAAGAGCATACAGAGAAGTGTATGAAGAACACCCATGTACAGACATTGAATTAATAGAAAAGATTTGATTCGATTCCATGGTTGTGTCATTCTCTGTGTATTGATGATAATATGCTCATGAATGTTTTCTTCTGTCATACATTTTCTTGTATATGTTGTGTATGTGATTTCATGGTTGAGTTGAAGTCTGTGAGAACAAGGAGTTAAGTTCAATTGTTTCTCTATCTTGAACTAGTGAATTCCTGCAAGGAGTGTAGTTGAATCGTCCGCAAGGAGTGCATTGACAGAAGGGTTCAGATAGAGGTAACTTTTTTTCTAATTTCTCAGAAGTGCATATTTGGCACCGGAGCCATGCAAGGCATGCACAGTCTAGAATAAGACTCAGGGTTGTGATTCTGAGCAAAGGGATTGAAGGATTTCTGCTGCAGGAGTGCGCAAGATTGAAGGCTTTAACACTTAGTCCTTGTTGAAGTTTTGTCACAAGGAGTGCGTGCAAGAGTTTTCCTGAGAGATTTGAAGTCGTGAAAGCTCAGGAAGGATAGGCTTTCAAAGTTGTTGAAGGGAAGCAGAGAGAAGTTGCGTGAGCAGGTTGAGAAGAAGCGTCGCAGGTTGGCGAACAAGTCTTGTGGAGAGACATTTCTTGTTCGTGGATTGCATGAGAAAATATAGACGGTCGGTATTCTCCGAGGAGAATTTCTGAGTTTCTGTGAGTCGTCAGATCTCGCAGAGGTGCTAGGAAGTCATAGTACAAGCATGGAGGAAGGTTCGAAGCTCAAGAGGCAAGAGTTGTCGATCGGGATCACGAGGGAGCGTAAGTACCACTCGTGGATCGGGCATATCGGGAGTTCATGAGATAAGACTCCAAATCTACGCAACGGAAGTCGCGATATCCCGACAACCACGTAAGTAGTGTGGGTCACAAGAGATAGTGGAATACAGGTGTCGTAAACTATCGGGGGTTCGGCATCTCGAGCATCGGGAGTCGAGAGGGAATTTATTTTTCCTCGCAAGTAGCGAAGTCGCGAGGTAGTGATATTTCGGGTATCGGCGTCTCGGGCCTCGAGAGTCGAGGTAAGAGTCATTTGATCTCGCGAGTGACAAAGTCGCGAGGTAGAGAAATCGTGAGTCTCGGCCTTTCGGCGTCTCGCGTGTCGGAGGTTGAAACCTTAAGCAATTGGTGTCGCGAGTTGCAAAGGTGCGACAGAGTGAAGTTCCAATAGAGGGAAGAGAAAGTCAGTGTTGACTAATGTATCAGATTTCAGGGGATCCGTGAGTATAGTGATCGATAGTGAACTCGCGAAGCCGCAAAGTTTCGATATTCCAATAAGACAAAGAGAGGGGGATTGCGAAGTGAACTGTGGGTGCAGATTTCCTGAAAGGGAAATGGAAGATCCTTGAGTTATTCGGGCCGAAGGGAAAGAAGGTCCCATGGGAAGCGAACGTGCTCCGAGGAGTGCGGTTGTCGTCATATGAGTACCAAATGACTTGTAGAACCTTCTGGTACCGGATGACTTGGAGTACTGGATGAGCGCAGTATTGGTACCGGATGAACTGAGTACTGGATGACATGGAGTGTGGGTACCGGATGACATGGAGCATGGGTATTGGATGACTGTGAAGGTACCAGTTGACTGTAGAACCTTCTGGTACCGGATGAATTGGAGTATTGGATGACCTGCAATGCGGGTACCGGAACATGGACAATACATATATTAGAACTTGAACAATACAGAACATGTTGCTTGGACATATAAATATAGGATTAAACCATCATCAACAAAACTATTGTATAATCATCCTTTTAATCGCTAAAAATATGGAAAATTGTGTATTAACCACATAGGATGAATAACAAGAGATAATGGAGGTTTATGGTGTAATTAGGGATATATTAGTGACAAAATGTAGGGAGAAGGTGTAATGATAAGTGTATTTGTATGGCAGAAAATATGACAAAACTGGAGCTCAACATATATGCAGAGCCAGAGCCAAGGCCCAAGTGGTCCAAGACTACTCTTCAGGATGCATGAGATCTTTTTGGGGATCCAACTAATACCAGGAGGAATCAATATGATTTCAAGAATCCTCCTCTTGCACTCACTGACACTGAATCGATACCACCCAGGCATATTTTCTTGGTCCAGTCTTCAAATCAATAGTCCTATGGTGAGGTTGTTGGGAATCCCTTTTGGGAATCCACCATGCAGGAGGCATACAACTCCCTCCTCGAGAACCAAACTTGGGATCTAGTTCCCCTTCCTTCAGGAATGAAACTTTTTAGGTGTAGATGGGTCTATAGGACCAAGAGCGCAACAGATGGACATGTTAGCAGATACAAATCTAGGTTAGTCTCGAAAGGATTTTAGCAGATGCACGACATTGACTATGATGAGACCTTAGCTCCAGTAGTGAAGATGTATTCCATACGCTTGGAAATTTCCATTACGATATCCAAGGGATGGGAATTCCATCATATGGACATGAAGAATGCATTTCTTCACATAGATCTCTGTGAGGAGATCTATATGGAGCATCCCAAGGCTTCATGTAGGATTCGTCTTTGGTATATATATTGAAGAAGTCCATTTATGGCGTCAAGCAGGCCCCGATGGCATCGTATGATAAGATGGAATCCTAACTTCTATCATATGACTTTGTATGTTGTAATACAAACCCGAACGTTTACATGCTCAGGACAACTGATTCACTTCTACTCATAGTTTTGTATGTTGATGATTTGTTGATCACCAACTGCTCGAATTCATTGATTGTTCCAGTCAAGAGGATTCTTCTTGACAGGTTCTTGATGATGGACATGGGTCCACTACATTTATTCCTTGTTCTTGAGATCAGTTAGGATGCATCAAGCATCAAACTGTCTTGGGCCAAATATGCATGAGATCTCCTCGAGATATTCCACATGATAGATTGCAAGTCTTCCCCGACTCCTTTCCTATAAGGATTCAGACTTAAGGATGGTGGGGACAGTCCACTGGTGGACAAAACATTGTACAGAAAACTAGTGGGGATATTGTTGTATCTCACACACTCCATACTTGACCTCTCTTATGCAGTTAGAGTAGTCTTCTGATTCATGCAAGACCCACATGAGCTACATTGGAAGGATGTAAAGAATATCCTTTGATGCATATAGAGCACCATCACCTTTAGGATTCACTATGCAGTAGAATATGCATTGGACTTCATCGGGTTCACTAATTTGGATTGGGTTGGAGACAACATTGATCGCAATTCCATATCTGGTTACTCACCTAGTCTGGGTTTTGGGCCCATCTGTTGGTCGAGAAAGAACCAGGAGGTTATTTTTCTATCTTCAACTGAGGCAGAGTATAGAGAGGTACTTAACATAACTATTCAGGCTATGTGGCTACATCATTTTCTCATTGAGTTGGGAATTCAGTTTCACCAGCCAATCGTCATCTGGTGTGTGACAACCAGTGCACTCTGAATTTCTACAAGGATCTAATTCAGAGGCAGTGGAAGAAGTGCATTGAGATCCACATGCACTACATCTAGGACTTAGTACATGAGGACATCATCGACCTACATTCTTTTCCTTCACCAGAACAGACTATAGACATCTTCACCAAGACCTTCACTGAGGAAAAGTTCCATTCTCTATGCATTCATCTTGGAGTGAAGGACACAATTTCCTAGCAACTGTCAATTATTTTTTGATACATTTCACCTTGAGGGGGGGGGGTTCCCTCTTTCCTTGTTTATTTCATTGTGTCTTTTGTTTTCATGTACCTAACATGGCCTCATTGTTGGGACCCATTCTTTTATTTTGACCATAGTAATGTTTAGGGGGGGGTGTTGGAGATGGTTCAAAAACACCTAGGATTTATTTTTCCTAAGGTTTTCCCTACGTTTATTAGTCATTATCCAACCTCCTACATTTTAGGGAGAATATTCATTTTCCTACATTCTAGGGGAATATTCTCTTTGGTTCACAATTGGTTTGGATTAGTTGAGTGGAGTATTGATGCCACATTACTTCCATCACCATGAAACAATGGAATCATCACTTCTAATTCACATTTTCCTTGTTATTATCACTAGAATGGCACATTATTGATGCCATCAATCATATAACTGAGGACTGAAAGTCTAGTTGAGTTAGACAAGGTCGCAATTTACTTCTGTAACTACCGGTCGTTGTCCAAACCACTCTATACCACCACTATGTCACATTGGCTTCTCTTCCAGTCTGCATTAGTTGAGTTATAAAGAGTGTATCATGTGTAAACTATCATTCATTCATTCAGTTAATACAATTCCTTATTCTCTCTCTCTCCTTTCCATTTGTTCTCATTTCTTCTGTAAACTGTGTATGTCCTTTGCTAGCTCGATCTTATCTATGAAGGTTCATCCACATTTACAAGGTTTTGTCTAACACTTATTCACTTTTTGAATCATAGAATAGAGCATCATCAAAATCCTAGAAAGGGAAATGACTTACCACATTCTCTTCTTCTTGTGCAGGAAGAGTGGAAGTTTTGATGACTTCATGAAATGGAGCATCCAACATCAACACTTTTTCTTCATGAGGAGCCTCTTTTCAAATATCTTCCTTCACTTCTTCATTTTGAGCATGATACACCTCTTTAAGATCTTCTTCAATCTCATTGGTTAACCCTTCGTCATCCAGGACTATTGTGATATCTTTAATAACATCTTCATATGTTTGGTAATCTAGGTGCAATGCTCAATAAATATACTAATGAGGTCTTTGAGAGAAGATATTCCCTTCGTCTTACAAAATCCTTTGATCCAATCTCGTGCTTATGGGGGGAAGTGATATATGATTAATGTTATTTTTAAATCTTTGTGATATGTTCCTACTTCAAGTGGATACTCAGGAAAACTTGGAATATGAAGGGTGGGAGAACCCCACTTGAATTTTGGATAGTCACCCAACCATCTTTTATCAATTTTGAACTCATTTGGATACCCATGAATATTCTCAAAATAAATAGAAGGGGATATTTGAAGGAGAGCCATAATTCCATTTCTTGGAAAATAGCTCAAAAAATATTAGTGGATTCACCAGATGATCCTTCTAGGATCATGAAAGGAAGTCAGGGAATCACCCTCAATAGAGTCACTAGGTAAGCTTGTAAAATAAGGGCTTTGGGAAATCTCACCAAAGATTTTTCGTTCAGGAAAAATGACTCAATTGTCCTAAAAAATAACACCAAAAATGTTATCACACAATTTTTACTTTTTCAAAGCCCAATACAAGTAGGTGAAATTGGTGTAACAACAGGATATCCCACCATAGTCACCTCACTAAGAAATCCAAACTTTTAGGGATGGATGGAGGTCGATCCTAAGAGAGGCATCCTTGGTGACCTAAATGGATGGATAATCTAAGGATATGGTTAAGATATACCCCCCTCTCACTTGTCATCAAAGTCAATAATGTCTATGTCTATGAAATTTAGGCAAAGAAAAGAAATCAGTGTACCTACTTGAAACAAGAACAATATAGTATGTATATAATAATTTCCAAATACAATTATGATAATGAGACCTCAATAGACAATTGAAAATAAAATATATGTTGCATGATATTAAAATTGCAGCTATATGAAGATTTATAACAAAATATAGTAATTCATAACAACCATAAGAATTAGTGATCACAATTGCAAGAAAAGACAATGAAAATGAAACATATATCAAGTAGTTTATATAGCAATTGCCACAAGCAATTTTTGAGTGATTTAACTATGAGTTAGGTTAGTGTATGAAACAAATTAGTATGGTTGTAGCAACATTTTTGGCAGAGGCCAATTTTGTGAAAGAATCAAGGAAGCACTAGAAGATGGGGAGAGCGTCGGAAAGTAAAGAGCGCACCAGAATTGGAGGAAAAGAAATGCCGAAAACAAAGGAAAAACCACGTCGAGGAAAAGAAGTTACAAAGTGGAAAAATTGTTGTGGAACAGTTGGTAAGTGGACATGCGCCGAATTGGAGAATGGTTGGATCTTGGACCAACCAAGATTGAGTAGTTGGAAAGTGGACAAACCTAATCCACTTAGGGTTAGGGTTTTTGTAAGGGATTTGTCCCATGTTTTGTATAAGTAGAATGTATTAGGACTGTGGAAGGAGTTAGTGAGTTAGCCATTTTTTAGGCAGTTAGATAGTAGATTGGTTAGAAGTTCTCATTTTTTTTAGGACTATTGTGATCTGTGGAGATTGTGTGTAATGGAGGAAGAAATGTATAGTTCGTGGCACTAGATTTTGCATGAAGAATAATAAAGAGCTAAAGTGACTCATCTTTTTGTACGTAGCCCCATGAGGGGGTGAACCATGGTATATATGAGTTATGGGTGTATGTGTGCAGTATTTTTGACTATATTTTCTTTAATGAGTTTATCTTGAACATGTTTAATGATAAAAGAATGAATATTGTGCACTAAGGATAAACCAATGAACTTTGTAGAACAACATTAATGGATGAATGTCATAGTTAGTATGCAGATCTAAATATTATGTTACAGTAAAATGATAGATGTTATTTAGTATATGATGTTAAAATGGTTCATGAAGTATGTTGGAATAGTTGAGTCACTAGTCCGAGATAAGGTCCTACTAAGGATAGGTTAATAAATGAGGGTTTGTGAGCTAGTTGTTGAATAGATCTAATGTTCCTAAGAATGAAGCACACCCCATCCCATGGTTGTAGACACCTGAGTCTTGTGGTCACCCATTGAAGCCATCTTGGGTGAGAATGTGTAGTGCACTTTTTGTGTTGTGTTGCCTTATGGTATCCAGAAGGGTCGATGGTTGAAGGGTTGTTGGTAATCCTATAGTTAGAACTTGGGTCATCCCATAATAGCCAATAATGGTTTTGTTTCCAGTTGGAATGTAGAAGATTAGATCTAGAGGGATGTATGGCGCAGTATAGAATGAGGATTTAAGAAATGGGATGTGTTTAGGTTGGAACCCCATGAAAGCATAGATTGAAATATGTTTTATAGTTCAGGAACCATGGTTTTCCCACAAATATAATAGAATCCCTATGTTTAAGCCAAGACAATACTTGCAGAGATACGTATTCAATGAAATACAAGAGAGTTTAATTAATGATTTCCCCATGCTATTGCAAGAGTGGATAGTATGGTTGAAATATTCCCATATGAAAAATAGATATATATCAGTGGAGTGGACAGAAGATAATATTGTGCAGTTGAAGAGGGTGAATAAAAAATTCACACGCATAGTAGATTTCTTCCTAGACAACATTGTGGTAGGGTATACCCATCGATGATTTTAGGGGCTAAATTTCAATCATGGGCTAATTTTCCATGCTTTTCCAAAGATGAGATTCGCTATTTTAAAAATCATTCGCCCAAATTCTATAGGACAAAATTATTTTACCGTAAAAATCGCCAAAATTTTATAAAAACTAGATAAAATCCTTAGAAATTTGAATATTTTTACAAAAATATTGCCAAACATTTATAGTTGGCATATGAAGGATTAGTAATATTCTCCAAGGTTTCTACATTTAAAAAAAAAAATCCATCCTTAAAATCATCCCTGGGTATATCACTGAGTTTGTAGTAGATACATCGAAGTCTTACAGTGTAGCAGAGAAGGAGTTTCTTAAGGGTCCAAGGGGAAGGTACATCAGGTCATTGTACACCTCAATCAAATGATTATTGCATGTTAAACAGGTATTAACCATAGAATTAGAGAACTAAACTACCCTACGTGCATGGGGGAGTACAGGAAACACTGAGGAAAGTTTGATATGGAGGGGAAAATTGATAGAGGAGAGAGTAGTAAAGAGAAATATCCCATTATGATGGATCAAGAGGAGATCCAGTAAATTCTGTAGAAGAAAGGAATGATGCCTAGTGGCCGGCCCTACCAATATAAGCTCAATAGGAATGAAAGAGCAATAACTAAGAGGGAAGGCTTGGAGAATGATGATGAAGAGGTAGAGGATATCTGAGTTGTGGAGAAAATTTAAGGAATATTGCACACAACATATGAAAGAAATACTAGAGGAGAGGGATATAATAAGGAAGTAGGTACCCCTGTCCAGATATGAATCAGTGTAGAACCTACAACCCCATTTATGATTAACACATCAACAAAGAAAGAGTAGTTTAGAGAACTAGTCACTGACAGTTAGAGGAATATTGGGGATCAGAATAGAAGTGAGGGTACAAGTGTAAGTACCAGCATCAATGCATGTAGTGGTACAAGTGGAAGTACCAGTAGCAATACCAGTGAGAGTTCAAGTCCCAACAATAGTACATAGATAGTAGTATCGCGCAGATCAGGTACAACACATTCAACAATGGAAGGTGTAGATCCAACAATAAGATTACCAGAGTTTCATGCAGATGGATCACAAGACCCAAAGAAGAACTTGTTTGTGTGTGAGCGAATATGGGAAGGGAAAAGAGTCACTGATGAGGAACAAAAATTAGCTCACCTAGCAATAATGTTTGGAAACTGTGCACTGGATTGGTATATAAATCTAGCATTAAACAATCCATAGGGTACACTAGGAATAGTAGTAGAGATCAAGTAGGCATTGATCATGAAGTTTCAGAGGCCAAAATTAGAGCATCAATTTATGAATGAGATGATTGAGTTTAGAAAAAAACCAGGAGATTATGTATGGGACATCAATAAGAAGTTCAATACATTGAAAGGTAAACTGAAGTATCCAATTTATGATATGCAACGCAAATAATTGTTTATAAATTATCGATTACCATACTTCAAATATCCATTGAGACAACTTAAATTTCAAACCCAAGCCGAGACACTGCAAGAAGAAATGTAGTTAGAAGAGAATCAATATAATCAAACAGATCCATCTATAGAGGAGATAAAGGAAGACCTAAAGAACTTGACAGTGCAACTAAACCAGAATAAAATTAGGGAGAAAAGAGAAGCAGTGTGGTGTACCCTGTGAAGATCACAGGGACATCACAAGAATGAGTGTCCAACATTTGTGCAGTACCTAGGAGTAGGGATTCCAAATAAATTTCCTACAGTAGGGCCTTAGTGTGAAATATGCAAGACACATGGGCATGATCTCTATCACTTCCCTATGATGCAGAAGTACAAGACAAAACCGAAGATTACTTTCTGTAACTTTCGTAAGTCGGTGGGACATGAAGACAAATATTTTAGAACTCTAGATTTAATGAAGGAAATAACCCCAGATGCATATAATGTGCAACAATTTCAAGCAGTTCCACAGTTTCAACAACCCCCGCAGTATAATCAAGAACCACAATATCATCATCAGAACATGGATCCAGAGGGGAATAGAGGAGGATTCATAGGTAGAGGAAGAGGAGGAATGGGAAGAGGAAGAGGGCCTATTATCTGCCATAATTATCAACAACAAGGACACTATACCAGAGATTTTTGTCAACCAACAATAACATGTATTTACTATCATGCAGGAGATCATGCGACATATGATTTCTCGAAGTTAATGATGAATATCTAGAGGAAGAGGAATCTAAATAACCATAATGTTCAGTAGATTGTTGCAAATTAAGGGATCCTGGGAGGAACATCAATATAGTGACTAGAGAAGAAGTGAAGAAAATATCAAATGCACATGATCAAAAGAACAAATCTCAGTGTTGGATTCAGAAGAACACTCAGCCACAACAACAATTTGATGCAAAGAAGGAGAAGGAAACTTTCAAAGAAGAAAAGAACGAGTTCCTAAAGGAGAATCAATCCTCTACATCAAATACTGTGATGAGGTATGATACTCCTATTTTTGATATGCCTTGGTCTTTCGATCATACTTAAAAAGGAGAGAAAATAGAGAAAGTAAGTAACTTAAAGAGTTTCCTGGAATCTTGCTTTAAATTACTTAATGATAAGAATTCCATGGATTTGTTTAAAAGTATGCTTGAGAAACATAGCATATAATAAGGGGTAGTAATAGAACCAAAGAATATTAATCAAGTCCATATAAATAAAAGAACCAGTAGAAAGTTCAGATTGAATGAAAACATATGAGACATTAACATGGGAAATGTTATCCTAGACTTAGGATCAGATGTCAACATATGTCCAAAGAAGTCTTGGGAAGAAATGGGAGAACCTGCACTAGGGTATTCCAATATCCAATTGAAGCTAGAAAACTAGCAGAGAGTGATTCTCATAGGTATATTGAAGAATACAATAGGGGATGTAGATGGTGTGAACACCACAACATATTTTGAAGTAATGGATATGGTGGATGATTCTATACCATTTCCAACACTATTGGGAATTGATTGGGCCTTTAATAATCAAGCCATATTTAATTTAAAGACTAGAAAGATGATATTTGAAGCTTGTAACTTTAGGTTAGTACCACCTTTATATCCCTAGGATTTTGAAAGATATGTAAAACTTGTGCCTGACAATGTTCTTGAGGATGATGTGAACCTGTTGTATAGGACTATTGCGCGAGATGAAGACTATGTGATTCCAACTGTAGATGGAGTACTTAGTTGGAGGAATATTAATTCTAAAATATCAGATTCAAATACTAGAGTAGAAAAGTATAAGCAAATATTACATGAAGTATCTACTAGGAGGTGCATTAGAGTTACATGCACAGTAAGATGGGTTGGGATAGAAGTAAGACCATTTCCCACATTTACTGAAAAGGACAATTTAGAAATATTTCTCACAAAGTTTGAATCATAGGTTTGGATACTCAAATATTATTAGTGTTGGATATATCACTAAGGGACACACCTACACAATGGTGGGGCACACATAAGAAGGTAATCCAGGACTGGTATTAGTGTAAGCGACTGATGTGCGTAAGATTTGGTAGGAGTCAGTAAGATAGACCCTTACAGAAGTATGATGGAAGAGGGAACCCAAGACATCACATAAATGACTGTGTCACTAACTAGAGATTGATACCACCAAGGTAATGGATGTGTTACTTTATTCATACTTTAGAAGGAATACCATGTAATTGGTACAAGGAGCAAGAACTGCATAGAGAAATTGCAAGTTGGGGTGCAATGCAAGAAAAATTTATTAGGACTTTTTCATTTTAAAGTGAGAATCCATGGGTGGGTATAACATTACATAGGATCAAATGGAAGATATTTGAAGAGTATGGGGTAGATACATTCATAGTAGATAGATATTATAGAAAATAAACACATGAACAATTAGTTTATTGTTATCATATCACAGAGGATGACGAAGTAGAGAAAAAACCACATGACATACATATATTAGAAGGGGAAGGAGAAAGAGGGTTGGAAGGAACCCTGTTACAATCAAAAGAGTTTACTAAACCTATGAAGATTAAAAAGGTCAATATTGGGACTGAAGAGAAACCCAAGATAGCCACCATCTGAGATTATTGGGAGAGTGAGACAATGGAAAATATAATTGAATTATTGTGCAGGTATAGTGACTTATTCCCAACCACATTTTTAGAAATGAAAGGGATAGTAGGAGAACTTGGGGAAATGAAGATACCCCTCATACTAGAGGCAAGACCAGTTAGACAAAGACCATACAGATTAAGCCCCATCTATGAGCAGAAGGTGAAGGAAGAAATTGGCAGAATGTGAGAATCATGAATCATAAATCCTGTGGAAGAGTCATAGTCGATTAGTCCTATGGTTGTCCCAGAAAAGAAGATTGGATGGATTAGGATACGTTTGGATATGAGGAAATTAAATGATGTATGCTTGCATGATCCTTTTCCTAATCCATTTACAAACCAGGTTTTAGAGAATGTGGGAGGACATGAAGTGTACTCCTTCACAGATGGATTTTCAAGTTACCATCATATCAGAATTGCTCCGGAGGATAGGTACAAAACTACATTTGAAATAGAGTGGGGGTCCTATTAGTACACAGTAATGCCATTTGGTTTAAAGAATGCACCAACAATATTTTCTATAATAGTAGTAGTTGCATTCAAGGATTTTATACATAAATTTTTAGAGGTTTATCTGGATGATTGGACATTATTCAGTTTATTGAAGGACCATGTGGAAATTCTGAGGTTAATGTTATAAATATTTAGGCAATGTCAGATCTCAATGAACATTAAGAAATTTATATTCAACTGACTATTTGGCATCCTACTTGGGCACACAGTATGCAAACAAGGCTTGATAGTAGACCCTACAAAGATTGTTGTTATTGTCAATTTACCACCACCAAAGTTAGTGCACCAATTGAGAGCAACATTGGGCCACACAAGGTAATACAGAAAATTCATAAATGTTTATGCAAACATTATTATTCCCATGGAAAATATACTAAAGAAAGACATCATGTTTCAGTGGAATGATGAATGCCAAGAATGTTTGGACATACTGAAAGAGAAGATGGTGAAAACACCAATTTTGATCTTTCCAGATTGGAAAAAATAATTTCATGTTCATGTGGATGCTTCATCCTTTTCACTTTACCAGTTTTGACACAACTAGGTTAAGGAGACATCGATCACCCAATATATTTTGTTAGTAGAAAGTTGTCTGAGTCTTAGTAGAACTATAATACTACAGAAAGGGAAGGTTTGTCTATGGTATATTCCCTATTGAAGTTCAAACATTATTTATTGGGTCAACACTTTAATATGTTTACAGATCATTCCTCTTTGAAGTACCTAGTTAACAATCTAGTGTTGGGGGTGTTATTTTTTCAGAAATATGATTTTGAAATTATAGTAAAAATAGGTAATTTGAATGTAAGAATAGATCATCTGTCAAGAATTACTAATGGAGAGGAGACAAAGAACTTGGAGAATTTTTTTCTTGATGCTAACTTACTTTCTGTCTAGATTGAAGATGATTATTTTGTTGACATTGTTGGATTTTTTAGCACAGGAATGTCTCCCAGGGAATTTACTTTCACATAGAAAAAACAATTTGTAGTGTGCATTGTAGAATATCAGTTGATTGTAGGTCATTTATACAAGTTAGGCAAAGATGGAATTCTGAGAAGATGTGTGATGGAGAATGAACGCTCCATGGTGTTAGTAGAAGAACATGAAGGCATAGCTGGAGGGAACTATGAAGGAAAAACTACAACACAAAAGGTGTTGCGCACAAGATTATGGTGGCCTACAATACATAAGGATGCAAAGGAATACTATCATACCTATGATGTCTTTCAAAGGGTGGGAAACCCATCTAGAAGGGATGAAATGCAACTTTTTCCCCAAGTAACTTTATAGGTATTTAATAAATGAGTTTTGGATTTCATTGGACCCATTAACCCACCAGCAAGGAGGTCGAGAGCTAGATACATCATCATTGTGGCAGATTACTTAACCAGGTAGGAAGAAGCAACCCCAATAAAGGATTGCAGCATAGAAACTGTAGTGTGATTTCTCTTTGAGAACGTGGTGACTAGATTTGGATGTCCCAAAATTTTGTTAAGTGATCAGGGAACTCATTTTATTAACAATACAATCAAATATATGGAAGAATAATTTGAGATACATCATCATAAGAGCATAACTTACCATCCCTGGGAAAATGGTACAGTAGAATCTTTTAACAAGATTCTAGAGAATGCATTGACAAAGATTTGTAATGTGAATAGGGATGATAGGGATTTGAAGGTATCAATAGTATTATGGGCTTACATGACTACATGCAAGAACCTTATAGGACAGACACCATTTAGACTGGTGTATGGGAAGGAAGAAGTGGTTACATTGGATTATTTAGTACCTAGTCTGTGCATTTCAACAATCACCAACATGAGAGAAGAAAGTGTTGCGTAGGAAATGTTGGATCAGTTGATGGAGCTGGAAGAAGACAAAATTTTAGCAGGATTTCACCAGGAGGTACAAAAAGCGAAGGAAAAATCTTGGCATGATAGGAGCATAAAGAAGAAAAGATTTAAAGAAGGATATGTAGTTCTCCTTTATGACAATAGGTATTTACAACACATTGGGAATTTCAAGATGCACTAGTTAGGGCCTTATCGGGTAGAGGCCATAAAAAATGGTGGTGTTATGCAACTGAAATATCTTGCAGGGAAGAATGTCAGAGCACTGGTGAATGGCAATCGATTGAAGTTGTATCAAGACATTCGACCTAACAACTTGAGGTAAAAATAGAGAGAGAAGGTATGATTGTACATATTGTATATAGTAGATGTTAGAAGAAAAAGACAAAAATCCATAAAAGGAAGAAATGTAACAAAAAGACAAAAAGATACCAAAATATTAGAGGGTTTTTGATGCAATAAAATTGTTAGCATTAACAGTGCGCAACATAAAAACCATTGTTGAAGACACTACGTGTTGGGAAGTAGTTGACCGGTACAAAAGTGCAATGCACAAAAAAAACTGAAAAAGTGAAAATTGTTGGTGTGGGATAGCTATCAGTACGTCGTCCTGCTATAAAGTCAGAAAAGAGGGGAAATAAAGTCATTTGTGGTTTTTGTTAAGGAGAATAACGAAGAGTGAAATTTAAGCTTGAGAGAGTTACAATTTGGGAGAGTAAGCTAAGAATTATAGATCATCAATTTGAATTTTAGCAAGATGTCACCACCCAGAGTTGGAGCACTGAGTAGGGTTGGTCGAAAAACAAGAAACAATGCTCGAGAGATGAAAATAGGGACACAAGACATGCTGACAATCATTTATGTGGATGAAATTCATACGCCAAAATATGATCCAACTAGCATGCAAGTGGAGGAGGAACAAAACCCATCACAGGAGGTCAGGCAACCTGAGGAAGACACGAAAAGGAAAGACTCTAACGTGTCAAGATGGAGAGAGCCACAACATGAATAACAATCCATGGGTTCATCAAAGTTGGGCCTAGAGCCCGAAAGAAGAGCAAGAAATAGAGAAAGAGGGTGTACCGAAGGCCAAGGCATCATCCCCGCAAGGGAAGAATAAAGCTCGAGATGAAATTAGTGCACAAGGCATACCGCACACATAGGTAGATTTGGTAATAGTAATGCAAAAAATCCCTGATGGAGTGAAGGTAGATGATGAAATGATAGGAGGGGTGAATGGGATCAGGCTTTGAGACCATGATGTAACAGATACAGTCAAATTAACGTATTTGGTGGAACAAAATTACACGGAAAGAAAAGGAGAGGGTACATCAGGTGCAACATTGTTGGAACCTATGCATTGGATCTTGGGGCTCTACAACACAAGGATTATGAACTTACTTGATATACCACACTTTGGGCATGGAAAATATATCAACGGATGTGTAAAAAAAATCCTAGAAAGGGTGCATGGAGGAATTTTGTGGATGGATAGGCCAGTGCCTATCAATGTGATTTGATCATAGTTATTACTAGGCTACTCATGAATGGGGAGAATCTAGAACAATATCTAGAGGATAAAACTAAGGAAAATTCCATCTTTGAAAAAATCAAGGCAAAATATGGCATGGATAAAGAAAATAGGGGAATCAATATCAACGACAGAAATGATCTAGCGATGATATTTTCTACAAGGAAGCTAGGGTTAAAATTAATGTGCAAATGCAGGAAGGAAGAAGTACTAGTAGGAGTGATATCGACTGCAGCGAAGTGCACGAAGGGGATCTTGATGAGTTGGTCCCCTTATTTACTCAATTATTTCCTGGAATAATATAAGGATACATAGTATTATGTCTTTGAGTTCCACTACTCGTGGGTACTCATCCTCATTGTTGTAACACCCTGTTTCCCCCAGTTTGTAAAAATAACTGGACTGGCCATAATTGTGGAAAACTCATGAATGTGAATATGTGATGTGAATGGACCTTATGGAAAAGGTCAATGAATGTGAATAACATTATGAATTTATATGCAGGACTATTGAGAGAGGATGTGCAGAAAAAGAGACCACGATGGCAGTGGAAGGCACCTGGAAAGGTGGCGTTAACTTCCACCGAGAATTAATACCGTATTTGGACTTCACTGGCCCGGAGAACCAAAAGCGGCTCGCTGGCCCCGAATTAAATGTCTCATAGGCTGGGAGGTCGATGGCTCCTCAGGAATTAATGAGGGATGGGGAGGTGAACCGCCCATCCAAAGAGCCATCATGACTGACCAGTGCGAGGGAAATTGCACCACATGCAACCTCGCAAGAGGATAAGGCATGGGGTAGAAGTGATTGGGGGCAGACGTGAGGGGAGGAAGAGAACTCTGGAAATACGTAGAGTGGGTGATAGTAGAGAGGAAGGAGAGTAACCTTCGGTCCTGGTCACTAGAAAACAGAGACGTAGTCTCACAGCATCATGGTCTCAGCTCGGGGGTGGCTAGTGGTAAATCCGCTGGGATTCGTTGAGCCTACGATTGGGTGGAAACGAGCACCCCTCTCAGCAGTTTCTTAACCCCTGGTGTTATTTCTGATAAGTGTTTTTCCTCTGGCATCTTGAAATATATATGTTTATTCTGTTAATTATGCCCTTAAGCTGTGAAATTGTGAATGATTTCATCGTAAGAATGTCTGTATGGTGTTTTTGATGAATACTGGTAGATGCATGTTTATAATGGAAAGACTACGTATGGCTTATGTCTTCATAAATCACTATTTGTATGCTTACTGACCAGGTTCAGACTGCATGTCTGATTCATGGGAGAAAGGTACCCTTATAAGCCTCAGATAGTACCCTAGGTAAGAACCTCCCCATAGAGATACCCTCCTTAAAAATCCCATCAAGAACCGGGAAAGCGAATGTGAAGGCGTAAGGCCTTAGTAACCCTGCACGAGGAGGAATGATCCTCTGTAAAACCTGAGATGGCAGCATAAGTATGAAGTATCGAATCGACGAATGAGATTCCATCGAGAGATCTATGGTCACTCATGACCGTTAGATCGGAAGAAGAAGATGGGGTGTTAAGTACCTTAACCCTGATAGGTATTAATCAATGGACAATATTCCATCGAGAAATCTGTGGTCACGCATGACCATTAGATTGGTAGGAGTAAGGAGGGTGTTAAATGCCTTACCCCTTTGTTTTCTGTGTCTTCGTGGACAACGAAGAATTCAGGACCGTAGATATTCAAGGTCCATGGGAGTATCTAGACCAATGATTTTTCCATGTCTAGGGAGTTGTTGAAGAATGACGAAGGCCACATGTCATAAGATTACCCATTTTGGGAAATCGGGAATCCTGATGACGAAAGTTCAGGATTTTCCATGGTGAAAACCCCAGAATAGATTTGAGCCATCCGAATGATAGAGGCCACGTGTCGTAAGATTACCCATTTCGGGAAATCAGGAATCCTGATGACGAGAGTTTGGGATTTTCCATGGTCAAAACCCCGAAATAGATCTGAGTTGTCTGAATGACGAAGGCCACGGGTCGTAAGATTACCCATTTTGGGAAATCGAGAATCGCAAAATCAGGGATCCTAATGACGAGAGTTCAGGATTTTCCATGGTGAAAACCCCAGAATAGCTCTGAGCCATCCGAATGATAGAGGCCACGTGTCATAAGATTACCCATTTCAGGAAATCGGGAATCGCAGAACTGGCAATCCTGATGACGAGAGTTCAGTATTTTCCATGGTGAAAAACCCGAAATAGATCTGAGTCATCCGAATGACGGAGGCCACGTGTCGTAAGATTACCCATTTCAGGAAACTGGGAATCGCGGAATCGGGAATCCTGATGACGAGGGCTCAGGATTTGCCATGGTGAAAACCCCAGGATAGATTTGGACCGTCCGATTTATGGAGGTTACATCTTAAGAGATTAACTGCATCGGGAAACTAGGGATCGAGAATTTGGGAGTCCCATATGAACAGACGAGATTCTTTCGGAGGGTCTCAGGGTCTGTGATGACCGTTAGATGTGAGGAAGAGATGTTGGCTTTAATTCGGGGCGCGAATGCACATTAAGGTAAGTAACGAGCAGATCTGGATGATCAGAGTCCACCCACCTAGATCTATGGCTGAGGTTTCATTCTGGAGCCCCCTTTTT
>ML796579.1:244445-257885 GCA_009831015.1 Picea engelmannii
TTGGGTTAACCAATGCCCCTACCACTTTCATGTGTTTAATGAACAATGTACTCAGTAAATTCTTAGATAAATTTGCACTAGTTTTTATTGATGACATATTAATCTACTCTAAGAATAGAGAAGAACATGAAGAGCATCTTAGATTTGTGTTGCAAGTGCTAAGAAAGCATCAGCTCTATGCTAAATTCAACAAATGTGACTTCTTTCAGAAGCAAATACACTACTTGGGACATGTTCTGTCCGAGGAAGGGGTAGCAGTAGATCCTGACAAGATCAGGTCTATCATGGAATGGCCTACCCCAAAGGATGTCTCAGACATCATATCCTTTATGGGATTAGCGGGATACTATAGGAGATTTATAAAAGGATTCTCCAAGATTGGTTGTCCAATCACTGCCCTCCAGAAGAAGGGGACAAAATTCATGTGGACTCAGCAATGTGAAGAAATATTTCAAACCCTGAAACATCTACTAACCCATGCACCTATGTTGAAAATCGCTAACCCAGAAGATGGATTCCTTGTGTGCACATATGCCTGTAAGGAAGGGCTCGGAGGAGTCCTTATGCAGGAAGGAAGTGTGATCTATTATGAATCCCGAAAATTGAACAAATATGAAGTCAACTATGTGACTCATGATCTAGAACTGGCTGCCATAGTGCATGCCTTGAAAATGTGGAGGCATTACCTCTTGGGAAGAAAATTTGTACTTATGACAGATCATTGTGGATTGCGATATTTGTTTGATCAACCAAAGCTCAATGCTAGACAAGCTAGATGGATGGCCCTCCTTAGTGAATTTGATTTTGAAATTAAACACATCAAAGGGAAAGAAAATAGGGTGGTCGATGCCCTTAGCAGAAGCATGAAAACAATTCACCTGGTAGCGGTGAGTACCTGCGAGACAGATGTCAAGAACAGAGTCAGAAATGCACAGGAGATAGATCCCTTTGTTCAAACTATGACCCTGTACCTACAGCAAGAACCCGCTGTAGTAAAATATGAAGGCTACCAGATGACCGAAGAAGGTCTGCTTACTTACAGAGATAGACTGTACATTCCAAATTGTGACGACTTGAAGAGGTTCATTATGGATGAACTACATAAAAGACCATACATTGGTCACCCAGGATACCGGAAAATGATCACTGCCACTCGAAAACAATTTTATTGGCCTGGATTGAAGAGAAACATAGCCAAATATTTTGACCAATGCATAGAGTGCCAACATGTTAAAGAAGAACATCGACACCCAGCAGGACTATTACACCCTTTACCCATCCCAGAATGGAAATGGGAAACCATCTCCATGGATTTTATCACTAGATTGCCAACTTCAACCAAGCAGAATGACTCCATTATGGTAGTGGTGGATAAACTGAGCAAGTTTTCTCATTTCATCCCCGTCAAATCAACCTGCAAGGCGATAGATATCGCCCAGATATTCATGAAAGAGGTATTCAGACTACACGGTATGCCGAAAGAGATAGTGTTCAACAGAGACACAAAATTTACTTCCAATTTTTGGAAATCACTGATGGCTGGTTTGGAGACCAAATTATTGTTTAGCACCACCTATCACCCTCAAACCGATGGACAGATAGAAAGAGTGAATCAAATATTAGAGGATATGTTAAGGATGCATGTAATGCATCAACCCAGGATATGGGAAGACTACCTGCCATTGGTAGAATTCACCTACAACAACGGCTACCAAGCCTCCTTAAAGATGAGTCCCTTTGAGGTCCTCTATGGTAGACCGTGTAATACTCCAGTCAGCTGGAGTAATCCTGTAAATAGGATTTCTTTTGGACCCGACATGTTGAAATAAATGGAACGACAAGTGACTCAGATAAAACAAAATCTAAAGGTCGCTCAGAACCGACAGAAAAGTTATGCTAATCAAAAGAGAACTCCAAGAGAGTTCAAAATGGGAGACCATGTATATCTTAGAATTAAGCCCAGAAGGATTTCCCTGAAAATGGGAGCTTGTGCCAAGTTGGCACCCCAGTATTATGGACCCTTTGAGGCTCTAGATAGAGTGGGACCTGTAGCCTATCAGCTAGCACTTCCTCCCACAGTAAAAGCACATAATGTTTTCCATGTTTCATTACTGAAAAAATATGTACATGATGCTAATCATATAATTGACTAGTCTATGATCCAGGTGGAACCGGAGGGAGAATTTATACCAGAACCCCAATGCATATTGGATAGAAAGGAAACCCCACTCTGGAACCGAACCATTGCACAGGTAAAGGTGCAACGGAGACATTTTGGCCCAGATGAGGCTACATGGGAAATGGAGGATGCCATGAGACAGGCATATCCAATTTTGTTTACTTTTGTACATACAATTCATGTTAAAAGGTAATAACATCGAGGACGATGTTCCTTTAAGGGGGAGGGAATTGTAACACCCTATTTCCCCCAGTTTGTAAAAATAACTGGACTGGACAAAATCGTGGCAAACTCATGAATGTGAATATGTGATGTGAACGGACCTTATGGAAAAGGTCAATGAATGTGAATAACATTATGAATTTATATGCAGGACTGCTGAGAGGGGATGTGTATAAAAAGAGACCACAATGGAGGTGGAAGGCACCTGGAAAGGTGGTGTTAACTTCCACTGAGAATTAATACCGTATTTGGACTTCACTGGCCCGGAGAACCAAAAGCATCTCACTGGCCCCGACTTAAATGTCTCGCAGGCTAGCAAGTCGATGGCTCCTCAGGAATTAATAAGGGTTGGGGAGGTGAACCACCCATCCGGAGAGCCATCGTGACTGACCAGTGCGAGGGAAATCGCGCCACACACAACCTCGCAAGAGGATAAGGCATGGGGTATAAGTGATTGAGGGAAGACATGAGGGGAGGAAGAGAACTCTGGAAATACACAGAGTGAGTGATAGCAGAGAGGAAGGAGAGTAACCTTCGCTCCTGGTCACTGGAAAATAGAGACGCAGTCTCACAGTATCATGGTCTCAGCTCAGGGGTGGCTAGTGGTAAATCCGCTGGGAGTTGTTGAGCCTACGGTTGGGTGGAAACGAGCACCCCTCTCAGCAGTTGCTTAACCCCTAGTGTTATTTCCGATAAGTGTTTTTCCTCTGGCATCTTGAAATATATATGTTTATTCTATTAATTATGCTCTTAAGCTATGAAACTGTGAATGATTTCATCGTAAGAATGTCTGTATGGTGTTTTTTATCAATATTGGTAGATGCATGTTTATAATGGAAAGACTACGTATGGCTTATGTCTTCATAAATTGCTATTTATATGCTTACTAACCAAGTTCAGACCGCATGTCTGGTTCATGGGAGAAAGGTACCCTTATATGCCTCAGATAGTACCTTGGGTAAGAACCTCCCCATAGAGATACCCTCCTTAAAAATCCCATCAAGAACCAGGAAAGAGAATGTGAAGGTGTAAGGCCTTAGTAACCCTGCACGAGGAGGAATGATCCTCTGTAGAACTTGAGATGGAAGCATAAGGATGAAGTATCAAATCGATGGATGAGATTCTGTCAGGAGATCTGTGGTCACTCACGACCGTCAAATCGAAAGAAGAAGACGGGGTGTTAAGTACCTTAACCCTGATAGGTATTAATCAATGGATGATATTCCATCGAGAAATCTGTGGTCACGCATGACCATTAGATTGGTAGGAATAACTAGGGTGTTAAATGCCTTACCCCTTTGTTTTTTGGTTCTTCATGGACAACGAAGAATTCGGGACCGTAGATATTCAAGGTCCATGGGAGTATCTGGACCGATGATTTTTCCACGTCCAGGGAGTTGTGGAAGAATGACGGAGGCCACGTGTCATAAGATTACCCATTTCAGGAAATCGAGACTCGAGAAATCGGGAATCCTGATGACGAGAGTTCAGGATTTTCCATGGTGAAAACCCCAGAATAGACCTAAGCCGTCTGAATGATGGAGGCCACGTGTCGTAAGATTACCCATTTTGGGAAATCGGGAATCTTGATGATGAGAGTTCAGGATTTTCCATGGTCAAAACCCCGGAATAGATCTGAGTTGTCCGAATGACGGAGGCCATGTGTCATAAGATTACCCATTTCGGGAAATCAGGAAGTGTGGAATTGGGAATCCTGATGACGAGAGTTCAGGATTTTCCATGGTGAAAACCCTAGAATAGATCTGAGCCATCTGAATGACGGAGGCCATGTGTCATAAGATTACCCATTTCGGGAAATCAGGAAGCATGGAATCGGGAATGCTGATGATGAGAGTTTGGGATTTTCCATGGTGAAAACCCTGAAATAGATCTGAGACGTCCGAATGACGGAGGCCACGTGTCGTAAGATTACCCATTTCAAGAAATTGAGAATCGCGGAATCAAGAATCTTGATGACGAGGGCTTGGTATTTTCCGTGGTGAAAACCCCGGGATAGATCTGGACCGTCCGATTTATGGAGGTTACGTGTCGAGAGATTCACCGCATCAGGAAACCAGGGATCGAGAATTCGGGAGTCCCAAATGAACGAACGAGGTTCTTTAAGAGGGTCTCAGGGTCTGTGACAATCATTAGATGTGAGGAAGAGATGTCGGATTTAAGCCAGGGCGTGAATGCGCATTAAGGTAAGTAACGAGCAGATCTAGACGGCTAGAGTCCACCCATCCAGATCTACGACTGAGGTTTCATTCCGGAGCCCCCTTGCTATTCTGCCTTTAGCGGTGGGGGGAGAGGTTTGGAATCGGACATGCAACTCTCAAATGGTTGAGATTAATCCACCTTTATCAACGGTGCTCAGGTGAATTCTGGACCCCCCTTGCCATTCTTCCTTTAATGGGGGAGGGGGGGTCCAGAATAGTGTGGCGTGTGAAATGGGGCCCCTTCCTGTCCAGTTGACTACCATGTCGCACTCCCCCTTTTCCACCTGTACTCCACTTAACCGTGTGACGGGGCCTGTTCTCATTGGCTATTATCTAGCCTTGTTGGGATTCATCCCTATTGGCCAGACGCTAGCCCTGTCGAGATTCGGCGGTTGCAGAGTCGAACGATTCAACACCCCTGTAGCGTCGAGGCGTGAAATAAAATGAGGCACCGCGATTATTTGAACTCTGACCATGACCCGCGACCACATGGGAATGGGGAGAGAGAAAGAGCTAGCCTGCACTGGGCCTCCATAGGTAACTTGGGGGCTCTGATTCAGCAGAAGACCAGAAAAATTTGATTGAGGTAGTGGGTATGTGACAATTGCACTTGTAGGGTGGAAAAAACTAGCATATAGTATGTTCCTTAAAATATTAGGAAATTTTGGTGCATCCCGATACACTTCCTTAAGGAGAAGAATAGACCCAAATATGAAGAAAGTGAACAATGATGGATTCAATCTATACCTTTCAGTGATCCAGAACCACTTAGCCGACACATGGAGGATTTCCCCTCAAAAAGCCTAAGAGTTTGGACAGATTTCCAACTTTCAGGAAACACACCATAGCTTGTGGTTGTCGGCGAAGAGGGATCGAACCAACGAGTGGATACAACTGAGCTACTGCATGATGACGTAGGATATACAAATGGAGGTCCAAGAGTGGCATGATGAATGGAAGGTTCCATTAATTTGAAGGACAATTCCAATAGTAAAAACTCGGACGTAGGACATAATATTTCCTGCGCAATAGAAAGAAATAAATTGTGCCAGCAAGAAGAAGAAAAAGACAACACAAGTTCTAGTGGGGGAAAGAAAACCAACTCAAAAGAAATGGAGGAAGCAGAAGAAACCACAGGGTGGATCTACAGAAGGTCCACCACGCACAAAGAAGACACTAAGAGATACAACAGAACAAGTGTGCATAGAAGAAGAAAGGACAGAGACACATGATATACCTTTGGAGGAAGAAATTGGGCAGGGGACAAGAATGGATACATAGATTCCAGAGACACCTGAGCCATCATATGCCCAAAAGAAGAGAATAGGGGAGAAATCAAGTGGCTCCAAGAAGAAGGTGAAGGCCCATAAAATAATTCCTCACACATCACTGACAACAGATGATGTCAAACTAGTAACCACAACAATTGAATATTGGCTATCAGAGGTTTGGGAGAATTCTGAGAAGCATAGTGCTTCAATTTTTGAGAAGGTGTAGGAGGTAAAATCTGTGCTGGAACAATTAAAAATCAGGGCAAAGTAGCAACAAAGATACAAATTAGTGAAGACTATGAAAAGAGTTCCAACAAGGGAAACAATTTAGATCATGGCGTAGTGAAGTGAAAGCTTCATGATAACACTAGATATGTTGTACGTTGATGAGGAGGTAGGACAAAATCCCCTAAAGGAGATAGATAAATTGGAATTGGAATTTCCAAATATCCCAACAAAGGTGTTATACAAATTACATATTAGTGTCACATAGGAAATTTAGTCCAGAGCAAGGTCGGATATGAAAAATCTACAGATAGCCCGGGAAGAAAAAATCTCATTAAAGGAAGCAGTTATCCAACAAGGTCAGGAGAAGAAGTTACAGCAACAAAAATTGGAAGAGATGAAGAAGTACATTGGCATAGTATTCCAAACCATCCCAAACAGCGCAAAGTCAGAGGAAGTATCTTCTGAGAAGAAGATCGGGAAAATAGCATAGGCCTTGGAGCAGTACATAGACCAAATAAAGGAGTTGGAGGAGTGTGAAATACCCACTACTCCTCTAGAAGTAAGAGTGAAATGAGAGAAAGATGCAACACAATATGCAGAGAATGTAGCACAAAATATACATAAGATGATAGAGTTGCTGGAAACAAGTGGCCAACTATGGACATATTTACAAGAAGATGGAAGCTTGCAGGAGTTGCAAGGAAAGGAGGATAGCGTCCATGCATCAATGGCAGACTTGAAATAGAGATAGAAGACAGAAGAAAATGTCACTACCATAAAATATTAATACAATTTCACTTCCATAAAATATTAAGACAATGTCACTGCCATAAATGAAGAGTCTGTAGTCAGAATAAAAAGCAGTGCTAGCAAAGAAGATTGCAAGGAAAGCCCAGTTGGAGCCTCTGTGGGAAAAGGCTGAACAACTAGTCATGGAGATTGATGCAACAAAATCAAGGGTGGAGCAGATAGGCTTGGAGGGAGGAGAAATATTGAAACCTCCAGTCACTGAGTAGATGGTAGAATCCATGGTGGAGAAGAGAAAACAGGCTCGGGAGCAATGCCATCAAGTAGTAGAGATGTATGAAGAATTGGCACAGGAAGTGAAAGATGCAGGAGTCAGTGAGTGACTAAAGATGGTTCATGATGTGAGTGTTTGGGGCCTATTGGCGAAAGCCAATTTTGGGAAAAAATCAAGGCAGCATCGGAAAATGGGGAGCGTGTCAGAAAGTGAGAAGTGCACCAAAATTGGAGGAAAAGAAGAATCAGAAACAGAGAAAAATCTACACCGAGGAAAATTATTTACAAATTGGAAAACCTGTTGCGGAGTAGTTGGTAAGTGGAAAAGCGTTGACTTGGAGAATGGTTGGATCATGGACTAGTCAAGATTGAGTAGTTGGAAAGTGGACAAACCTAATCCACTTAGTGTTAGGGTTATTGTAAGGGATTTGTCCCATGTTTTGTATAAGTAGAATGTATTAGAACTATGGAAGGAGTTAGTGAGTTAGCCATTTTTTAGGTAGTCAAATAGTAGACTGGTTAGAAGTTCTCAGTTTTGTGACAACTATTGCGATCTGTGGAGATTGTGTGTAATGGAGGAATAAATGTACAATGCACAACACTAGATTTTGCATGAAGAATAATCAAGATCTGAAGCGACTCATATTTGTGGATGAATCCCCAAGAGGGAGCGGACCAAAATATATCTAGGTTATGGGTGTATGTGTGCAGTCTTTTTTATTATATTTTCTGTAATGAGTTTATGTTGAACAGGTTTAATGATAAAAGAATGAATATTTTGCACTAAGGATAAACTAATGACCTTTGTAGAGCAGCACTCATGAATGAATATCATATTTAGTATGCATATCTAAATATTATGTTACAGTAAAATGATAGATTTCATTTAGTATATGTTGTTACAATGGTTCATGAATTATGTTGGAATAGTTGAGTCGCTAGTTCGAGCTAAGGTCATGCTAGGGATAGCTTAATAAATGAGGGTTTGTGAGCTAGTTGTTGAATAGATATGATGTCCCTAACAATGAAGCATATCCCATACCATGGTTGTAGACACCTGATTCCTGCAACCACCCATTGAAGCCATCTCAGGTGAGACTGTGCAGTGCACTTTGTGTGATGTGTTTCCTTCTGGTATCTAGAAGGGTCGATTGTCAAAGGATTGTAGGTAATCCTGTATTTAGAACCCGAGTCAGCCCATAATATCCAAAAAACATCAATTTAGCTAGTGAATTAGTCTAAGATAGGGTTATTATAAGTTAGTAGAATATTCAAAGAATACAGTTTAATGGTTGTTCAATCAATTCTTCACAAGAGCAATAGAAATCAATTTCTTTTGGGATTATGGATTTAATTACAACAACAACAAATAAATTGTAGAAATAAATGACAATAATGTTCTAAGGATGGAGAAATAAATTCTTCAAGTGTTGGCACATCAAGGCCTCAAGCTCTAAGTCTCAAAGATGGAATTTTGGCTAGAGTGCAAGCTCTTTTGGGATCTCACAAAATCCTCTTCTCCTTGGACATCTAAAGGGGTAGCAGTTTAGTGATTTAGAATCATTTCTAGACAAGATCCTTTTGACTATTAACAAGTGGAAAAAAACTAGAGAGAGGAAGAAGCACTTTATGTCCCTCTCCTTCGATTTAAGAGAAAGCCATTTCATAATCTTAAACATGAACAAGTAAAACATACCATAACCATTAAAATCATGAAAATAAATTACAGATTTTTCTTACATCACCAAGAATAATCAAGTAATAAACACCTTGTTGCAGAAATTTCCACCAAAAATCATCAAAAAGAATCCATAGCAAAGTCTCCAAGTGGTGCGCACTAGTAAAATTCAACAAAGGATCCAGTAGGGAGAAAATTTCTAAATTGTCCTCTCTTGTGTGAGGAGAGTTATGATGAAAAATGATATGAGGCTAGCCATATTTATATGGTAAATCCTAGACTCATTAACCCAAATGTTGTGTATTTTCACAAAATTGAGCCTACTTCTTAATTTTCTCATTAAAGTTATAATAAATTTAATTTTTACAAAGAATAACCCTAAAAAGGGTGATTCCATCCATTCTAGGGTAACTTTTATCTCTCATTGAAGGATGTTGGGATTGTAAAGTGTAAGTCTAGACCTCCAAAGGAAATATACCATGTTCACACATACCAAAATCCTTTTCAAGCATATCCCACATAATCCATCCATAAAACCCTATCCTTAGGTGACATCATGTGATATGAGGGTGACGTCTAGGCCTCTAAAGGGTGGCTTCCAAGTGTGTGAGGATGGGAACTGGTCTCTCGTGCCATGCCATAGTGCCTACAAAGGAAATGACCCCCTTTATTCACTATGAAACTGGTGATCACAATCCTTCCCTAAACGTGGGGTCTCTGCATCCATCATTGGGCTCCAAAGCCCTCGTGAAGTTCCAAAGAATTCATTGCATCATCAAACCTATTCACTGGGAAAGGTCCTGCAAATACAAATACATACACCCTCAGAGGGTCCATAAGTCACAATAGTGATGCCATGTCAGCCACCTCTAATAATCAAAGCACTCGAACATGTGCATCGAACCTCCCTTTTCAAACTAAACAAATGATCAAATACCTTATACAATTTTTCAAATTTATGTGTGGAAGGGGTTTCACAACATCCTATTGGGCAAATCAATCCTCAATTCAAGGGTGTTTCCCAAGGGAAACCCATATAATCCTTGTATAAGTATGAGGTGGAGTGGGGTAAAAATTATGGGCTTGGGATTCATTTTTTCTTTCCCAGGTAATATCTCACAAGAAATCCCTGAGTACTTCCTCACTTTGTGGATGGTAAATGGGGTAAACCACTGACCCTAATGTCCGTGGAAGACCTAACCCCAAGGGGGAACAAGAGATTTGAACCCATGACCTATTTCGTTGGGGATAGCTTCACGTCTGACTCATAACCACTTGAGTTGACCCTTGGGGCTTGGGCATGGGTTTCATGACATAAAAGGTTTCCTATTGTGTCATTTATGGGTGCCTTTGTAGAGGGTGTGTTTCACATCTATTTTCAATGCAATTTTTTTTCCAAACTCATTTATTTCCATTAATTAATTATAGTCCAAAAAAATTGGGTACTATAAGACATGGAAATAAAATAGTATCACAATGTCACTTGAATATAGAGGTACACAGAGTTCCATATGCATGGAAAGAGAGGGACGCTAAATATGTGTACACACCTCAACAAGCAGGACATATATATAATGTGAGTTTGTTTTTACAGGTCTTTTAATTCCTTTAGGGAAAATGTTTCATCGTTCTCTAGACCTCTTGCAAGAGAATCTCGAAGGTTATGATTTTGATTTTATATTTTACCAGCTACATTCCCTCTGGGCCTTCAGACCCTTCTTCCCATTAAATGAGATACAATCACTTCTTGGGTCAGAACACCTGAAAGTCCCAAAATATGAGGAGACAAAAGGGAAGAGGTATGGAAAGTGATAAGTATGACTGGGAGTGGTACAATGACTCTTCAAGGAACCCCCAGTAGAACCCTATTGTTGAGGGTGACTAACATACTAGGATGAAATGACACCCATAAAGGTTAAATAAGGAAAAGTGTATAATTTTCAATAAAAAAAATTGTAATTAAGAAAGAATTCTTTCCAACATATTCAAATGCTTCAATTATTAGGGTGACACTTTCTAGGATACCAGACGTATTACCTATTGAAGAAAGATTTGTTTCCCTCTAGGGAAAGGACATTGTGATAGAAACTTCTCTACCATTGGTGATGTATGGTGGCGCATCAATCAATAGGAGGGGCCCTATGAGGTTATGCTAGTCAAATATGGCTCTTGGAACTTCGTATCTGCTACCTATGGGCCTCGATAGTTGAACTACATAGTTACCTCCAGTTTGACGAGGTAAACTTAGGCTCCTAATTGGGGACATGTTCTCATTGTAGATTGCATGATAACCTCAACATTTGTTCTACGACCTGCACCTACACACTCAAGTAAAATTTTAGAGTACCTAGGGTGGCGCTATCACCCCTTGTTCTTATGAAAAATGATCAAGATACAAAAGTAAATACCTAAAATAAAATTCTATTCTAACATCTCCATGAAAACATATAAGTATGGAATAGAAATGATGCAATGTGAAAAAGAGAGAACATGTAAATCATATATGCAACTATGCTAAAACAACATGCAATATGAAATTCCTACCTACCCTACCAATCTAATCTAGGTTAGTCTTAATGTTAGGTATAAGCATATAAACAGTACAACCATGCTAGCATTGTATCACAACACCTACCTTTGTGCTTCATCATAAACCAAAGAAACAATAAGTTAAGAACAAAAGTAACATGAGTTAGATCATGTAATATATCATAGGTAATCTTAAAATATAACTCATGGAGGAGGGAGGGAAGGAGAAAATATTTCCAAGAGGTATCACCACAACCCTGCCCCATGCATCTAGAAATAAGGCCAAGAAAATCAGATGAAGGAATATCGTCATCATCATCTACAAAGTTGTCACCAAAAGGTCGAGAAGAAGGGATGAGAAGGAATATACAAAAATTTAAATGGTTGTCTATGGTAAAATAGGGTTCAAGGTAAGGGATGAAATCAATCCTAGAGAAAAAAATTTGCTCCTAACCAAAGGATTATTGATTTTGTGTGCGAAACTGAAAAGGCCTAAAACAAACCAAAGTTTGAAAACAACTCTATCTAATAGGAAAGTGACCATAATGAGGGGAACCCCCAACCATATTTGTAGTAGAACTGCAAGATGAAAGTGGAGGAGGTTGGAAACTCCCATCACAAAAATACTTCTCTAGGAAAACCATGTCCTCACCCTTGTCAAAATTAGAGAAAAATGGTGGTAGAAAATTATCTTCACAGAACAAATACAAGTGCTCAAAAGAATAATTACCAAACTCCCCCTGTTATGACCATAAATCCTCATCACAATGCTGGATTAAATAATCCTTGGGTGGTTGGAACAAATTCGTAATCATGTAATCTTCTTGTTGCCAAACATCTGGATTAGTAGAAATCACATATCGTTGTTCTAAATGAAACAATTGAAAATTACCTTCAATATCATAAATGGGATCTCCATCATGACCAATAACATCCCACTTATGTCTCCCATCATGTATGAATTCATAAATACTATGAATCACATCATTAAATTTATTATAACATGAAGGTTATTGTGATATACCTAGGGAGGTAATATGGGGTGCCTAGGGAGGTACCCAATGGGAATGTAGTTATGTGTTATTAGTGGAAGTCATTTAATATATGAGAATGTGGTCATTCAATGTAAGGTGGACTAGGTCCACTATATTAATAAAGGCTCATTATGGTAGTTGGATGTAATAAATGTGAGAAGGCTCTCTAGAAGGTTCCTAGGAGATAGGGAGAGCTATATAAAGAAGTCTAGGCAATGTAATGAAACATAGTGAAGAATATTGTGATTGTACAAGCAAAGATTGCTTGAGTTTTATCCTTCCATAAGGATTAATATATGGTGTTACCCTACCTCAAGGGTTTTGGATATTTCTTGTGTTCATTGTTATATGGTTTATGGTTTATTATTGGTTATTTTTGAAATATATTTGCAGATCTAGTATAGGTACTTAACAATTGGTATCAGAGCACTTTCCTTGGCCAAAGAAGGGAAGATTTGTTTTCTCTTTTTGCAGAATTGTTTTTTTTCTAAGGAAGAAAAAGAGGGCGGCGCAGTTCAGGTTCATATCTAAAGTTTTTTGAGCTGAATTTGGAAAAACAAATTGGATATTTGAATTCCTCTCGGAAAAATACCCAATTTCAAAAAAAAAATCAGCCGAAACGGAGTTCGGGAAGTAAAGTTATGAGCATTTTAAATTCAACAGTTTTTCAGGGTTTTTCCGGAAAAAGCTGCGATTTTCTGTCGTAACTTCTTGATCTATTTTTTGGGGTTTTTTCATAGAAAGATGTATTTTACAGGGAAAGGTGATGGCCCTAGTATTGAATCATTCAATAAAAAAAATAAAATCAGCATGGGGAGATACTTGGCCCTATTGGGTAGGTTTCAAATTGCAAGGTGATGCTGCAATTTGGTGGAAATCACTTGATTATAAGGAGAAGATGAGACTCTCCAATGGATAAATTGAAAAAATATTGTTAGACAAGTGGTCTCATGGAGAAAATAAGGATAAAGAGAGAACCAAGAGTTTGTTTTCATGTGAAAAATCTATATTACAGGTTCCTGGTTGTATTCATAAAGAAAATATCATTGTTTCTATTAAC
>ML796579.1:258456-273327 GCA_009831015.1 Picea engelmannii
GGAGGTACCCAATGGGAATGTAGTTATGTGTTATTAGTGGAAGTCATTTAATATATGGGAATGTGGTCATTTAATGTAAGGTGGACTAGGTCCACTATATTAATAAAGGCCCACTATGGTAGTTGGATGTAATAAATGTGAGAAGGCTCTCTATAAGGTTCCTAGGAGATAGGGAGCAGATCTGGTATAGGTATTTAACAGTTCTAGTACATACACGGATTTCTCTAACACTTCTTCACTTTCTTAATCATAGAATAGAGCATCATCAAAATACTGGAAAGGGAAAGTAATTACCACATTCTCTTCTTCTTGTGCAGGAGGAGTGGAAGTTTGGATGAATTCATCAAATGGAGGAGCCACCATCAACATTTTGTCTTCATGAGGAGCCTCTTTTCCAATCTCTTCCTTGGGTTCTTGGTTTTGAGTATGATACATCTATTTGAGCTCTTATAAAATATGTTTGGTGAACCCTTTGTCATCTAGGATTGTTGTGCTATATATTGAAGAACAACTTCATATGTTTTCTAATATGGGTGTCAATAATCAATAAATATGTTAATTATGTCTATGAGAGAAGATATTCCCTTCATCTTACAACAATCCTTGATCCAATCTTGTGCTTCCAGGGGTAAGCAATATATGAATAATTTTATTTTTACATCTTCCTAAGGTGTTCCTACTTTATGTATATACTCAAGAAACCTTAAAACATGAAGGGTTAGAGAAACCCCCTCAAATTTTGGATAGTCTTATAAATATCTTTTATTAATTTTGAACTCATTTGGATACCCATGAATATTCTCAAAATCAATGGAAGGGAATCTTTCATGGAGATCCATAATTCCATTGCTTGGAAAATAGCTCAAAATGTTTTAGTGGACTCACCGGATGACCCTTCTAGGATAATCAAAGGAAATGAGTGAATCACCCTCAGTGGATTTTCTAGGTAGGCGTGTAAAATAAGGGCTTTGAGAAAGCTCATAAAATAGGAAAATTGACTCAATTGTCCCCAACAATGGTGGAAAAAATGTTATCACACAATTTGTAATTGTCCAAATCCCAATACAAGTAGGTGAAATTGGAATAACAATAGGATATCCCACCATTGTCACCTAAGTGATAAATACCCACTTTTAGGGATGGATGGAGGTCTCTCCTAAGGGAGGTGTCCCCAGTGACCTAAATGGATAGGTAAGCCAAGGATATAGTTAAGATATACCCCCCTCTAGAGTGACTTTGATCTCTCAATGAAGGATGTTGGGATAGAAAAGTGTAACTCTAGGACTCCAAAGGCCACACATCATTCTCGCATGTGCCAAAATACTCTTTAAGCATCTTCCACATCATCCATCGATCAAACTCTAGCCCTAGTTGAGGTCATGGGATATGAGGGTGACGTCCAAGCATCCAAAGGTTGGTTCCCAAGTGTGGGAGGGTGTGAACTGGTCTCTCGATCCATACTAGAGTGTGTACAAAGGAAACAACCCCTTTCTTCACTATGCAACTGGTGATTACAAGCCTACCCCAGACGTGGGGTCTCTGCATCCATCATTGGGCTCCAAAGCCCTCATGAATGTTAGAACAAGTCATCTCCTCATGAATACATGTTCACTATTAAATGTAATACAAAGACAAATAAATAATCCTTCCAAGGGTCCATAAGTAACAAGAATCATGCCAAGTAAGTCACATCTAACAATCAAACCACCTGAACATGTGCATGAAACCTCATCTTCAAACTAAAAAAAATCTCAAAGAATTTATAAAAAAATTCAAATTTATGTGTGGGAGGGGTGTCAAGGAATTATATTGGGTTATTTAATCCTAGATTCAATGGTGATTCCCAAGGGAAACCAATATAAGCCATGTATGAGTGTGAGGTGGAGTGGGGTAAAACTTCTTGGAATGGTTTTCATGACATACAAGGGTTCGTATTGTCTCATTTATGGGTTCCTCTGTAGAGGATGTGTTTCACCTTCATTTTCAATGCAACCTTTTCCGATTCCATTTTTTTTCATTAATTAATTAAATTCCAAAATAATTGGGTACTACAAGACATGGAAATAAAATAATACAACAAATTCACTTTAAGCTAGAACTACATATAGTGCCATATGCATGGAACGAAAGGGGCACTGCATACATGTAGACACCTCAACAGGTAGGACTTCTATATAATGTGAATTGAACATCTATATAAGATAAAATCCAAATAATAACCATTGGATTAAATAAATACAAATTTATAGCAATGCATACTAAAGAAACACACTAAGAAAACACGTTTACGTAAAGACACATTGGACCAATTTGATCTTAACTAACTCTTGAGTGTCTAAAAATCCTAACATCCCACCTTAATAAAAAATTGGGATAGGATTGAATAATTTACAAAGGTGACACAATAGGAGAAGGAAGGAGGAATTAGGTCCTATCACCCCTTAATGATAACTTCCTAAACTCCTAACATAGATTGAAGTTTGGAAAACTTCACTTGTGTAAGAGACTTTGTGAAAATGTTTGCAACTTGAACGTCTATAGGGAAAATGGCACTTCAATATCTCAATCATGAATGAGATTTATGATGAAGTGCATGTGTATCTCGAAGTGTTTGTTGTGTTGATTTTGAATTGGATCTTTGGAAAGCTTGATGGAACTTTGATTTTTGCACTAGAGGGTTGTGAGATAGTGATGATGGAATTCAAAATCCAAAAGGGTTTGTTGAAGCCACAAGGATTCTTGACTTGCATTAACCATTGCTTGATACTTTTTTTCTCTAAATAAAGGGAAATATCCTATTGTTTCTTATAAGACGAAGTGATAGGTCTGAAACCAAGGGTGAAAACATAAATTACAATACAATTTCGATCATCAAGGTCACTGGCCCAATATAAATAAGTGAAACCAACCAACAAAGGATTCCTTCTCGAAGTGTAATTTATTCCAAGATGAATCATACCCCAGACTTACCAAATTATCATTTTTGTTACTTTCTAAGGACTTTCATGGGGTGGTTTCACATACCAAGAAACAAGATGAAAAACAAAAGAAATATCAAGACCAGTATGAGTCAAATATAAGAGGCTACCAGATAATTTATGGTACAAAGTGGCATCAACTTTAGGAGTGGTACAGGTGGAAGCAATATTGAATCCATAAAAGAAGGGAGAGCAGGTTGGTTTATAATCTTCCATGTGAAAGAGATGAACAAGGTCAAAATAATATTTATATGTACCTGTAATGTTGATTACTACAAGTTGCAAAATATTATCTTTCTCTCTAATAAGAGAATCAAAAAAAGATTCAAGAGTGGGAGCTTGGTAAGCACTCCTAAAATATTTTATAATGGCATAAAAGTTATATACAAAGATATAATATGCACTACAAAGCTTAGTAAGAATATCATATATGTAATGATATTCCTTTATATCTATTTTACAATATTTAAGAAAAAGTATAAGTTTTTTGAATTTAGATAAATAATATTTAATGCAAGGAAAATCATTTGGAATTAAATTCGTTAGTTGATTTTTAATATGGTGGCCTTGAATAATATCATCTTTACCAATCACAACTTGAATATTTTCCAAAGATTTATCTGGGTCATTCATTCCTTGAAGGTGAGTGCATAAATTAGGAGAGATGGGAATTATGATTAGTCCATCTTATTCATCATTCATATTATCCAATTTTGATTTATTTTTATCACCAAAGGGGGATTGTTAAGTTCCCAAGGTAATCCAGTACAATCCTTTACTTCTTAGTAGATCCTCCATATGGAATTTCCATGAGATGTAACTGGTACCAATAAGAAAAATATCACTTGGAGAGGCCACATTATAAAATACACAGATAATATGGATTCAAAATATAAAATGACTGTCTCGATGGAAATCTCTTGAAAAAATAGGATGTTTAAAGAAAATGGTACTGAAAATGAATTTTGAATGTGAAAGTTAAGACTTTTCAGAAAAAAAGGCATAAATGGTAATCAAAGAGCCACATGGAAAGTAGAAGTTGGTCCACGTGGTGATGTCCATCCTCTAACTTTTCCTATAATATCACTTTTACAAATAAGTTACTTATGAACTGACTCACTTTTATAGAATAAGTGAGATTCACTTTTACAATGAATGTGCATGAACATTTTTAAAAAGTAACTTAAAAAATGACTTCAACTCAAGACCTCTGATTAAATAAAGAACTTTTAACCAAGTGATCTAGTGAAAAACACAAAACAATATTAATGAAGGAGGATGGTGGTGCTTTTGTTGTTGTTTTTGTTTTTGTTGGAGATCTGCCTCAAAGTGCATGCTTACCCAAAATCAATTCTTTTTTTCTCACACTCACACAAGAAAAGAAAAAATTCAAAAAAATAACTCCAAATCTCAACAACAATGGGGTTATATCTCAATTATCTTACCCGTAAAATGCAACGTTTCTCTTTGTTTATGATTTCCTGATCTCATATACAACATAGATAAAAGAGCATAAATAGAAGAGAAAACACTTTCCACTCTATTTCTGATCTATTGAGATTGCACAGAGCCCACGGAAAAGACAATTCATAGACCAGAAATAGTAGAAACCCAAAAATGGAAACAAAAACATGAAATATTAGATATGTAATTTTTTTAAAAGGACATATTCAAACTTTATACCTATGGATGTGACTTAGAGAGTTTCTAACTGAAAGAAGCACTCTGGACATAGTGGAATGGTATTCTTATCCTATAAATGAATAGAAATAGCATAAAATAGAAATGTGACAACCCGGATTCAAGATCTTGATCTACAATGTGAGAGGGTCTTCAAACGGGGTTTGATACCATGTTTGACAAAAAAAGGTATTCCCACACAGGATGAACACCTTCAATAACCACTCACACAACTTGATCAAATATCCACACATTAATGTTTTTATATTGTTAAAACATTGAAGAGGGAAATATTCCATGGCCCTAGACAACATGGCCACTCGAGGTAATATATTAATGAAAAGGAAAAATATTTTACAGGAGAGTTTATCACAATAAATCATCAACAACTCACCCTCCATTCTCTTTAAATATATTTCATGGAACAATTCGGTGTTTAGCCAGGAATCAATGTATCAATTTATATCGAGGAGAATATGAGTCACTGAATCACTCTCTTTCTATAACATATCATGACCATCAAATTACATAACTATAAATGCATATTAAATAAACACACTTTTACCTACAAAAACATTAGAACAATTTGATATTAAATAAATATTAAATCGTTAAATATCCTAACATGAGGAAATGAGTACAATCAACTTGATCACAAAAACCAAGTCACATGGAATTGATGACTCCCTCTTATTGATTTAAGGCATCCACCAATGGTGATGATGGATCCAAGGTACACAATCCTCTAATCCAGACCACTATAATATAAGTGTTGAATTCGATAGGGATGGGCTTGTTGAAGGAAAGGAAATGATGTATCCTTGAATTCAACATGAGGTAGAATGTTATTGAGAAATATTGATGCTAAGGGTGGACAAGAATACAATGAGAGGTGGACTTAAGAATTACCTTGTTTAAATAATAAATGCAAGGTTGGCATGGAATCAACTAATAAAATTCCACGGGGAATGGTTGATTACAAGGTACAAGCCTTTTCAAGGAAATATCAGTTAAACCATAGGGACAACTATAGTTCAAAGATGGGAAACATGTGAAGTGATGGAGGGATTGGTCCATGTACCCAAGTGAGGTGGGTCCTACCATAAATTTCCAGGGAATGAAAAGAAAATGTAATGAACGAAAGACATTTAAACTATGATAAATTCTAGGGAAATTGAGGCATGAAGTAAACCCATATCCATGAATAAAATTAGGATTTCCTACTCATAATTCAATAAATACCCAAGCATAATGGTGCTCAAGTAATTGATACAAATTTGTAGGAATTCATTAAAAACAAGCATGATTTAATTCAGCTTGAAAAATGGGCTTCCCGGTGAAGTATCAAACCTCAAAATTCTAAGAATACCATTTGAAAATCTCAAAAATATGATTCCAATGGTGTATATGGCGCATCAAATGAAATTTGGAGGAGGGGATAAACTATTGGGGGGAGGCCCTAAAGTTACCCCTCCCACCAAGTCAAAAATTGGGACTTGATGGTAAGTGTTCCATCGCCAATCTATATTTTAATTGCATAGAGAAGAATATGATATTGATCATCAACTATATGCAATGTGTATATGTTGTGCTGGTAAGGCCGGTGGAATAGGTAGATTGGATAACGAGATGTGGGTCTACCCAGGAAAAGAGTGGATAATGATTAACTCTAAAATTATCCAAAGGGACCATCATTCCCCCAAGCATGCAACCCCCCCCTGATAATGGGGAGAAACGATCGGGTATGGGTAGGTGGGCATGATGGCTCCTGTTGTTGTATATGTAGCATGTAAGGAGCATGGACCAAATGATGGACATAAAAAAATGTAGTATGGATGTAGTTTTGGAAAGGAAAAGATGGATTGAAAATTGATTATTTACATATTAGTAGTTATAGGTTCTCAACTTTTGGGTTTGAAAATAGGTGAGAATTTCAAAATAACAAGGATTGGCTGTGGAAATGTTGAACAAGGATTGTCCCAAAAATATTTCAATTCCACATCATATTGGTCAAAGGGACTAGGTTTGTGTGGTAAAAATTAGGAACAATTATGGTGATCATCCCATGGGTAATATGGAGTTGTTAGGGACATATAACATCGTCATTACAATGGAAGATGAGATAATTCAAGTCTACACTACCAGATAAGATGGTGGAAGATGGGGTACTGGAACCAATATGAATACCATGTGAATAAGAGTTCTGGTTCACATACATGACATCTACAGGGGTAGACTAAAGACTAATGGATGAAGGCTTGATCGATGTTGATACATAAAATGGATTATGGATTCAAGGGATGCATTGATGTACCTCAACAAAAAATGGATTATTTTCTGACATTTTCAATCCCACATAATTTGAAAGGTAGAGCATTTGCATGGAATTATCATCAACTTTCACATCATGAGGGAAAATTTCAATGATGGGTTTACTATTGTCCTATAGAAAAATTTCTCACATCATAGAAAGGTCCTCTAATACTAAGGTATTGTGCTTGGGAGAAGCATAATCCAACTGACACATAATGCCAAGGGCCTCATGGAATTGGGGTAGCTTAGGATGGTGATGAGAATAATGGCCATAGGTATAACACAAATCACAAGGGTGGTTTTTGGGAAAAGACTTAACACACTTAGCTAATGGCATAGGCTGAGAGAGTTTTAGAATAGTTATGGAGGGATCGTGTTCTAAATAATATGCATTGTAAATTTATTTTAGTTCCTAGATCCTATGCCAATTGTAGGTAGCGTGGCCAAAGATATTAGATATGACACATGGGGATATCATCAAAGAGAAATGTTTTAGGTGTCCATGGTTTGTTTAGGAGGTTATGCATTTCCTTTATTTTTGGGTTTTCCTCCTCTTTAAAGTCCTTTCCTAGCCTGTGTTTTTTGAGGTGGGGCCTGTGTAGGTTCCTTGTTGGATACATGAGTTATTAGTATTGGTTTCATAAGAGTCAAGTCCAAATATGAAGGTGGCGAAGAGGATGGGAGAGGAATCAGAGAGGGTTCCAAATACCAAACCAGAATCCCTAAGATAAGGTTAGGAAATTTCATTGTGGCGATGACCGAGGTAATGACTATTCCCATACATGTAAATAATAAAAGGACCTATCCAAAGGGGTAATGTGTATGAAAATACACTCGTAGTCGTGGAATTTAATATCTTGGAATTGAGGGTCCAATTGATGTTTTTATATGTGGGCCCACTAGTTATGACCAGATGAAACCATATAGATATTGTGTGAACTGGGGTGGGTAACTATAGGGGGAGGTCATTGATATGCGCCAAGGCATTTTGGGTCTTTGTACACTCTAAGGATGATGTCTAAAAGAGAGAGAAGTGTTTGGCTTCCACCCAAGGATAACACCACATGGTCGAGGTAAAGTTGTGATTGAGGATCATGGTAGCTCAACTAATACATGGTGACAAAAAGAGGAAATTTTAGGAGCTATATATCGCCTATGGGATCATTTTCCATGCTTTTCCCCCAAAAATGATTCATCTATTTCCATTTTTTCTAAAAATAGTTTTCCGAAATTCTATAAGATAAAACTATTTTACCTTAAAAATCACCAAAATTTTATACAAACTATATTAAATCCTTATAAATTTGAATATTTTTAAAAAATATTGCCAAATATTTTATAGTTCGCATATTAGGGACTTGTAAGATTCACTAAGGTTTCTACATTTTAAAATAAATTTTCATCCTTAAAATTATCCCTCATGACAAGGTTCCCATTATGAGGGAATATCATCTTATGGAAGACCGAAGAAGCAATTTCCTTCATGGAATACATGAATATATGAACAATAAGGATGTTATAATCCAAATGGTACTTTATAACTTCAAAGCCAATGCACATTTCTTTCCCTCCCAATTGGATGGGAATTTTTTTCTAAATCCCTTATGGATGAAAAGGCCTTTTGTCATATGCATGGAGGGAAATAGTAGATGGAACAAGTGTTCAGGATCCTAATGTATTCCATACTTGTGCCAACATGAAACATGTGGATGATCCTTCATCAATGATGGAATGATGAATGATAGAATTACTGATGGACACTGGAATTTGAAAGACTACTAAAGGTGGAAATTGAAAAGCTTCATCCTTGTTAGTATCAAAGGTAATCATCTTGTCATATGATGGATCGACATCACCCAAAGTAGATATTAAATCCTTCCATTATGAAGGATATGTTTGGAGGACTTCAAGGGTTGACATTGTTGTAGGGGATTGAGATAAGCCATCTGTTATGTTGTAGTGGTGGATTTCCCACATATGGATATTAGGGTCATTCCATGTTAATGGAACCATAGGTATATTGGTAGTTAGGTTTGAACATTGGAGAGGAATATGTAAATATCCATTATTAGGTAGAGGAGGACTGAAACACTCAATAGTTTGTTCCTCAGGGGGGATTCCATAATGACTTGATCGAGTGGCATGATTGACGTTGACTGAATATGAGCATAGTATATGGTAATTCCCATTCCTGGGGTGGTGGAAGTATGAGTTAGTACAAAAGGAATGGATTTTGAGGTAGAAAAAAACCCTTACACTGGAAAATGATTTCTCAACACATCCAGTTGTAATGAAAAGGGTTGGTTGGTTTGAATGTTAGCGTGCTCGAAAACCTCATATACTTCACACATAAAATGCATTTCATGTAACAAGGGACTTTCATAGGTATAATGTTCATAAACACCACAAATATCACAAGGTTTATTAGTGTAAATGTTTTTACTCTTCCCCTTCTTGGGATGGTGATTGTTACCTTGGCCTTGGGTTGTGCTAGGTTGATTTCCCCTAGTATTGGTATTAGGTTTAGGATTTTGATTTCCCTAGGTGCAAGATGAATGGAACTCTCGTTGTCGCAGTACAACCTGCTATTCTCCTACTTGTTTCCCAATTCCTCCATAAACCTATGTAACCAAATCATATCTTTACTTACCTCTATAGCAGCAACATACTCTACTTCCATTGTTGAAAGTGAAACAACCTTTTGTAGTTTTTAAATCCAACTTATTGTTGTTCCACCTACAGTGAAAACATAACATGTGGTGATCCTCCTGGTATCTTTATCACCTACAATATATCAATCAAAATATCCCTGTAGAATAGTGTTTGAACCTCCAAAACATAATGCACGAGTACTAGTACCTCTCAAATACATGAGAATACACTTTACTACCTCCCAATGTTCTTTACCTGGATTGTTCATATACCTTCTCCCAACTCCCATTGCATGTGTAATATCTTATCTTGTGCACACCATAGCATATATCAAGATGCCAACTACTAATGAATAAGGGACCCTGGACATGTATTATATCTACTCCTATGTCTTAGGACACATTTCCTTGGTTAATTTGAAATGGTTGGACAAAGGTGTACTAATTGGTTTTTCATTCTGCATTCTAAACCTCTCCAACACCTTCTCTATGTACTAACCCTAAGACAATGTCAATTTGTGATTTTTCCTGTCTCTTGTTATTCTCTTATGAAGGATTTTCTTTGCATCACCCAAATCTTTCATCAAAAAATAAATTAGCTAGTTTCTTTTTTAGAAAATTTATATCCTCCATGTTAGACCCTGCAAAAAGCATCTCATCTACATATAATATCAATATAATATAGCTTCCATTTTCTAGCCTCTTAAAATAAACACAGTCATCATAATGACATCTACTATAAACGTATTCGATCATTATCATGTCAATATTCAAATACCATTGTATTAGAGATTAGTTTAGGCCATACAAGATCTTCTTCAACCTTCCTACCAAATTCTACTTTCCTTTGATCGCATACCCCTGTGGCTATTGTATATAAATCTCTTCCACCAAATCCCCATGGAGAAAAGTTGATTTTACATCTAACTGTTCAAGATGAAAATATTCCACTACCACAAGACTTAAAATAGTCCCAATTGAAGTCATTTTAACAAGGGGATAAAATATTTCATCAAAATATATACCTTTCTTCTGTGAAAACCCCTTTACAACAAGCCTATCCTTGTACCTATTTTTTCCTCCATATTCTTCCTTCAAACTATAAAATTATTTATTCTACAATTCTCTTTTTGCTATAGGAAACTGAACCAATTCCCATGTCTGGTTATTTACCAAGGAATCCATTTCCTCTTTCATTCCTTGCTCCCACTTATTTTTAGCATCTACATGCATTGCCTCTTCATAATTTTTTGGTTCACTAGAATTAGTCAACAATAAATAATCCAATGAAGGAGAGTATCGTTCATCGGGCCAACTTAACTTGGTAGATATTCTAATAACACTTGCAGGAGTTTGAGGTACCTATTATTCTTGTTGTTGTACATTTCCTTTGGAATTTCATTTTCTATGATTTCATCAAGAATTGTGTATTCTTTGTTTTCCTTTTCCTTTTCCATTCTGTGCAACTGATATTTATACATGAATTTTGCATTCAATATGACATCTCTACTCCTAATGATTTTCTGATTTTCATAATCCCATAAGTGATAAAAAAAAAACCATTAATATTGTATCCAATAAAGGTACACTTCTTGGATTTTTCTTCAAGCTTTGTTCTATGTTGTTTATGAGTATGTACAAATGATTCACAACTAAATGTATTCAGAAACGAATAGTTCACCTTTTTAATTGTCCATGCCTCCTCTAGAACACCACAATCCAAAGAGATTAAAGTTCCTCTATTTATTAATTAAACTGTAGTAGCTAGATCATCTTCCTAGAACTATAAGGGAAAACCAACATGCAATCTTATACTCCTTGAATGTTCCATGATTGTCTTGTTCAATTTTTCTGACTCACCATTTTCTTGTGGTGTTCTTGGAACTTTTTTCTCTTTACGAATCCAATGGTATGAATAGTAGTTATCAAACTCCTTGTTCAATTATTCACCTCCATTATCTAACCCAAGACGCTTCAACCTTTTTCAAGTCTCATTCTCAACCAAATATTTCCATTTATTAAAAGTATCAAAAAAATTATATTTTTATTGAATACAATAAACCAAAGTTTTCCTAGTTGTGTCATCAATAAAAGTAGCATAGTAATTAGAGCCACCAAGAGATCATAACTGAGTTGGTCCCCATACATATGTTTTCACAAGCTCCAACGTTTTTCTCTTATTTTCTTTTCTGACTCTAAGAAATATGACTTTCATTTGTTTTCCATAAACACAGTGCTCACAAAAATCCAAATCAACCTTTTTAAGACCTGGAAACGAATTCATTCTGTGAATTATATGCATCCCCTTCCCACTCATGTTTCCAAGCATACAATTCCACGGTGTTGTATCCACTCTTTTGTAAGCTAAAGATATATAAGAGTCATCATTAACAGTACATAAATACAATGTACCTACCTTCTCTCATTTTTTCATTACCAGTGATCCTTTAATGACCTTCCAAGACATATCTGTAAATATAGATATACAAACTTCACTTGCAAAATTCTTTGTTGAAAATATATTTATTCTCATATATGGTTTATGTCTCACCTCTTTCATTAATCATTGGTTTCCATTCTTTTGCTTTATTTTTACCTTACCCATCCTGACAATTTGACATGATTCATCATCACCCAAATAAACCCATTCAAAATCAGCTTAAACATAATCTTGAAAATATTTACTATGGGGTGTGGCAAGAAATAAAGCCCCTGAATCTACTATCCAAGACTTATTAAATTATTATCTAAAGAAAGAATGAAAGCATCTTGTAACACATCACCTGTTACATTTTCTTCTTAATTTTTATCTTTTTGTCCATCTCTTTGTTTCTTTCGATGATCTGGATTTATGAGTGAAAATAAATGAAACCATAGATTTATAATGTTAACGAAGATATAAAGTTAACAATAACAGAGATACAATAAAACATGACTTCTATTAAATAAGAAATGTGCTGAAAACTATAAAATGCAGACTAAAAACAAGCTTGCTAGAATGGTGGCATCTTATCTCTGAGAAAACATGTGATGGCTACACTCATTCGCAAGAACATGAGTACAATGAGGCTCTGAATGCCTTTATACAATAAATATGAATTCCAAAACCCTATACATCCAAAAAAATAACCCTATGAGATGAAGTGCCAAAATTCATGTGGGACCCGTTCGGGTAAGTTAGTACATTAACTTCCCAGGGTCGTAACTTATGTATATGATCTTCCTTTAGGGGGCACAATAGCTCATTGGAAAGGTATTGACGAGGAGATTTATTTAGGGGTCAAAATTAGAGCTTGTTGATATTATTGAGGTTCCCAATCATGAAAAAACATCGTTTAGGCCCTCAAACTAGCCCCAGAAGTTAAAAAATGCTAAAAATAGTAAATTGCAAAATTGCCAGAAAATTGTTTTGAGCCAGTTAAAAAAGGTGGGTGGCCACTAATATCCACCTGGATCATTAGAGCTCTGTAGTATTTCTTCAAATGTATTTTCTTCGAGCAATTCCAACACTCTATCTTTCCTAGTATGGATTTGGATATTCCATTCCTAGGATTCCCACAGTTCCCTTGACTCTTTCCTCTTTCCTTTTGTCTTCCCTTATTCTCCACAATCAATGTATTACCTGATGTCTCACCCATCTTTTCTGTCACAATTCCTTGCTAATGATAACACCAATAACATCATCAAATTTCAAATTGTTTGAACCAGAGACAAATTTACTTACAACCATGACCAAGTCATTCCATCTTTCTTGCAATGAGAACAATATTAGAAGATCCCTAACCTCATCATCAAATGTCACTTTTATATAAAATGGTTGATTAGTAACCATGTTAAATTCATTTAAATGATCTGTAACAAACCCACTAACTGACATATTCATATTTAATAATCACTTCATTAGAAATACCTTGTTGGACGTCGAGGGTTTTTCATATAGTCTAGCCAATGCATTCAAAATATCATCTGTTGTTTTTTATTTCTAAATATTGAAAGCCACTGACCCTACCAGGCACAACCATATCGTTCCTAGTGCATTTCCATCAAGAAACTTCCATTCTTCTTCCTTCATGGCAGTCGACTTCTTTCTTATTCTGCCCAATGGTAGGTACAGATCCTTCTGATATAAATATTATTCCATTTTCATCTTCCATATTTGTTATTTTTTGCTGTTAAATTTCTCGACCTTAAACTTTTCATATTCTTCCATTACTCCCACTCAAACTGGGAACCCTCTTTTCCTATGAGTTACCTTTGGATCAGATACCAATTCTTAGTAAAAAAGGATTGTAGAGAGACAAAATAAAATAAATGCGGAAATAAAACATAAAGGATAAGTAATACAATAGAGATAGAGATATACGTGGTTCACCTTGTGTGGGATACGTCCACTAGAGAAATTTCCAGTTCCTTCCTTTTTATTATCTAGCAAAATGAAGTGATATAACCTACAACACACTCACTGTAACTTCCTCTTCTTTCTCTCACAATATCCTCTCTCATAATACGATATTTGTTGGCAAATTCAGTGGACAGAATGCAGTGAATGCTTGTCATTGATGACAACAGTGAGCATGGAAGAATAAGAAATTTGAATGTAAAGCTCAGGAGGAACAGCATGTAAGAAGATGCCCACAAAAGCTCGAGGTACAAAAGTTTAATGAGAAGAAGGAAGATGGTGACTGTCGGATCCCATCCAAATTTCCCGAAAGGCCAATAGGCATCAGATCTGCAGAATTTGAGAGGGAGATAATCCATCGGAGATTCGGGGATCGGGATTTCAATATGCAAAGTTCACTCGACAACGAAAACTCCGAAATCGTGATATGCGATTTCGCGATTTGATCGCAGCCGTTAAATCAAGCAGGGATCTAGACCATTCATTCGTATGGACGCATGGCAGCCAGGAGGCCTTATCGGATTTTCGGGGATCGGGATTTCATAATGCAAAGAACACAATGCATCGAAAACCCTGATTTTGCGATATACGAAATCCCGACTGAATCTGAACCGTCAGATCAACATGTGATCTAGACCGTCGATCTAATTCACGACAGCAGTCCACGTCAGCTAGGGACATGTCGCACAACCAGGTAATGACAGGTTTCAGGCAGATCTAAACACTTCAGGCACATACTTTTCATAAATCAGAGTGACACGTGGCAGGATCTAACACGTGCCAAATCACGTGTGACGTCAGCAGAGGCATCGGCAATCGGGACTTTGATATGTCAAGAACACACTGCAAC
>ML796579.1:290024-332731 GCA_009831015.1 Picea engelmannii
TTGAGAGTGGATTTGGGAATTTGGACATTTGGGTTGTCCTTACAGTTGCCCGATCTATCATTTGGCATATTTCTCAGGATGATTGGACACCTTTGGTAGCAGGGCTGAATTATTGAGGGATTCAACATTCTAGCAGGATGTGGCACTTTCCATCTTGGAGGTTGAGCATTAGTATGGCTCAGATCTGCTTGATTCAGTCTTCATTGTATATCCAGCCTTTGGAGGCTTATTTTGTATTGTCGGGAGCATTTTGTAGCAACTCATATCTATTGCTTGTACGACCATATGAGGTTTATGCCAGATCGACCATCTATTGTGTTGATCTTACATTGCTCATAATAAAAAGGTCAGATCTTTTCTTGTGCTGCTACATCTTGAATATATTGTGATCTCCATGTGTTAATGAATCTTGTATGCACTTAATAACTCAATAAATTAGTAGTAGTTAGTGATTCCAAGAAATAATTTGGCTTGGGATCATTACATACCTTCCATAAAAGGAATAGAAGGTTGATTGACATTGGGTGTAGAATTAGATCTAGTCATGGTGGAACTTGGGTTATATGGGGAGGAATGTCTTGACGGGGGGTAATTGGGCCTAGAACTAGATGTTCCAATACCCCTCAATTGGGAGGAGGGTTCTGAATATGATATATAACTTGAGGGTGGGTTAGGGAGTTGTTATCTCTTGGGGGGGTGTATCAGACCCAGGGTTCGACAAGATTTACCAATGTCAAAACCCTCATAGGTGTCGACATATTCAATCTTTAAGGACCGAATAAGGTCTCACCTAAGACATCATGAGAATCATAGAAAACATAATTCTTGTTTCATATGTGAAGGAATAACACATACATGAAATATCCATCAACTAATCCTTCATTCATTCAGAACTACCATAAGGTTGTTTCACATCATATTGTAAAAATTCATGCATTCAAACCATAACACATCAACATACATATACTAATTTTCTTTTACTTCCATTCATTAAAGCCAAAAGAATGTAAATATATTCTCATACTACAAAGGATGAAACCTACTGAAGAAACAACAATGGTAACCAGAGCAAAGATGGGCCTTCCACTACCATCTTTATAACATTAACAAATAGTATCTCTAAACATAAAAAACTGATACGAGAATGGACTTTGAGGTATATCTTATTTATCTCTTCCTAACTCTCTATCCACATTAACCTCTCTTGTGACTAAAAACCCAACCCCTTACCTATTTGCATGCATCCCCCCATATCTTTCATTGAGCATGGAAATCAAAACTGACTTCCCATATCATCCACAACCTCGACCATGACCAGTTAGGTTGTTGAAAAAACAGTTACAAATACTATATATGATATTCTCTTGTTTTTCCTCCATCTGATCTCTTTAAGTCCCTTAATCACAATACAAAATGGGTAGATGCACATGGTATATCCTTGGCTAGAATAGATGCTAAAATTGGATCCATGCAATGTATCTTCTTTGGCATGTGCGCAGTGTTGACTTGTGGAAAACACATAGCTTATGCAAAACCTTAGGTGCCAACATGACCCCCACACTATTATTTGGATCATCATGGAGCAAACAATGCAGTATAAGGTGAGACAGAGGCATTCAAAGAAATCATTTTAATAAGATATTCCACAAAAAGTTTGAACTCGCCATTTATTTTGTCAAAAATGTCGGTCGGGTACTTTATTTTGTTGCCAAATTCATCGAGATCATTTGGTGTGGTCTTTCTCGTGGTAAGTTTGATCTTTTCTCCAACTTGAAGGATTGAATCTACCTTTTCTTTATCATTTATGAGTTTCTAGTGGTGCAACTAATTCTTTTTGAGTGCATCCAATATGATGTCTAAAATCTTATTTTTCTTCATGTTGTAAGACACAATCTCCTAATGTAGGCTAGAAATTTGTTTTGTGGCCTTTGATTTTTCTCTTGGTTGTAGGGATGGGAACGAATTCTTCTTTTTCTCCATTAAGAATTACGTTGTGCGGATATGGCTATCAATTTGTTTTTCTTGGGCGTCTTAGAGGTGCATCCATAATCTTAAATTGTAGTTAAATATCCATGAGAAGTGTTCTATGTGCATCTATGCTCGTCATAGTGCCTCCTTTGCTATAGATTTTTTTTTTTTCAAACATGTTTCCTCTACATGGGGGGAATGCTTTATCTTGTCTTGAATTTCTAAGTTCTATTTCTTCAGGTACTAGATGTGCTTCTCGAATTTTTCAATTTTTTCTTGGTAAATGGAGGTTTGGAATTTCTTTAGATGTAGTGTTAATTCATGCATATACGTCATCAATGATGTTGATCAATTCCTTTTGTGTAATGAATTCTATTTCATGTCATTCATTGATCTCAATTCCTTTATGGGTCACCAATTATTGTTGGTTCTTGTCTTAGGTTTCCCTATTTACAATAATTTATTGGTCATGTTGCCTCTATTGTAACTGTGCATAATATTAGCTAAGTGACTGGTGTCAATCCCCTATATCATTCATTATCATATTCACATAGGCGTGCAAATCCTACAAGGGCACCTATGCCCATGGTAACTCTGCATAGGTAAATGGGAAATGATTTGTGGTACTGGGTGGCTCCACTATTATGATGGACAATGGATTAAATTGTAGCTCCCTCCCCTTGGTGTTGTTGCATCGATGGGTAGCACTTGTCATGTGGCTTATCATCTGCTAATCATGGGGATATTGTATTCCTTTATGTTCATGAATACAAAATCTATCGAGGGATGGAATCTCACTTTGATACACTACAATAATTATGCCCTTACCCATAGATCTTTTGGTGTGTCTCCTAGAAACACACAAATTTTCCTTTAACAACTACATCCATATGTTGAATTATTTGGATCACAGGACTCAAATTCTCCAATTGTGCTAGAAACGTGTCTACTAGAATTTTTCTATCAAACCTTCATAGTTTTCAAAACTATGATCCAATATAGTGCACTACTTTAGTGAGTCGTGCACATGTCTAGGTTCATACCTCATACTATTTTTTTTGCCACCTATCGATCAGATCCTCTGAATAGGTGTCATAGGAATGAATGATTCTATATCTTAGTTCCCCATCTATTCTTTGATTCACATAAGATTCTCTACACCTCATTATGTTATATATTTTATCTATGAATACAAGTTGTGCATATTCATCCACTATCTCATTTTGTATATCACCCTTTTTTTGGATCTAATGGTGCAATAATGTGCAAGGTGTTTGCCTCAAAGGACATTTTTCATTGTTTCTGGTTTCATATGAAATTTTTATCAAGTTCTCGTTCAATACCAAGTAGAAATGGATAGGGGTCTGAGTCATCCATGATCTCAATTATCTCAAAGTCTACTTTGGTATTTATCCCATCAGTGTTCACTTATACTTGTTCCATCCTACTAATAGGGTAGATTTTATATCAGTTGGAAAGCCTTAGCTAAATTTGGAACCACACTTGTTTGGTTTACCCATCGACTCCCATGATTTCTTTGGAAATGTTTTTACATTAGATCCCAATTCCAGCATAACACCATCCATGTCATAGCTTCTGAGCTCAATCATCATATTGAAATCTATTCATATGCACTTCTTCTTGTACACCTGGAATAGGTCTCATTATGGTAGTGAGGCACAGAAAGATATAGTTTTCTCCTCTTACCGGATACATCTCATTAACATGTGGGTCAATTTCTTTGCATATATAGGATCACTTAACAACTTTAAAAAACAACACAAGAAAACACTTGGTTTTTTTATTCGACTTGCTGGTAAGTGTTTGGATGCATTTCGTCTTGCAGTGTGTATCACATTTTTTCACACATACATTATTAATCCATATCCTTGCGTTCTTCCTCTTGTAACACTCCACACCCGCAGGCTTCATCAAGTTGTTTTTGCATTGCACATTGTATTACTTCATGAACATGGGCTTACTCCATTGACCTGTATGTTTCTTTCTATAACTCTTCGCACACATGGGATTCCTCCAATGACCTATGTGTTTCACATTGTAACTCTTCGCGTGTACATGATTCCTCCAATGAACTTTTTGTTGAGAGATATAACTATTTTCTCACATTTTCCTCTCCTAGATCCCTTTATGCATCATGTATGAATTGATTCTACTACGTGGAGTAAAACTTGGGAGGTGCTTGTACTACTTTTCTAATCTTTCCTTCTACATTCTAACCTAAAATTTCTCTTCTTTCTAAGTCCATTCCAGTCTAGATGCATCCTCGAGTAAATACTCATACATCAACTTCCTCTTTTGGATTTTTACCTTCTTGCCACTCTGTAGTCACCATATTGCAATGTCCCTTCTTGTATTCCCATTTTTCCAATAACTCTAGGAAATATTCAATGACATGATCTGGGTTGTTGCAATATTCGCAGAGTGCATGCAATTTGGTACATAAGTGTGTCAAGTGGCCCAATTTTCTACAGTTAAAGCAGGTAGGTTGCCTTCCTCCAAAACCAATGTATCTTATTCCTCTCCCTTTTCCATATCCTCCTCTCTAGCTTCCTCAGTATCCTCATTTATCAAATCCTTCATGATTTCCACCCTTATATTCTTCCTTGACCCTAAAATCATCGATAGTGTGATCTTACATTAGCTATAGTGACCATCAATTATTGACATTATGGCCCATGGATTTGAAAAATTCATAAAATGAAGTATGTTTAGTCTTCAGATACTTCTACAGTGTTGGGAAATAGGGAGGTATATGGATCAATCTCCTAAAAATATCACACGATTCAGTTTGTGGTCCAGTTGGGAACAAAGTCACTGCACTCATAGCTATGTAATTTCCCATCATGGGGAATTCACTTCTATTGTGAGATTTGGTTTGAAATGTATTACACTAGAAATTATCTCACACTACCTTGGAATTCATCATATCTTGTAGTTTCATGGTGAGGTTAGCAATCTAGGATTGTACTTGCACCATCCCTGCTAAAGTCTCACCCCCTAATGGTGTAATTTCTACAAACATTGCAATTCCAATGACCTTCACCTAGGTTGTCACTTTTTTGTATGTGAGGGTAACTCGAATATGAGACAAGAGTCCAACAATAAATAACTCTTTATTTTGGACGTCCTGGACTTGAAATGTCAGCCTATCCAAAAAAATCTTGAACTTATAGTCATAATCCCATACGATTTCACTAACTAATTGAATGATCTCTTTGAATTCAATGATGCATTGTGATTCTAACATGGTTTTTTGAAATTCCCTAAGTAGATCTCTCTTTATGTCTAGTAATGATCTATCTTGTCCCACTAGCACAATAGCCTTGTACTTAATGTACCATGTCAGAGCTTTATCTATGAATGTAGTCTCCAATTACGCAATCATGAATGATTCATCCATGATTTTCTTCATATATCATATAACTTCATATGTGAACTAGTGTTTATTTTCATCGTCTCTTCTCATTTCATGAAACACAGGAAGCTTCATAGTTGAATCTCGGTTCACCATACTCCATCTAGAACCATTTCCTCTTGAATAATTGTTGCTTGGTACAGGTGTTGATGATTCTCTTTGCAAAGTATTGTTTAATTTGACTTCTGCTTCACTCATTTCTTCTTATTATTTTTCTTCTACTCTTTCTTCTTCTTCTATTATCTCTACACTTTCTTCCTTTCTTTCTTCTTATTTACAAATGTGCAAGAGGGGTGATTAAAAGAGAGGGCTACTCCATACTATATCATCTTCTTCTGTGAGGGATCCAAAAGATATTCCTATCTTTATCCACACAAGCCTACCCATAAACGCTAATGAATCTTCCCCTTTTCATAGGGATCCATCACTTTCTTCCATTTCCTCTGTTCTACTAATTTGTGACTCATTTTCATCTTATCTGAGTGCCTCTCTTTCTAGATAAGGGGGTTTGACTTCATTTTCTTCATCCCTATTCCCACTACTTTTGATATCCTCTATTGATACATTTCTCTTAATGACGCATCTCTTTCAAAACCTCTCTTCTTATGTACTTCTATCTCACATAGAAAATTCTCCCACACACCTTCCAAGTGTGATTTCGTTTCTCTTCATCTCAGACCCAACTACTTGATATTCACCCCTTTCTTTATCTTCTCCACTTTTCTTCCTGACTTCCCTCCTTATCTATGCTCTTCTTGCATATCTCTTGGATCTATTTCCCCTCTACTCTTTTGGATATATTCTTGGCTCACCTCGTCTTCTCTTTTTCTAGATCCCTTCCTATAGATTCATTCTTTCCTTATTTTCCCAGCTTCTTTCTATCACACCCTTTTCTTGATAGGGTTTACTCAACATCATATAACAATCCACGCACATTATCTACTTCTCTACAAAGAACGTCTTGATCCACAAGGGAATATCTTCCAATAGTCTTCTTTTAGGGTCGATGCAAAAATTTATTTCAACAGTGTTGAAGGATTCACTGCATCGAATAAAAAAATCAATGATACACCCTTCCTTAACCTGCTTGAAATAAATTTCAACTACTCTGGCCCACTTATTATCCATAGATTTCATCCTATTGACTGTATTTTATCCCCACACTAGTGATTCTTGGGCTCCCTAGGAAGAGCTAACATATATCTTCCTTTTTATCCATTTATTCAATAAACAAGAAAACTCGGCAAAGAAAGTTTCATGTAAATCGATATGTATGTACCTTTGTTTCCATCGCTTGAGGTTGATCTATATATTTCTTGTCTCTTGTCATTAAATCACATCCTCCTTATTAGATACTCACTCTTTTATCTCCTCCTTGGAGTGTCTCCATAGGAAAAATGTTTTCCTTGAACATCTAGTACATCTCCTTGAGGTCATGGAAATTTGTTTCCTCTTGGGGGGGTGTATCAAACCTAGGGTTCAAGAGGATTTACTAACAAAAAATCCATAGGTTTTGACATATTCAATATTCAAGGGATGAATAAGGTCTCACTTGAGACACCATGAGAATCAGAGAGACCATAATTCTTCTATCAAATGTGAAGGAATAACACACAGATGAAATCTCCATCAATTAATATTTCATTCATTCAGAACTACCATAAGATTGTTGCACACCATAATGTAAACAATCATACATTCAAACCATAACTCATCAACATATAGAGATAAATGTGATTCAAATTTTGTTCATTAAACTCAAAATTATGTAAATACATTATCATATGACAGAGGTAGAATCTTGGTCAAGAAAGAATAATGGTAGTTAGAACAAAGATGAGGCATGAACTAATATATTTTTGTCATTAACACAAAGTATCTCTCATCATCAAAAGCCAATACAAGGCTAGATTTCAAACTCTACCTCAGTTCTCTCTTCCTCAGTCTTTATACATATTTTCCTCCCTTATGACCAGAAATCCAAACCCTTACCTATTTGCATGCATCCCCCCATATCTTTCATGGAGGATGGAAAGCATAACTTACTTTCCAGCTCATCCACAAACTCAACCATGAGGAGTCGAGTTGTTACAAAATAAGTTGGAATTGTTATAAAATATATTCCTCAATTTGACCTCTATGTGATATCTTTAAGTTATTTAATAATGATACAAAATGGATTGGAGCGCAAAGTATCTCCTTGGATGGTGTAGATGCTAAACTTGACACCACACAATGTATCTTCTTGGGTGCACATGTAGTGCTGACTTGCGGTGTGTGCACATATTTTGCATGACCTTAGGTGCCAAGAGGTGGGAAACCATGTTTGATTGAGTAGAGAGGATAGTGCATCTAATGGGAAAGTTAGGTTGAAGGAATTGCAGTCTACGAGACTATCTCCTGTAGAGATATATGGTGTCTTGAGGTAAATATCTCCCTAATAAAAGATAACCAAAACGATAATGGGAAGAAGTGGAGAATTAACAAGTTATTAACCAAACAAACACACTACATGATCAAGTGGTGCATAAGTGGTTTCAAGTGTGTTTGAAAAAGTGAATAAGGCCCAACTCAAGCAATTTTTTTCTATAAAGAAAAAGATACTCTAATCTTCTATGAGATCAAATTAAAGTGCTAAAAAAAACCTAAAATATGGATGGGGGCCTTCCAAATATCTAACAATAGGGGGAAATGAGGTCTCCTACATAGTTGAGTGAGGTACAAAAGATATGGTTATAACTACAAGGTAGTGGGTAGTGAGAGGTCCCAAAGGCCTGTAAAATGTGTTTCAAGTTCCCTCCCTCCAGTGACAACCATTTGGATAAGGATACCTAAGATTGGCCACTAAGATACCTCTTCACAGAGATTTGTAATAGGTTACCTTGACTTCATACTAAAATTAAATAATCTAAGGATATTAAATAGTGAATGAGTAAGGAGTCTAAATCACACCTCCATTCTAGGCCATGGCATCATCCACTAAAAAGGAGCACACTGTTATTGAATGGGTTAGGACTATTGATATTATGGTAGCTGCGGGAGGTATTTACCTCCACGTGTAAACCTAACAAGGATAGAATACTCCAGGAAGCAAGAAGAAACCCTAATGAGTTGGCTAATAACCCTAGAAGACTTGTCGGCTCAAGAAAATAATTTATATTAGGTTATTAGCCTCCAAGAGAAGAATTTTTCCATAAATAATAATATATATTGAACAGATAGACACCTAGAGTGAGAATTCGGCCCAGGAAGTTAGCCAGAATTAGTATAAATATAGGAGGCTAGTTCTCATTTTGGCAGGTAGTCTCAGAATTGCATAACAGCAACTTGTGCACACTGGAGTGCCTAGTCTTGTGCACAGGTTTGAGGAGAGTTGTTGTTGCAGCTACTGCAACTAGCAGTTACACTTGGACTATATCTTGCCCAGGGTTTGGAACATATGATCAACTCTTGTTGGTGCACTATCCTTGGTGAAAAGTGCGCTGCCCTTTGTTTGGCTATCTAGCCTAGGGTTTGCTTTCAGAGTGATTCTTTTTCAAGGTTAAGGTGCTCGGAGGGTGGCTCCGACCTATGGTTGGGTGACAATAGAGATATTGTCAATGGTAAAAAGATCACATCCACTTATATTCTAACAAGGACCTTGTCCGATAGAAAGGATTTTGGTTCCCGTGAAAGTCATTCTCTATGTCTCAATTGTGTAAATGACCAAGGGGAATTATTTGGATTCTTATCCCAGGGTCCTAAGTTAACTAAAAAGGTATTTTTGGTTCCTAAAGGGGATTAAATGTGTGTTAATTTAAGGTTTAAGTTTAAGGCTAATCTTGGCATCATGAAACAAACATATTTCTTAGGGCATGATTTGTGTGCTTCTGATCTGACTGAAATTAAAATCTTAACAATTTATTGAAAGAAATAAAACATAATGGAATGAAATCAAAGTAAACATCCAAGTAAGTAATAATTTAAGACAAAGTACTGGATGTTGATCTTTCCTTTTAATTTAAATTAATTTTTTAGATAGAAATGGTTTTCAAATAATTCATATTTGAGCATAAATAATCCATTTCAAACAAAATCACATCAAATCAAATTTGCTAAGTAAAATATCCTTGCTGTAAATAATAAATTATGGGTCCTATGAGGAATTTCTCTTTTTTATAAAGGTTATGAAAATTTGAACTATGCTTGCACTCTATAACAATAAATAAAATGTTCTACAACTGTTATAGAAAATGAAAAAATTAGGGCAATGAAACTCCCTGCATGCACCTACATATATGCCTATTTTTCCATTTTTATTTTCAAATTAAAATTTCAATGAATGAAATAAAAGAAAAATATAGGAGTAAACATCAAATAAATGGAAAGTTACAACCTACTATAAAAAAAAACTGGAGAGCCAAACCCTAAAAAAATCACTTTGAGGAAAGGTATTTAAAGCCTAGGAAGTTTGTTCCCGAATCCTTTGGATTTTTTTATGGTTCAATACAATATTACATTATGGTAACTAGATAATAACCTTCATGCCCTAAATAGAACTCAAAAAGTGAGAAACAAGAATGAAAAAATAAGAAAAAAAAATTATTTTGCCTCTGCAAAAACTCACTTGAACAAGTGTGCTTCCCTTACAAAAACTGGTGCTAGTTCCTGCATTGGCCAACATAGGTATTGGGATTGTTTTATGCTTTTTTTAATGCACAATTTTCCCCCAGTAGGTGCATTGGTACCTGTGATCTCTACAACACCTATGAGCTTGACTCTATGTGACTCTTGAATGGTTTTTGGCCCCTCTTTCTTGCAATCACAAGATACAAATATGCAATAAGTTAGAAATTCATAAAAAACTCATAAAATACAAGAATAAACCATTTACTGACAAAACCACAATAAGGTATATTGATATTTTATTAGATCCCTAATGGAGTTACCATTCTGTTGGTGCAAATCTGCAAGAAGGGTTAGCAAATTTGAAAATATTGTGGTTTCTTCAAGATCACACAAAAAATGTTAGAAAAAACTAAAAACCCTAGTTTTAAATGGATGCATTTACTCTGATATCTATGTTATTATTTATGACATAATTGAAATACAACAAATAATAGAGAAATAACAATAATTGTATCAAAGAATAAATGAATAGTCCATTACCCGAGGCAAGAAGCTATATGATATCACATGTGGAGGAAACCACTTGAACATGTTAATCTCCTTGTGTTTTCTCCATGAGAGGGTTCTTTGAGTTCCTTGGGTGTGCGGTTTCTCACTCCTTTAGCTCTAGATGATGGTTGCAACAAGGAAGAGCTCCTTAAGAAACCAAGGTTTCAAGAATGATGGAGAAAATCGATGGGAAAACACCCACAATGAGAAATGGGAGAGCAAGAGAATGTATAAAAGGGAAAAAAAAGTGAATTATGAGATGAGGGGGAAAACCCTCCTACTTTTATACGTAAAATTATGAAATTTCTCTCATCATTTTTCTTTTTTAGTTAAAAATAGGAGGGAAAAGTCACAAAAATGGGTTTTATGACTTTATTGAGTGGAATTAACTTTAGGAAAGAGGTTTCTATAAGTTAATTAGATGGGACATGGTGTAAAATTGGATTTTATATCTTGGTACCCATACTATTGCTAGTGTATTCTGATACATCTTCATTTTGGTATAGGTGGTCCATTTTTAGGTGATAACAATTATGATGGTATCGTTGTACTTTATAGTGTACTTTCATGTAGGAATAGGCTACTATAAATTGTACCTTTGATGATGGCTATTGTGTTTTTGTGAGAGGAAAACCTAACCTACAGTTGAGAATCCTTGGAGTCCAAGAAAAGAGATTTCCTAGATGGCTTATGCTAGGGAACTAGAAAAGAATTGGGATATCCTTAGAATGGACTATGTAGCAGAGAAGGTGATCCCATTTCTAGTGTTGTGTAGGCTAAGGGGGGAAGAGTGTTGGTTCGTTAGGATATTTATAGGGGGGTTTCTTGCTAATGATATTTTTTTGGGTTCAAGGATAAGTATGAAGACTTAACAATAGTCTCTCAAACTTCACCCTTCTAGATTAATAACCTTTTCTCAAGTGTGGCTTCTATCATAGAAATATTGTGTGATAGAGATCCTGAGTAGGATTGTGGATGAAAGCATTGTAATATTATATTCATGTTTTAAGATTGAATTGAATAATAAGGTCATTGTAGCTTTGCTTATACTACTGAATACTACAGTCTGATAGAGAAAACGATTTTGGTATTAAAGAAAAAAAACATTGTAGTTTGGAGGTACCCCATAGACTCAATAATGTACATGGGTTATTAGGTACATGAAAACTATACTTGCATGAAAAAAATATGTACACTTTAGTCTACCTACATAGAAAACTCTGGAGAGAACAATAAACAATGAATTCAATCTTAAAGTAGTCCATATGTAATCTTCATTTGAAAGGTTAATATACAACCTTTATCTTTTGATGCATCATCTTCTCCACACACACACACACACACATATATATATATATATTAGTGTGAGATAACACTAAGAAATATTAAACAGACTCATAAATATTTAACATGAATTATAGTTTACACTCATTTTAAAATTATAGAAACCTATTACAAATGAAATGTTTTTTTTCCCATGAACAACACATCATTTTGTTTGTCTATGCAAAAGAACAACTTTAAACTCATTTAGCATTATAAATTCCATGCATTGTTAAGCACTAGTAATCAAAATTGAATGCTTATCAACCCTTCCAAGGGGTTAAAATCCGTCTTACAAGAGTAATTAAAAAAACCCTAAAAAATGTAAAATTTTGAAATTACTTGTCATTTATGAAGGATAAGAAATGTTATAAAATTTCAAAACAAGGGTCACATTTTTTATTGCCAATCAATCTGATGAATCCCAACTCTTGGTTCCTTTATGGGAATGTACCTATTATATTATATGAGTAGGGAAGTAAATAATGAAAAACGTTTAGGATTCAACCCCTCCCTTCAACATCTAAAGACTAACATAATCTCTATTTTTGTTGAAACTCATCTATTTTGTGATATGTTATACCCTTCCACAAACTTAAATCCATTACATAGATCATGACCAGGTAATCATATCCTTTTATTGGTGTATCCACCAATTTAAGTGTCACTTAATCCAAGCTTTTCAAGAAAAGCATGCATAACATGTCCTTTTGAATCTATGCATGAATTCATGTGTTATGTTAATTTTCTATCCTTGTTTATATGATAATTGGCATCACATTAAATGTCCATACTTAATGTGTTAAGTTACTACACTTGCCACAATGTCATTTCCTCTCTCATCTTTTCCCTTTCTCTTGGCTTTGCAACAAACCAAAAAATAATTAGACACACGTTATGAGAGTAAATAATAATGGAAATAAAAAATTATTAGAACGATTCACTACACATGTTTGACCCAGTGACAATTTTGAAGAGTAGGTAACATACATCACATGAACCCAAGGAAATGAGGTTATCTCTCTTTCTTTATATTCACATATTCCATCTCCCTAAAAGTATATAACATGTTGATTCATAGTTATTTTGTTGCACTAGTAATTCTTTGTCTTTGTTAGTATCTAGTTCATGGCATTCCCATTATTGCAATATATGGTTAATGAGAACAAAACAAATAATTAATACTTGAATGTAAATCTCTCATTAATCCACTAGTCTTGTGTAGGTTTTTTCCATCTCATGGATTGTTCTTTTTTGTTTCATACAAAACTATGTCAATGTTTTTATTTTATTAAGATCAATGATAAATTGTACATTCTTTCTCCTGTCAATATCACAAAACCTCAAATTGAGATTATAGTAGGGATATGTGTGGTTATGTTTATTTAATTTTACATCATCAATGTTTTACTCCTTTTATAAGTCTTCTTTCCCCATAACTATGCATCTTTATATATCACACTCCACTTTATTCTCATCATTTTGTTTCAACATTAACATAAGTGTGACAATACATTAAGTGTCAAATATATGAGGACACACCATATGTTTCTTTCCCTGTGCCTCATCCCAAGCCCAAGGTGCCCATTAGAACCACAAGGCTTGGAACAACATTTTTTATGTATGGGTGGGATTCTTAAAAAAATTATGGAGAAAGTAACATAATTCAAGTTATTATCATATTTATGCATTAGAGATTATTCTCTAGAATCCTATTTGTCATGAATTTTTGTATGATTTGAGAGATAAAGTGAGCAATCATTGTCTTCAATAGGAATAACATATAGCACACTTCACAATCTTTATGGGTAATTTATTTTAGCTTTTTGTTTATATCAACCTTAAGAAGCTCCAAATCATAGACATCCTAGCTTAAACAATATGCAACTAATGAAATCATGCTAAATTTTCATGCTCCTAAATCCTTATAAGGCTCTCTTCATGGCTCTTAGAATATTTTGATAAAATTCCAATCCTTCAACATAGGCCTCAATATTTACTACAAATTTTATTTTCTCCTAATAAGATTTACAAGAAACATGATTCTCATAGTTAGACCTAATTATGATATGCTCAAACTATAATTCCAAGATACAATTTTCATTTAACATATGGATACACATATACCAAATTCTCTATGAGACAAGTCTTCACAAAAATGTTTGATTTTAACATTATATCTAAACCCTTATATTATCATTTAAATAAAAAAAACAAACATAAATGAGTAGTTACCATTTTTTTTAAATAAACATATAAATCCATCAAAATTTTACAATTAAATTTACAAAATATGTTTTATTATTACTTTTTATTGAAATTATATTTTTAAATAGATAAAGAATATTTTATTTACAATAATTTTGTTTTGATATATATATACATTGTTTATTAATTTCAATTAAAATACAATTAATTTTGTAACTTCCAATTATTGAATGATTAGATGGAAATATACTCAAAATTGATAACTAGTAAAGCACTTAACCAATAACAATTGAAATCTAAAATAAAATCGTGAGTTCTACGCATATTCAAGCACACTTTTAGCGTGCGGTGGAAAGCCATGGAAACCCACAATAAGCGGAAATTTCAACTGATGGATGGACAATTATACATGGTACCTAGAATTTTTCCTGTCATAGGCTGGCACTGCATTGGATATGTAGCCGTAAAAACCGGTCAAATGTGTACTCTTCAATGCCGAACCGAACAGATACACACTATATATATCCAATGGATAGCGACGAGATAGATACACGTGTTAAATCATTAAAACAGGTTTTAATACAACACGTTCCGCGGCGTTCTCGTCGATTCTGGACTTTCTCTACGGGCGTTTGTTTTTATCTACTTTCACGTGATTTAGTACAAAACAAAGTGTTTTATCGACTTTCACGTGATTCAAAACAAACGCGTGACACCGCGTTATGTAGCACGCGGAGAAGTCCATGGTTTTCACAGACCCGTAGTACAGGAATATTATAGTTCGGACTTTCCATTTGCTGTTTCAGAGCCATCTGGTCACAGTTTCGATCCAGCGATACCACCAACAAATACAGCAGCAGCTATGAAGAACGATAAAGGAAAGCGACCTTTAGAAGAAAGAAGCTTCAGAGAATCCACCGAGGAAAATAGTATCAAAGGTACGGTCCGATTCCATTAACAAAGCCTTGGAAGAAACAAGTATCGAAATATGTAATAAGCTACAGAAATTTTAAGGTTCACGAGGTTAATAATAGTTTATGAAACAGACGGTCTCATACACTGATTTCTGTATTTTAGTCCTTTTCTTGTTTAGCTTGATGATTAGTTTTCCCACTTTCTCCACTGCCTCTTGGCTGAATAAATTATTCCAAGAGTTAGCTGTTAAGATACTTACATAACTGTTCCTGTTGTCTTTGAAATTTCGCACTCTAAAATGAAATGTTTTTCTGTTTCCACTTCTCCGGAGTTGCAGAACATACACACCCTTTCTTCCCAAACTTTTTTTGTCTTTTCCAACACCCTGTTTCACAAAAGAGTTGATGAGAATTGGTTCTTAATTGGGCAATAGGCATTTTGGCTCTCCAAAATATATTGACCTCTATGTACCCTTTTTGACAATGGTTGTAAATGAGATTAAACTCTTCAATGTAATACTTTTTCTTTCTCCCTAGTCTTTTATCCCAAGATAGTTCCTATATCCCAATGTTATTTCTTTTGAACCTTTGTTACCGGAATCTGTAATTTCAGCTGAAAAATTGTAATTTTTTTAAATTTTGTGGAGAAATCTGAAGGATGGTTTTCCATATTTATGTTTACAATGAAGAACAACCGATTACGGCCAATCCCTTGGACCTACTTTTGTAGCCGTTTGATTTATGAGAGTCGCTATATTTAAGTCCGGTACCCTTTTCCATTTAATCCACTTCCCCTCTTCCGTTTACAAATTACAGTGACTTCAATCGTTTTAGCCTGAAATCAACCCTCTGTTTCTTCCGATCGGATACATTACTGGAGAAGCTAATTTGTGTTAGACATTTGCAGGTATGGCAGATCTCATACCTGATTATTTGGGCGACACATACTCTTCTTTCACCTTCAGGGGATCACCAACGCCTGCAGAGAAAAGAGATTTGGTATGCTTTAACAGATTTCGTAGCTGTCAAAGTATATTTTTCACTGATAACAGCAACTTTCTTAATACTGCGTTTGTCTTTAATTCTTTTCTTTGTTATGTTTGCAGGAAGTGTGGAACCCGTGCCGTGCAGATTCCAATGGCAGAGTGACGAAGAGTATGGCGCCTGTTAAAACTGGTATCTACGAACTGCCCAATTTAGATCTTTCTCTGTTACCCCCTCGGTGGCCGGTGGGGACGGGGTCGTCCCCTTATCAGCGCGGAGTTCAACCCGCTGCATCGGCACAACAGTATAGCCAAGTTCCATCTTCTCCAAATCCCGATGTTTTTAGGTATACGATTTGTTGCTCGCATTATTAATTCATTAGCTTGTTTTAAGCCTTAGTGGCTATGATGTTTATAAATTGCACTGTTACATTCTAATCAGGTCTCCCAACGCTGGTGCCGAGCAACCGCCTTGTGCCCAGCTCACAATTTTCTACGCGGGGACAGTGAGCGTTTACAATGTCTCGGCAGATAAGGTACTACACCCTTCTTGCAGGCGGGTCCTTTGCTGCCGTCGTGGTTTCTATTCTGTTATAAATTTAGAAGAGACTGTGAACTGGTGTAGTTATACACGAATTGGTGGAATTTGCTGATACACGAAGTCTCACACTGTATAGAATTTCGATTATGGTGTTATGGGATGGTACAGGCAAAGTCCATAATTAGAGAGATTTTGCGTAATTGAAATATTGTTGTGCTATGGGATGGTGCAGGCAAAGTCCATAATGATGGCGGCAAGCAGAATTTGTGGCTCTCCGCATAGTGGGTCTCCGTCATCCTCTGCGTCTACGCCTTCAACGCAGCTCAACCCCACGCCCCGTAGCATGGATATGAGTCCGATTTCTTCAGACTCGGCGCCTGTAGCCATCCTCAACCACACCCAAGCTTCTGAGACGATAAAAACCGGTAAGAGGACCTGTAACTAAATAGCAAAAGCTAATTTAATTTGGTTAGGGTTTCTTAATGTAGAAAACTGAATGGAAGGCATATATTTGACATAAAATTGCAATGCGTGTTGCAGCGGCTATTCCAATCAGTAGGAAATGTTGTATACAGAGGTTTTTAGAGAAACGGAATGAAAGAATCCACGGAAAGAGTCCTTACCTTCCGCCAGCCCAGAACTAGCATATTACAGGCCATCGTATTGGAAACAACTGAGGTTTCCTAGAAATTGGAACTTGCAATTTTGTTTGTCTTATATATATATATTGTGGCTATCGAGAGTTGCGGATACGGATTATATTATTTCTTGAAACTTATATTTCATCTCACATGACAGCAGCAACCTCTGAAAACAAGGCTCATGATTCTTGACTCAGTTGAATTGAATGCACATAACGGAGCATATTTGTTATGTTTTATAGATAGTTATTTTAAGATGAATTATTGATCATTTTAGATTTGGTATGTTTTATGTATGATAAAAGTTTTATTTTTTGGGTTTTTTTTGGATCGGAATTAGGTCATGTAAATTTGGATAAAATCTTTATTCTTTGTTGTTTAAATTGTATTTTTAGATGTATAAATGGATTCAGCTTGTTGAAAAACTCTTGGGCATTAAGATTATATAAACTTAACCACTCAAATATGTAGATCCAATCATTTATCACCTGCTGTGCAAAATTAAATCCAAAAAATTACCAAAAACAACTAAACTTTTAAAATAATGCTTTTAAAATTTAAGATTTAGTATAAAATAAGGTGATAAAAAAATTGTGTTTGAGTTTTCTTTATTATTTTTTAAAAGTATTTTAAATTTTGTTAAATAAAGGAAACTTGAGAATAAGTATATATGATGACACATTATCTTATATGTAAAAAATGACAAAAGACTGAAAATTTGAATGATACAATTTATTTGAATGGCTTGTATAATTTATTGAATTTGTGAAAAAAAATTATATTATATTTTATTATAATATAATTAATGTTATAATGTTAAAACATTTATAAAATGAAATACATTAAAATGTAAATTTGTGTACTTCTTAATTTTTTAAATGCTAAAATTGTAATGATAAAATATTTTATATTATTTTATTATAATAATATTTTTAATATTAAAATGTAAATTTGTGTACTTCTTAATTCTTTAAATGCTAAAATTGTAATGATAAAATATTTTATATTATTTTATTATAATAATATTTTTAATATTAAAAGTGTAATGATAAAATATTTTATATTATTTTATTATAATAATATTTTTAATATTATAAGATAATATTCAATCTTAAGTAACAAGAAGTTTTTATTTCGAAACATTTACTTTGAACCATATTGTCTTGGGAGTCTTTCAGAAGAGAGTGTTTAAAATATCTAGTAGAAACTTTTAAAATTAAAGGTTTTCTTCTTATTTATAAAGTTTAGCCATTAAAAATATTAGAAATTGGAAGTTTTATTCATATCTTTCTTATTTAAAGGATTTCAATGCAAATTTTATTTAATCAAGTTATACAAAATCACTTTAAAAGGAAAATTGTTTTATTTAATAAAGTTATACAAAATCACTTTAAAAGGAAAATTACTTCATGGTTAAAAATTAAAAAAAATACTAAATTTCATTCAAAGAAGGTATCATTCAAACATGGACAACTTAATTATACCTATTATAATTATTACAAAAGAATATTTAAATAATAAAACTAATCGTTTTATTTGGTTGAGTTTAAAAAATCTTAGAATATCATTCCTACAAATAACTTATCAAAAATATTAGAAAACTTATTATAATTATTCCAAAAGAATATTTAAACAATAAAACTAATCTTATTATAATTATTACAAAAGAATATTTAAATAATAAAATAATGTGTTTATTACTTGGTTGATTCTTACAAATCAATCAAGTAAATCCACACAACTCCAGATGCATTACAAGTAAATCTCGGTGAGAATCAAACTTGAGACTTCTTTTATATATTTCCTTTCATTTACATGACTCTTGTCAATCGGTCTACACCTCAACGAGTAATTTATTATAATTTTTTTTTTTTAACAAAAACTGAAGAAGGTTTAACTGTGTGGATGAATCCACTGGTGTTACAAAAGGAAGGCCCTCATAGACCATGTCGAGTTACCTCTCAAGGAGAGTTGATTACAAAAGCAGGGATTATCATATAGTAAGTAGGATCCCCCATGATTTTCAAGATTTTTGTATGTTGAATTTCCTGGATATATTCGACAAAAGGAGCCACTGATATATACTATTTAGAAAAACATGCAAAGATTTGAGCTTAATTACCGTTTTCCACTTTTGTTTGTTGCATGTTTGCCTTGAATTCTAGGAGGGGTTCATTCAGGTCTGGAACTTGGTTGATCGAGTTCGACTGGACATTCCTTGAGTAACCTTGTTGGTCTTATGAGTTGCTTGGGGGAGCCTGTGAGTCATCTAGCTGATCCAATCTTTACTGCAACATCTCGATGTTCAAGCAGTTGGTTTCAATTTAACTGTGTTGGTCATTACTTTCATCTTGAAGCTTGCCTATCAGAAATCGGTGCTAGGATAAGGTCTCCAGCTCGAAGGCACGATTGGCGCTCATTGTGCCCATTTGGAATCTGATGCAGGAGCATCGCTATCAAATCCAGAAAGGAAGACATGGAATTGAAGTTGACACCTCAACACATCGAAGGAGCCAAACCGACCTTTAACCAGCTTAGTAGCGGTGTCGAGATTTTTTATTTTCTCGTTAATTAATTTAGTTGTCTGTGAAGTCGGGCCACCATTTGAAGAGACAGAACAATTGTAAATCCTTTACACGACTATAATGTATTACAGGTGTAGGATAATTTCCTGTATTAGTCATTAGGTTGCATTTAATTGAGTAGGTAACCACTTGAATAGAATGAAATAGGATTTAGATAGGAGGAAGAAGAGTGAAGAGGCTCTGAGTCCTTAGAAAAGTGTTCATTGTAATGGCTGTAGGGTATAGCGACTGTATTTTATGTTTTTTCTCTTTGAAATGAATATAATAGAGAAAATTGACCAAAAACTATACAATGTTGATACTGTCTTGACTGTTAATTATGTATTATGTAAATGTATGATGTTTATGGTGAGTGAATGAATAATTGAATGAGTTTCAATTTTTTCTCTTTTGTAAGTTATGAAAGGAATGCATGCAAAGCGCAAGGAGTGCGCGTGAGGAAGTATTTTTCGACTCGAACCTCAGAAGAGATCGCAGGAAGATTTTTGTATGCAGAGTATGTATATTGAGTGCAAGAAGTACGTGTAGAAGAAAAATTAGCTTAAGTTTGAAAGCTTAGGAAGTTGATCAAAGAGTATGCCAAGAGGGCATCAGAAAGTCTTTTGAAGAAGACGTAGAGTGCAAGTGTGTGCCAAGGAAGAGGTTTAGATTTCAATTGTCAGAAGCTCAGGAGGAGTAGTCGTTCTAAACTTCAAGAAGAAATACTTAGAGGAATTTGTAAGTCCTAAAGAGTTGAATCTTTCAAAGCTGGAGCGCAGAAATTGAAATTTCAAAGGAAGAACAAGTATGAAGGATTAAGCGGGAGAAATTCTTCAGAAAGGAATTCTGAAGACTGAATAAAATCGAAGGTTAAGATCCATTTAGGAGAAGCCGAAATATTTCAAGCTGTTAGATCTCGGAGAAGTAGCGCATTGGTTAGCCGCGAGGATTTATCGGATTTTCACAAACCAAAAGATTTGGAAAAAGCGTAGTAAAATTCGCGAAATCCCAAAATGTGAAATCCCGAAATCATCGGAACCATCCATCGAAAGGGGACCCGTGGTAAGAGATCAACATTTCGCTGACTCGCAGGAGGAAAAGGTGAAAGGGTAGAATTGTGAGAACTCGTGAAGCCCGAGTTCGTGATTTGATAGTGGTCGTCAGATCCCAAGGAGTGCAAGCCTTTGATTGGTGCTCCAAAATATTGGCATTTTGTGAAGTCACGAGTCGTGAAATCCCGACGTGCTTGAGAGTTGAGCCTCGGGTCATAACTAGAGGTCATATGGTGGAAGGATAAGAGAGGACCTAGATAGTGTTAGGCCCCTGTTAGGAGTTCGGGGGTTTGAAGGACGGAGAGTCGGGTTGACTCATATACCTGACATGCGAATTCGTGAAATACCTTTTGGTGTTAGGCATGTGGTCACAAGGCATGGTCACATGGAGAATATTGTATGCCTAACACTTGCTCACGCGGGCAGAATTTTCACAAAATAGCTGTGGATTTGTTTCTTAAAGGTTCTAGCAAGGAATCAAAGGTTGTTTCAGGTGAGTTTTGAGAAGATCCTAGACCGGGAGGTCATGCCGTCCTTGGAGAGGAGGGGGATCTGCACCAGTCTCTTAGACTGTTGCAACCACCACAATCTACTTCCCAATCATCCTCTGGCCAACTTCCTGAGTCCTCCTGAGCTATAGTTGCTTGTTGCATTTCGTTGTTTCCTGAGGAATGGCCAAACCTGACCATCTCTTGAGGGTTTTGCATGGAGCAAAGAAGGAAATTCGAGTAGAAGGAGAGGCTGGCCTGTGAACATGAGGGGATGACTTGAAGGGGCACGGGGGGTCGGATAAAGAGATAGAACACAAAGAGTGGTGTAGAAAACAAAAGAGCATAATATTTCTGAGGATTACTAGGGTGAGAATTCAGGGGGTCATGAAGAAGTGTGAAACCAAACCAGGCTCTGAGGATGGGGGATAAGGGAGTCTCGAAAGATAGGTAGCATGACTCAGAGCTAGGGAAAAGAGAGACCGAGGTTACTCTTAAAAAAATCCTGGCATATCGCGAGGGTGGCGAGGAGGCTAGGATAAATAACATTTGGACCAGAGAAGACAAAGGAGTGGATGGGAAATTCAACAGGAGCCATACACTGGACAAGGACGGTGACATGATTTCTGAAAAAGGAAATGGCATACTTACCTGTGAGTTCGTGGGAGGATTCCTGCAAACTGTTCCATCCGACGCCATGGAATGGAGGGTGGAGGTGAGGTTGACGACGAAGGAGTTGTTGCATTGTGGGAGTTAAGAGTCCCATACCGCAATCACACACAAATGAGGGAGAGATTCCAGATTTCCCATGTGAGCCAAGGATTTCACACTTTCTGTGATGATGGCCACCTCATTGTGTTGGGTAGAGAGATCGATGCGCGGTCCATGCTACCTGGTGGGCCTGCGTTTTCCCTGATCCATGAGGATGACTGCAAGCATCCACCTTATGTTGTTGTGGTTGCTTAACCATTCACCCGGTGGGCCCAATCTTAGTTGTGCTAATAATCCCCCTTCCTTCTTATTTTGGGCATGGTGACATTCCTTCCTACCCATGTGCCTAGGAGTTTTGTTTGTACCCAAAGGGAAGAACCTTGTTGCGCCGACCATATTTTGATCCAAGAATATCATTAGTAAAGGGGCGTTAGGGTTTGGACCTCATCTATACTTAGGGCGCCTAGATTTGCCTCTATTGCTACATTGGCCATCTTGTCGGCTTTAATGTTGTTTTCCCTTAGTATGTGGTAGAAGGTGGTTCTAATATATGGGGAGACCAGTCTAGTTTTGTCCATTATTTTCTTTAGTCTTGGGTCTATGGGGTTTGTTCCCTATATCATCATTCTTATTATGGTTTTGGAGTTCCCTAGAACTACAAGCTCTCAGATTCCCTTGGATTGGGCTATTTGTACTCCTTTTAAGAGGGTGTAAGCCTCGACTTTGTTGTTAGTTTCGGTCCCCATATTCCAATGGTAGCTTGAGGCTTTTTTTCCTTCGGGATCAAAGAGTTCCCCCCCACGCCTGCCTCCCTTGGGTTTCCCTTTGAAGCTCCATAAAAAAAAAGGTTATGGAATTTTTGCTTTTGGATCCATAGTTCTATGTTGAGAGTGTTGTGAAGCTGCCAAATCAATCTATTTGTTGCATTGATGTGCTTAGAAGCCCTGAGATTGAAGCTTTCCATCCAGTCTTTTTCCCGAGTGATCCAATTGGTTGGGCCCTCTATTTTTAGGGGTTTTGAATTTATGGATTATGAGAGCATCAACTTCTCTTTAGCAACTGTTATTTGGGGAAGGGAGGCCTTCCCTTGATTTTTTTTTCTATTTCTCATTATCCAGATCTGTCAGTAGATAAACTTTGGCATCGCCTGCCAATTGTGCTTCAGAGCTGGCTTGTCCTTGAAGGATCCACGATAGTACTTTTCCCAGTTTCCCAGGTTGGGATGAGGAAAACATGGCCATCTTGTATTTTTAGAAAGATCCCCAAAGGCTAAGATCCAAATATTTCTCACAAAAGAGTAATCCCAAAATAAATGGTTGATGTTCTCTTGATTGTTTTGGCAAAGAGGGAAGATGAAGGGGCCATGAAAGCCTCTTTTCATGAGGTTCTCCCCTGTTAATATTTTATCGTGCGCTAGAGTCCAGGTGAAGAAGATCATTTTGGGGAGGGAGTCCCGATTCCAGACATTATTCCATTTTGTTGAGGTTTGATAGTCTCTCGTGATATCGAGGATCTTTTTATAACCATCTTTGACTGAGTATCCTTTGTCCCCCCAACCCCTGCTATTTGGAAAGATTTTTTGAATGGAAACTACCCCTTTCAGAAGCATGGTCAGGCGATGAGCCTGTGCTATCAGATGTTGTGGGACATGCCCCAAGTTCCAATCTCTCTAGCTTCCATTGTCATTCCAGGCTGACATGTCATACAGGGTGTGATTTCTTGTGCCTAACATCAAACATTTTAGCTCCAAGAGATTTCCTTCCCAAGGGTTTAAAGTCACCCTGAATATTTGATCTTGCCAAATTCCAATTGTTTTCCCATTTCCCGGGATCCAGGAAAGGTGTTCTTTGAAGAAGGGGGCAACTCCCTTTATTAATTTCCAGATTTGAGAGCCTGTTTGATGGGTTTGTGGATTTTCCATACTCCTTTTTCTTTTACCCATTCTGTACTTGTTGATGAGTGCCTGTTTCCATCAGTCATTACCACCTGAAACTATTGTCCAAAGGATTTTGGATCCCATTGCAGAATTGGTGATTTCGGGGTCCCTGATTCCCCGACCCCCACTTTTTTTGGGCAGAGTGACTGTTTCCCAATTTACCAAGTGGAATTTTTTGTGGTTGGATTTCCCCCCTTGCCATAGGAATTTACGCATGAACTGGGCCATTTATTTAAGAATTCCCTTTGGGGCTAGAAGGGTAGAGAATTGATACAGGGGAGGGGCCAAGAGAACGGATTTGATCAACACCACCCTACCTGCTGGATTAAGCCATCGTGACCCCCATTTTTCCATCTTTTCCCTGATATTTTGGATGAAATGGTGCCAAAAATCTCCATGGAAGTCATTAATGCAAAGAGGAAGGCCCAAGTATTTGAAGGATTTCTAGTCTTGGGTAATGGAAAACCCCATGATTTGAGCTATTCCCACTTTGATAAGTGCCGAGACATTCCAGGTATAAATTTGGCATTTTTTTGTGTTTAGGAGACCTCCCGAAACTATAAGGTAGGTATCTAGGACTTGGAGGATTCTTTTGGCTAGGGTTTTGGAAGCTTCACTTAGGAGGATTGTGTCATCTGCAATTTGAGAGTGGTTCAGTCTTTTTACTCATTGAGCGATTTTTATTCCAGGAATGTTTCCATTTGCGCTTTCCCATTCGAGATTTTTGTTTAGTGATTTGGCCATGATCACATAGAGCATGGGGGAAAGGGGGAAGCCCTGTCTTAGACCCATGGATGCCTTGAATAAAGGACCCAATATGCCATTTATTAGGGGCGTTATCCAAGGAGAGGCGATACAGGAGCAGATCCAGTCCATGAATCTCTGACTGAAACCAAATTTTCTCAGGACCTTGAAGAGGAAGTTATGTTCCACTCTGTCAAAAGCGTTGGCCATATCTAGTTTTATAGCCATGCCAGAGTCCCCCTAGGAGCTACTGGCATGGATTTCCTCTTGGACAAGAATGAATTTTTCCCAAATCTGGTGACCAACTACAAAGCCTCCTTGGTTTGGAAGGATTAGCGGGATGAGGAGGGGGTTGAGTCTATTTGCAATTATTTTGGAAAATATTTTATAGGAAATGTTGCACAGGGAGATGGGTCTAAAGAGATTAAGGGAGGAGGCTCTAGATTATTATGGGAGGAGAGCCAAGAAAGAGGAGTTAGTTGCTTCACCCAACTTTTTATCCTTGTGAGCGAAACATACCATTCTTATAAAGTGTTTCTTGATGATATGCCAACATTTTTTTATAGAAATGCAAGGTGAAGCCATCAAGACCTAGATCTTTGTCATATTGGAATTGGTTCAATGCTCTGAGGATTTCTTCTTCCTTGATGGGTCTATCAAGGTGGGTGTTTTCAGCCTCAAAAATCTTTCGAGGAATATGCTGGAGAAAAGCTTCAGAAAGGTGATCCTCATCCTTACCAGAGGTGGTGTACATATTTTGGAAATGGGAGGAGGTGTGTTGCTTGATTTGGGCGATATCCTTCAGGATTTAACCCTCAGGGGTTTTGAGTTCGAAAATTTGATTTGACCAGTTCTTGAATTTGGCTTGATTGTGGAAGAAGGAAGTATTTTGGTCTCCTGGTTTCAGCTAGAGACTCCTAGATTTAAGCCGCCAAGTATTTTCCTCTTCAGCTAGATCTTGGAGGTACTCTTTGTGCAGTTTTTTCTCTTGGGTGAGGAGGTTCTGCTGAATCTCTATAATTTCCATTTCTTCTTGAAGAGCCTTCAGTTGAGACTTTTTGTCTTTTGCTTTGATTTGCACATTGTTTTTAGCCCAGATCTTTAAGAGGTCCTTAACTAGTTTGAGCTTCTGATCCCAGATGTAATTTGGTGAGCTTGTGATCCACTGGTTCTATATCTTGGATATGGATTGAATGATATTAGGTTTGTCTAGCCATAGGGGGTTTAGTTTGAAGGGAATATGATGCCAATTATGTTGAGCTTCAAAGGCCAGTCTTATGGGGTGGTGATCCAAGCCCGCCCAGGGAAGATTTGTTGAGCAAGGATTTTCGGGGAGGGACAATAGTGAGCTTCTGATCAGAAATCTATCCAATCTTGCAGCTATATGTCCAAGCCTTGCTCTTCTATTATTCCAAGTGTGGATTCACCTATTCGAGGGAACGTCATAGAGATCCAGGTCTGTGATAAGGTCCTCCAATCATTCCCGAAATTGATCTCTTACCACCGAGCCTCCTCTTTTTTCCTTTGAGGCTCTGGTTGTGTTGAAGTCTCCTGCAATAATGAGGATCTGGGGAGGATTTTCATTGGAAAGGTCTAACAGGGATTGTCAACATTCAATTTTTTCATTATAATTGCTTTTTATGTAAACATTGATGATGGAAAACAACATACCTGAGACTTTATTGAGAAGATTTACCATAAGCCGGTATTGGCTTTGCATTTGAGCTTGTAGGTCAAAATATTCCATCTTCCATATAATTTTGATTCCACCTAAAGCCCCTCTGGATCTCACTGCACGACCATCACATTTGTTCCAGATTTTTTGCAAGTCTTTGAGGGTTTCCTGCTCCCTCATTTTCGTCTCCTGGAGAATGAGGATTGAAGGTTTTTCTGCTTGTATCAATTTTTTGACTTCTTATTTCTTGAGATTACCTCCTAATCCCCTACAATTCCAGGAGACATTTTTCATCATTTATCAATATGTGAAGTTGTTCCCTTATGTTGCGCTGCCTTGTTCTTCCCAGTTTTTCCATCTTTCTTTAGAGTTTACTCGATTGTTTTTTGTATGCCTAGTTCCTTTTCTCTATCTACTGTCGATTCTCTTTTATTTATGTGTGATTTCCTTCCAGGTCTCCTTCTGTTTAAAGTTAGAGTTAATTCCAAGTCGGATTCACTTTCTGAGGAGTCCCGTCTCGCTTTTTCTGACATTTCTGGATTTTCCATATTTTGGGTGTGGAGAGATTTTGAGGATTCTCCACTTAGATCTAGGACTTATTTTTCCTTTTCTGGGGATTTGTCATTTTATTTTCCTTCCTCTTCTTGTCCCTAGTTTCCTTCCTAGGTTTCCCTTAATTCTTCGAGGTCACCGTCTTGGTGGATCTCGACATATCGATTGTGGCTTAATTCTCCTTTTTGTGGAGATCCAAGAATTTTTTCTTTTGGATTAGAAGGTTTTTCCCTTTGGTTTTGAGTCAGAATAGGTTGGGTTTTCCCATTTGTCTTTTTCTTTCTTGGATTTTTCCACTAATATTGTTTGGGATCTTGGTCCTGCATGTCTTTGGCTTGGGGACAAAATTTGGAAAAATGTCCATATTTGTGGCAGATTTTACATTTGAAGGGAATTTGTTCATAGTCTACCTGTTGAATGTAATACCAACTGTCCAAGTTTAGTTGTATTTCTTTAGGGAGACCTTTTTCCAGATCCACTTCTACACACAGTGTGGCGCAGGCCTGAAGGCCTTCCCATGGTTCGACAGGATCGATGTACTTTCCGAGGGTGTTTCATATGTTTCTAATGGTTTCATCGTTCCAACAATGGAGGGGGAGGAAGGGAAGCCTCACCCAAACTGGGACTGCTGAGGGGATATCATTCTTTGGGAGAAAGTATGGAGTCCAATTGTTCAGGTACATTCCTCTAGCCCCCATGAAGTAGGGATCGGTTCGAAAAATCAAATCTCTATCTTCTTTTTTTTCAAACAAAAAGGCGAAGAATCCCTTACCATAGAAGGTTGCCAATAGTTGTCCCTTGATTAGATTGCACCAGTTTGCTTCCAACCATATGTGCATGGATTTTGGGGATGGACACAGTCCTGTGAATTGGTCTATTAATCCTTTATCTACGAGTTTGAGTGCCAAAGGTCACGCTGAAAGGGAGAATACAACAACCTTAGGGATTTTGACCACCTTTTTGACGAATCAGGAGGGTGGGGGCTTGGGAGATTTAGTGTAAGATGAGATAAGGGCCTGGAATGCCTGAAGATATCGGGATGGGGATCCCAAAGGAAGATTCCCTCCCTTAGAGGGGGCCATTAATGGGCGTACACAGACGTTGAAAACCTAGCACCATTTTTTGCAGAGTCTCAAGGATGTGACCAATAATGACAACTTATTACAATTATTACAAAATAATATTTAAATAATAAAACTAATACTTTGTTACTTGGTTGAGTTTAGAAAATCTTCCATTATCATATCTACAAATAACCTATCAAAAATATTAAAAAATAATGTTTAAATAATAAAACTAATCTCTTTGTTACTTGGTTGAGTTTAGAAAATATTCCAATATCATGTCTACAAATAACCTATCAAAAATATTAGAAAACTATTTATGATTTTGTATGAGAATGTAATTTCTAATTTCACAAATAATAGAAGTAGGTTAAAGAAGAATAATTGCAATATAGGGGATTAATTAAGGTTTTGTCATATTTTCTACCTTTCTTGGTATTTATAAGAAAGAGTTACATGCTTGGTTGGAAGAAGAAGTTTCCATTGACACAAATTTCAATGGGATAGTAATCCTCCTTCATTATATTGATGACATTGTTCACTTTTTAGTACAATATTGATAAGAAAGTAAGAATTCTTAAATATTTTTGTTTTAACTTTGATAAACAATGATAAAAAAAAATCTAAAAACATTATTTAATTTAATTATATATATAATAATAATAACATCGGGGTTAATTCATACAAGTAAGAATATATGGAACTATAATATTAAGAAAATGATTAATGGAGGATGAGAATCTTATTTTTGTCTTAAGAACCATTATAGGAAGCAAATTTAATTTTAGGGGAAAAAATGAAAATCCTCCTTAATTGAATTTTTACTCCAATTATCTTATATGGATATAAAGATTGGGATAGGATCGTTTTTAAATAAAGAAAATGAAGAAAACCAAAAAACATTCTATAATATGAAGAATTAAAATAAACACATCTTATATAATTCTCTACCTAGAGATAATTAATCAGAAGAATAAGATGCATCTTAGATTTGCTTTGAATTGTATTAAATTAGTTATAAATATGTTGGGTTTTTGTTAAAACATTAGAGAATAGAGGGTGAGGCTAGATTAGAAAATATTGATATTATTTAAAGAACTATCACAACTAAATTTAAGGAAAAATTGTGGTGTCACCAAGCAATCATTAACTCCAACTTAGAAAAGAAAAAATGTTTTCCTATTCTATTTAGCTCAAAAAATAAAATGAACATTATTAAAAATTAGCTTATTCTAACTTCATAAAAACTCTTCATTTGCAAACAATAAGTTTCAATTTTAAAATATTTAAAATCTATGTTCCATAACTTGTTAACTCATAAAAACCAAAAAAATTTAAGAAACTTTCTTTTCGATCTTTTAAAATAAAAAATATTAAAATGAATAAATTAATTCATTATCCATTTTTATTAAGGTCGCATAAATCAATGTTGGTGTTCAAGAACAATAACCAACATCATCACAAAAAATAAAATCTCAAATTTTATTGTTTTCATCTCCATATAATATAAAGACTAATACAAATAAAATTGGCCTTGAAATTAAAAATATAACAAAAGTTAGTATTGGTAATGTTTCATTTTTATATTGTGTAAATGCCAAAGTTAATGATTTATTTTTTTATGCAAATTTAAAATATATTAATTTAATGCAAAATTTTAATACTTACAATTTCTCTCCTCCCAATAAATCAAATAAACAATATTCATTTCATTTATATGTGTGTGTGTGTTTTCTATGTAAATATCATTGGAAACCCAAGAGCACCTCCCCCCAAGAGTGTGTAAGTGTGAATTGCAACATTGATTTTCTAAGAACAATATGCGTGGATGGGTGGGTGAATCCATGAGGTTTTGTTGCTCTTTTTGAAGGGGAAGTGGGTGGAAATGATCTTTACGAGCCTTATGTCTAGGTATTTACCTCTACCAATGGTTAGAACCTTATCGAGGTCTTGAGATCAATTATGATATTTTGATTTTATAAAACCTCATGTAGGGAGATCTAGCTTCCATTCACCTATAGACTTCTAACACTTTGATTGAGATGACACATAAATTGCAACATGTACGGGTTTTTTTCTCTTTAAAATAAATTGTAAAATTATTGTAATTTAGTTGTAATTCTTTGAGTTAAATTTTATTAGCTTGCACCATTTATGTTGCTGATTTTATTTCCAATCATGTATTAGCAAGAAAAAATGAATTAAATTTATTTTTCAATTTTTCCATCTATAGGGTTGAAAATAATATTTGAATTCATGCTTGAGAAAAAATTACCCTCTGATACCAATTTGTCACATCCCCAACTGCACTTTGTCACATCCCCAACTGCACTCTGGGCCATGCCACATCCAAAATTTTTACTTCTTTACCAGTTTGTAACATTCCTTGTTACTATTAGTCCCTAAAATCTACTCAAAACCACAAGATAATGTTCCCAGTCCCAGGTTGGACTGTGCCATGCTATTTCTCTTCTTTGATACTTAATCTTTCTTCTGCGGAAGAAACTCATTGAAATCAAAAGTGCACATAATTGTCCTTTTTCTAAACACAACAATTGTTTCCTAGTGCATGAAAACCAATCTTGTATTGCACACAACAACTCTGTCTTAGCAATTTTGTGCCCTCAACCATCCTTGTGTCAGCTACGTTAATTGACCCTTAGCACACACACAATTTCTAACTTCGCACTAGAACCGATACAATTATTGTTGAAATTACTTAACACATAATGACTATAACAACAAAAAGAACTCATAAAACAACTCAGGTGAAATCATTACGATGGCACGTGTGCATTCTGTTCCATTTGCATGTGTGGACTGATTCCCCTACACATTTGATTATTCATGCATTTCCCTAAGAATCCCATGACTGTTACCATATAATTTTATAAGAAAAACTTAATAACTACCATGCTCTACATCTGCAACAATTATGTAGTACGAACAATAGCATGCATATCCCAACATAATTAGGTACTAATTTCATAAACATAAATAACATAAGCATTCACACAATTAAAACATGATTATATTAACATACGTATGCACATTACCCAACATAATAATACTCATAAGAAGGAACTTATCTTTTTTTGTAATCCACCAACTATGCATAGACCTCAGTCATTCCTCCCAACCATAGATTCTCTTGTTAATTGACTCTAGCAGCATGTCACCTCTGAGATAGGGATCAAACGCCACCAGGGAAAAGGAACCCTAAGCCAAGATAAGGTCTGTCAACATCCAAAATACTCAGACTACGATAGCAACAATAGAAAAAATCCTATAGTCTCTCATTCCCCACATGCTTGTCCCACCCCAGGAAGTGTGCCCCATTCTCTGATCAATAGTCCTTCTACTACCCCACTTCCTTATCGAGGCTTCAACAGGATGGGAAAAGAGTCTCAGAGCCTTGTAGTTGTAGCTTGGCACCTTGGGAAAACAACTACCAACAATTCTCTCACCGAGAGATAATTCTCACATGCATGACAACCCGCTTCTTCAACAACTCACAAGCCTAACAACCTGCTTCTTCAAAAACACATGGGCTTGATAATCTGCCTCTTCAACTCAATGCTTAGGTTACTCCTCAAAACCACTCTAAAATGTCTCCAACTGTAGGTATGGAAGGTACATGGCAGTGTGAACATGAGAGGATAATGGTAAGAATGAATGGGAGAGATATTTGAATTACACTAAGTTCTCAAAAAATTAATTCCATACCCTTAACGTGACACTTCTCAAGCTAGGAACTACATGAGCTCCACTTGGTGACTCGTTCCTTACCCTTAGGAGCTTAGGATAAAAAATCATATCCCATGACTTTTGACTTAAGGAAATATTATTATAATATTTCCTTGGCTTAAGTCCACCTTGGATTAGCCCCCTTTCTAAGAATCTTATCCCTCTTTCCCTTTCTAGTGGAATTTAATCCCCCCATCTCTTTTCATTTGTTTGGTCTACCACGGTGGTATATTTTCATTAATATCAGAGTGTCATTACATTTTACAAAGATAGGCTCGTTGGCTTTTTAGAATCATGATGCACTTATCTAGGTGGCCGTAAAACTATGAAATGGATGTGAAACCTCCCTTGGTGCGCACGCAAACTCAACACTTTGTCACACTAAAAACAACACAGGCACTCCAACCTCAAAGTACAAATATACAAAGGATCTCTGGTAAAAAAAATCTAGGCTACAAAACCCAATTTGATGCACGTTCAAAGGAAATCCCCGTGCACTTACTCAAGTGCATGTAGAATATGAAGTGGTTGCCCACTCCTCTGTTGGTGCAACAAAACCCGATCCAATGTGCATTTCAAGGTAGTCCTCGATCACTTATTTAGGTGTATGCAAAAATAAACCCAAAACATGGGTGATAACAACTCACCTTCTTATATGTTCATTTACATTCTCAAATTGGGGTTCAGGCTATAGGTATTACATTCCCCTCCCCCTTATCTTTGCATTGTCCTCAGTGCATCATCTAAAATAAAATTTTCAAAATGATTAACAAAGATATGTATATTCTACACACATAACATCCTCATGTTCCCAAGTTTCATCTGTAGGACAGTAATAGGACCACTTGACCTTTATGAGTCATATTTCTCGATTCCAGAGAACCTTGACCTTTCGATCCAATATGTGCTCCAATAGAATTCAGAAGTCACTTTCTTGCTCCACCTGAATCAAATTCCAATAAATTACATTATTAGCATCATACACATACTATTTTATAAAAGATACATGAAATACATTATGAATTCATATGGATGTAGGGAGTGCAATCTTGTATGTGACAGGACCAATCCTCTCCAGGATTTCAAATGGTCCACAATAACATGTTGTCGACTTTGAAAATTTTCCCAACTTAAGTAAACTCTTCCTAGATTTCACTTTCAAAAACACATGGTCACCCACTTTAAATTCTCTAGGAGGTCTTCCTTTATTTGCATATTTTTTCTTCCTCTCTTGGGAAACCTTTAATTTCTACTTAATTTTCACCATTTTCTCTTCCATTTCCCTGAGCAAATATGGTCCAACCATTTCTTTGGTTGCTGCGTTGTCCTAAATTACTAGTGTGTTGCACTTTCTTCCATAAAGTGCCTCAAAAGGACTCATATTTAGAGATGCTTGATACCCATTGTTATAAGCAAACTCAACCAAATGAAAATAATCTTCCCATTTTGATGTTTTATCAATCACCTACATTCGTAGCATGTTCTCGATCACTTGGTTGAATCTCTTTGTTTTCCCATCTAAATTTTGATGATAGATTGTGTTAAAGTTCAAACTTGTCCCAAATAATTTAAATAACCCCTTTCCAAATGTTTGATGTAAATTTGGAATATCTGTAAGATATAATTATCTTAGGTATACCATGAAGTTTAGAAATTTCCCTCATATATATATCAACAATGTTTGTTGCCTTGTGAGTGATCTTTACTGGATTAAAGTGGGTGACTTTAGTAATCTTATCCACCACTACCATGATGGAATCATGCTACTTGGTTGTTATGGGAAGCTTAGTGATGGAATCCATAGTCACAACTTCCCATTTCCACTCAAGAATGGGAAATGGTTTAAAAAACCATCTTGGTGTCTATTCTCAACCTTGACCTTCTAACATCCCAAACACTTGGTAATAAAATCAACCGCTTGTCTCTTCATACCTAGCCAATAGTATTGTTTCTTGACAACTGCAATTGCCTTTTTCTAGCCCGGCTGGTCATCATAAAGAACACTATGCATTTATTTTAATACCAAACTTTTCAACTCTTGAGAATATGGCACATAAGTTCTGCCCCTATATATGAGGATTTCATCCTCTTTCAACTCAAAATCGTCATTTTTATTCTACAAAATACCTTGCTCTAATTTTGTTTTTATGTCCACATAGCACTGATCTAATTTTGCATCCTCTAGAATTTTTTCTTTCAAATATTATTTGTACATGTTGATGGTTGTAGCATGCATCTCATGCACTCTCCTATTGAGTGCATCAACCACCTTTTTCTCTTTACCCTTGATATTTTTTATATGAAATATCAACCACCTTGTTCTCTTTACCCCTGAGTGCATCGACCACCTTGTTCTATGTAGTCACTAAGGAATTATTGTAACATCGCTCTCTTGTGCGCACTGAGAAAACTTTGTCTTTGAGGACACTTGCTTGCAAGTGATCCAAATTATTATATTGTTGGGCGTTTGATTATGATTATGAGGCATTATGGATATGATGACATGTTATTTTACTGTATTGACATAGACAGGTGATATTGACTCAGTTCTCTTGAGTGTGCAGGATTTGGACTGCAAGGATGCTGAGGCATCGACGAAACCCTTGGAATCTGGATCGAGTCAGGGAGTGGACTAATGGGGTTTGGTTTTTGTATATATATGACGTATGTGCATCTGATTAAATGTTATGATTATGGATTTTCTTATTACATGATTCATTGATGATGCAGGCTGATGATAGCTTGCCGACCAGACTCACATGTGGAGTAGAGGGGTCATGCACGAATAACAGAGACGTTGAGGGAGAGGTGTGGACAGCAGCCCTGCCACAACCTACTAGCACTCCCACTGTGGCTCGAACTGTAGGTTAACAATTACCTAGTTTGAGAAGACCCATGATGCCATGAGGGAAGAATGCAATAGTCACTCATGATGATTCTAAGGGGTGCACAATAAGGTAGGGGCCTTATTCCTTAGAGGCCCTTAGTCTCCCACAATATCACCCGGTGGATTATTCACTCCAGGGGTTTTTGATGTCTACCAAGTCAGTCAAGAGGCAAGTGGCACCCTTGGAGCATGGAGTGCATCCTGAAGGGTACATCGTGCAAGAAAAATGGAAAGAGGTGAGTGGCACCCTTGGAGCACGTAGTGCGTCCTGAAGGGCACGTCATGCAAGGGAAAAAAATGAGGCGAGTGGCACCCTTGGAGCACCTACTGCAACATGAAGGGCACGTTACATTGTCAAATAATAAATGAATGAACCTAGATAGCCTTAGAACGAATAATGTGATGAGAAATATTTAAAACAATCTCCCTAATAAAATGTCGCCCAACCTAGGAAAATAAAATCTAGGTCTAAGTGATACTTGTGATAAAAATATAAATTTATATAAAAATAATAATAATGATAATCATCATTAATCATATGATGAGAAGGGGGTAAGCAATTCAATTAATTTATAAAAAATCTTTTGGTGGATAAAATTTAAAAGGGTGGAAAAGGGGAAATAATTGTTTTGTTACATATGCTAGTTAAAAAGAAAAAGGGGAAAAAGGTAATTTTCTACACTTGCCAATTTGAGTTTTAACTGAAAAGGGGAAGAGGGAAATTTAAAATAATTAGGAAACTAGGAAAAAGTGGGAAACATAAAAGGAAAGGGAAACATAAGGACAGAGCAGAAAGACTAACTTAGTAAGGTATCTAGCATTTAAGAATTTTCTAAATTAAACTCAACTAGTAAATTAGTAAGGAGGTAAGTCATTAATTTGTGTAAGGGAATATGAGGAAACCTAGGAGCGATTCTAGGAATGCTTTTAGGTGGGTGAGGGAAATAGGAGTAATTAATTAACTAATGAAATTAATTTATGGTGTTATGAAGGGGATGGGTGACACATCTACGGGGAGGATTTTATGAATTAAATTATTGAACAATAAATTAAATGGGATTTTGGGAAAGTAAATGACTTAGAAACTCTATATAAAGGAGGGAGGAGGAGGAGGATGGATCTCCTTTGTTATGCATAATGTTACGCTATAGGATTTTAGACTTGACTGACTTAGCTTATGGGAGTTGGGATACCCAGCTCGATGAGGAGTGGTATCTCGACCTTGCAAGGCGAGCTGGGAGATAGTTGATCTCTGGTTCCGTGTGCGTGGCCCCTTTGCGGCTCAAGGGGATAAGGGGAAAGAAGAGTACCCCTAGCGTTGGTTGGGAGGTACTGGTGAAGTCTCATCGATCAAAAAGTGGGATCTTCACGGAGCGCACGGGACAATGACTCAAAACAAGCGACTTGGGCTACGATACACTTGCTTATATTATGCATGTTAGATTCGTATAAACCTTACGCCTTCATTTCTGTATTTTTTTAACTGTGTAAAGAAGGTGTTGAACTTAGTTTTTTAATCAAGAACTTAAATTTCTTTAGCCTTAAGCTCGTTGCTTGACTTGATTCCCTTGGCAATCGATCCTTAATGTTGTGACTACCTTATCGTTTTATTGATTGTGTGATGACTTTCTCTTTTTTCTTCTCCCTCATCCCTAGTTCATCGGTCCTTTCCTGAGCAATCGACCATGAGCCGGATCGACGGTCATCACTTTGGTGTTAATAGACCTATAGATCCTAACACCCTTCTTTTCTGTGCATGGATGATGAGAGAAGGATGTGTTTCCCAGTCATTTAACCCTGATTGAATGTTCTTGGTTGATTGATGGTCATTGTGCCTTATTGCCTCTGATTTACCTCTGTGTATGGTTCATCTTTCTCTCTGTGATCCGCTCAATACCTCTCTGCGTTTTTAACTTCACCTCTACCCTTGTGGATGGATTTTCATTTCCTGCGATTTTAATGACAACGCCCAACCCTTGACTAGTAAAATCTCAACATTATTAAATTTTGAATGACAACGGTTGATTTATTTGTTGCCTACATTCTTACTCTAGAACGACAGTAAATTTAGGCCCTCGATAACAATGAAAATTTTACTTTGAGTATTGCATTTTTACCAAGCGAATTTAATCAATTTAATATGGTTTGGAGCCTCAATTTCTCTGGATAGAGGTAAATAGTGTAGGTGTATTGGTAAATGGTAAATTCCTTACATAGTGAGTGGTATTGGCACACAACGAATTTGTTGAGAAGTATTGTAAATTTTTTACCGCAACCTTGTATGTATGTGAATTGTTAGATCCCTAATTGTTTAGAGAGCATTTGATTTCACCGTTATTATGTATTTCACTTCGTTAGGCAGCGATCCCTCCTCCGTAGAGTTCACCCCACCTTAACCTCTGACAATGTTTTTTTTTTACCAGACGATGCGTTTCCCATGTCCGAGAATCATTGCTTAAGCACCCGACTACGTGTTTACCTTGCGTGGGTAGTTTTGACTGTGCATTGGTGGTTTTTACTGTGTAGTGGGGGCGTATGTGTTGTAGTAGGCTGCATTAGCATTTCTGGAATACCACTTTTATCCCTGCAACATTTTTTTACGACTTACCTACCTTCATGGTTGCGCTTCTACCTTCTCCACCCTACAACCATTACCTTGTTGACTGCAAGTGACCCTCATTTATGCCTTTCACCCAACTCCTTACTCACCATGAACTACCTTTGTGTCTAGTTTCTTAAACCCCCAGTTCCAGCGAAGTTAATTATGGTTTTTGGTAGTGATATTTGGCCTTTAGCTAAAGTGAATCTTGTTGCAGCACTGTAGCATTGTATCAAGGAGATTTTATTTAATTATTTACAATGATAAACTTACTAGAGATATTCACGTGGCTGTTGTTCGGTGAAAATCTTATTTCGGAAAATTCTTATGGAATTTACACCGCGTTAAATCTTTTCTGTCAAAGCTAACTTAGTCTATCGTGAAAATGAAACTTTAATGGCATTATCAGACCTGAGAGGGCCACTCGTCTTGTGATTAAAAGAAAACCGTTTCATTTCAAAAGACAACTCAGGCAACATCCTTCATGGTTGTGCATTCTTGACAGTGGCTGTGATTTGTGACTACCTATCATCCAACGGACATTTATTTTAGACAACTAATTCACTGAGCTTGACAACGAATCCACCTTGCACTTACCTAAACACATTTTTTTTTATTTCGATAACAATTTTTACTTACCCTTTTCTTGCAACAAATTCTTTGATTAAATACAAAAAAATTTAAATAAAAGTTTAGTTTCTCTATCATCTCCTTATTAGATTATTTTTCCCATTTAATCGCTGATGTATAAGTTGTCTGCCGAACAATTTATGATGCTTAATAAAAGATCCAATTTAATTGGATTACAAGTGAATCACTTCTGGAAATTAAAGTTTTAATGATGCATTACTTAGTAATTTAACGAAGGAATCTGTTTCTATGCTAATTTCGTTGATTAATCATCATGGTGTTAAGGATGGGTATTCTGCCTAATTTAAATTGCGGGGGCAATGACCAAGGACTGTATATTCCCTTGGTGATTTAGGTCATGACTTCATACCTTGAATGGCTATGACTACTATTAGGTCGCAATAATATGACACTTTATTCATCTTTTATATACCATTTGTCGCCTTTATTTCCATTTCATTCTTCCATAAAACCATAATTATCATCACTTTCATAAAAACATATGGGTCTACATTTCCATTTTCCAAATTATTTATTTTGAGTATTTTTAAGAGAATTTGTGACTAAATATTAGAAAATTAACATATTTTTATTATATCTCAAAGTTGGATGAGTTTTGTGATGACTACAGACATATTTGAAGATTTTCACAAAGTAAAAAATCACCACCTAGCTTCAAATTCGAATTTTATCTTCTTTGAAGATGTGGAGATAATGATTCAAGCTCACTTCAAGGACAAGATCATGGAGATAGAATATCTTATCCAAGATATTTGTGGAGGATTTGAAGGGATAGGTTGAGAGAAAAGTGGATCTGTAATTATGAGTCTCTTATCTTCATTTATGTATAAGTAAGAGGGTTCTCTCCTCATTTCAAAGGGGGGCTCTCTCTAGAAATAGAGAACAAAAGATTGGAACTTTGATTCATAGAGCTTTGATTCTAAGATAATGATTTTCATTATTTTTTTATGAGTTGATAGATTAGATTTTTTATGTTAGCTCACATATGTTTTTCATCTGTCTTTACTTGTTATTTTTTGTGTGTTTGTTATAGATACTTTTTAATAATTTCATGTTTATTTCAATTAGATTCCATTTATGCACTTTCCTGTTTTCGTAGATTAATTTTGCATTTGATGCCTTTGAATTTAGATTTAGTTGCTTTCATAGTTAGATTAAGTTGAATTTGATTTCGTAGATTCACTTTGAGTCTCCTGCATAATATAGGAAGGAGAACTAGGGTAGATAGTTTAACTGTTTCATTTCAAGTTAAGTGTGTTTCCTTTTGAATGTTAGATTAGGCTAGATTTAATTTTTACATGCTTTCATAGATTAGTTTCTTAATTTAGATTAGTTACTCATTCAACGACAATAGTTTAATGGTTTCTTTCAAGCACCAGCATAGGCTAGTATACTCTTGCCCTGCATTTCGCGTGCTTACACCTCGTAAGTTTACGAACCACCCAGATTGATAATTTATTGTCACATTTATAAGCATTAATTTTACTCGACAACTACCTTGGGACAACCTTATCATTACTAGACATTCATCCCTTTAGATAGCATTTTCAATGGTTAATAGACAACCTGTATGATGTGATTTGATAGTTTTAGTTGTAATGGTAAACTGTACACAGCTAGTTTAGTCAGCATTGAGACACTTTATTTTCTTTACTCAGCGATGGCATATCCCTTTAGAAAACAAGGGATGGTCGACAGTATTGGTGTAGTTACATCATTTCCTTATTGTAACAATGATCAAACTGACTTTCTCATCCTTCCTTTAGTGTTAAGAAGCAAATGTTGTGACAACGACTTACATGCCAGAGAGATGTTAGATTGTTGAGTCGCAACATTTACCTTGTAATCGATTTTTTCTTTGTGGTTTAATGGGTGTTCAGTTGCGCTATGACATTTTCCTCGACGTACATTTCTGGGCTTAAAGGATCACAACTCGGAAGTTAACAACCTAGTTCCAGTTTAATAGAAAGCTAGTTATACTCATCAACTTGGAAATTGCGATATAGTCACAATGAACTTTTGTTCTAATAATAATCTTTCAATTGTATAGGTTGGAATTTTTGCACAAGGAATCTGTGTGTGTGTGAAGGTGATGGTTGTCTTGATTGAATTGTCATTGGGTGCTAGGGTTAGTCATCAAGGGTTAGATAGTTAACTCAATCTCCTAGCGCGTCGATTTTAGTTTGTGGTGTGGGTCCAGTTTGTTGTTGTGCCATGGTTGATGTCGCACCTATCAACAAGCGATGACAAGATTCCTGATGAGGGGATCATTGTGCACCTTAATGGATCGAGGTGAATGATAAGTTGGTCGAGTCTGTGCTGCCCATTGTGGGAGTTGTTCATTGTAGTTGTTATTGGTGTTTGGGTTGTAACACCTTCATGAGTTTGGATGCACGCCATAGAGTTTTGCGTTAATGGTCGTTGAGGTCGTTGTGTTAGGATGGGGAATGTTGTCCCTTGGATGGTATGCATTGTTGTGTTTGTGTCGGGCGGGTAGTCGTATCTATCCTTTGTTTTATGCATGTTTCACCCAGCTTCTCATTGTGCTAGTGCGTTGATTCATTTTCATCCATTGCCTGATATGTGTGCACATGTTCATCGTCAGGTTGTGTGGTCCAGCTGTTGTCATCTTTGATTTCTTGCCTAAAAAAAAAAAAAAAACTTGCACCTATGCTTCATTATGGTCGTAGCGATTGGGGCCGTTACAATTCTAACCATCTCCTTTACCTAAAAATTGGATTTGGTTTTCCAAATAATTATTTTAGAACACTGTGGTCTATCCTCAACTAGAATATTCTTCCCATGAGGTAGTTCCTTCACATATTCAATGCATGCACTATGGTTTCCAATTAAAAATCATGAGTACCATAATTCCTTTCATGCTCTTTTAATTTCCTTGATTTGTAGCACAACACATGCCCATTTTGACTAAGGAATCCATCGATCCCTTCCTTGCCTACATCAATTCACACAATGAAGTCTTCATTAGGATCAACAATTCTCAATATTGACACACTTGTCAACAAACTCTTCAAGTGTTGGAAACTCCTTGCACAACTAGAAGTCCACTCAAATCTTACAACTTTCTTTTGCAAGGATGTGATTTGGTGTGTAATATTTAAGAAGCCTTCAATAAATGTTATGTGGTACCCAACAAATCCCATGAAATATCTCACCTCTATGACATTCCTTGGTGTTCTCCATCCTTTGATGGATTTTATCTTCTTTGGGTCCATACGTATCCCTTCCTATGAAATGACATGACTCAAGTAATGAATTTTCCTATGGTGTAATGAGCACTTGCTCAACTTTTCATACAGATGATGTCATCTCAATACTTGTAGAACCATCCTTAAGTGTTTCTCATGTTATTTTTCATACTTTCAGTAAATAAGTATGTCATCCAGAAATACAATGAGAAACTTATCTAAGTATTCTTTGAAAATACTATTCATTAAGCACATGAATACAACTGGAGCATTTGACAACCTAAATGGCACTACTAGGAACTCATAGTGGCCATACCTTGTTCTCAAGCAAGTCTTTATAATATCTTCTTCTTTAATCCTTACCTGATTATAATCTAATCTTAGGTCAATATTAGAGAATATTTTTTCATGTAAAAATTACCCTTTTTTATTTACATTACTAATTTTATTTCCAACTGTGTATTGTCAAGCATAAATTATTTTGTATTCTTTTCACTCTTTCGGTAATACACAAAGGATTAAAAAAAATTAATTGTCACACTTTTTTTAGTTTGTTTACTATAAAATAATCAAATAACATCTTTTACACTATTGATTTTATTTTCAAGTGTGTATTGACAAGTATAAATGAGTTTGTATTTTTTCAATCCTTTGGTAATGTAGTGCCCCTGCTACTTAACCCAACAAATAAATTATGATACCACTAAATTTAAATGCTTGCAGTGATGCTCAAAAATCCTAAATTTGACATTCAGATAGCAACATATAATTTCTCAAACTAAGAGTATATGCACAAAAAATAAAACCCATAATTAAGACAGTGAAATAGATATAAATACACTTATCTTTTATCAACCAATGTGCAACTGATTGTAGAGGATGGAAATTACTCCCAACCGTAGATTTTATACTCCAAACAAAATAAAAAAACCACCCCCAAAATGAGGCTATGAATCCAAAAGAAAGGATGTCTCTCACAACTCAATACAATCCCACATGAAGATGGTTTTCTTATAGCTATCCCAATCCACCATTTCTCTTCCCCTCAACCTACAAAATCCAAGGAATGGGATCCCCCTTTTCTACAAGCAGTCTGATCGCTGACCTGCCCCTCAGCGAGCACGGTCGCTCCTCCAGGACCTTCACAAATCCGCGGCCCGAAGAGTTGACACTCTTCTCTCCCTTATCGGGGGTTCGCAACCCACAGTCTCTCTTACACACGCTTCCCCTTTATAACTTACCTGGGGAAAAGAATCGGAGTCTCGCCTCTCGCGAGTCCCGACGTCGAATGTCTCTTTCTCGGATTCCCGAGATCGAGGAAAGTCACCGTTGACTCTTCCTTCGCTTCTCGCCGCTCGGAGAATTTGTCCTCCCACACCTGGACTCCGAAATCCCGAGATGTCGATTCCGCGATCTCGACTTCTCGTGACTTCGCGCCTCGGCCGTTAGTCTTCTCCCTCCGGAGATCCAGGGTCCCGAGGTCGCGAGGCCCGAAGTCGCGTGTTCCGTCAATGACCTATGAGTCCTTGATAAAGAAAGAAAAGTTTGTCGGGTCTTAGACAATCCGTCCTCACGACTTCCGGCTCAATGGGCCAGTCTCTCCCTTTTTCTTTCCTTTGTACTCCGCCCCAAATTCGTCCGCACTCTAAGGAGTTCT
>ML796579.1:340194-364429 GCA_009831015.1 Picea engelmannii
GGTCCCAATTGATACATAAGTACGCCTAAATATGGATTCTTTTATTCAATCGGCGGCGCTCCTCAAAATAGTCACGACCGTGACCCTGACGTCTCCCTTTGAAGTCTTTTCCGTCTTCCCGTGCAGGCTCGCACGACGAGGTGTGGATGCTCCTGCATCACAGTCCCTAAGGACTTCCCACTTCCCTCCCGATTTCTAGAACAATTTGGTTAAGAATCTCTCTTGTTGGGGACTCCAGGGATTCTACCTACAACATGAAAATTCACAAAAAACAAGCTCACTTCTCTCGGGTAATCTATTACACATAAAACTTAATCTATATGCCTAACAACGTCCTCTCTCATGCATCTACAAGTCCAACAGGATGCTCGTGTTTCCTACTATGGCCACCTTCAAGCTCTAATACTCACGACTCCCTTGTTCCTCAAAAAACTGAATGTAAAAACAACCCACACTAACCATTCAAAATTTTCTTTTAACCATGCATGTTAACTCTCACATTCCCCAAGGTTTGTTGTACTCATACCCCATGCTCTCAATAACTATGTGAAGTAACTTTTCACACCAACCCTCTTACATCTGTTTAATGACTGAGGCTTTGACACACTCAAAAGTAAATTATAAGGCTCATACACAATAATAATTTTAGAAAGTGGTTTAGGATTAATACCCATGAATAAATCACCCTTGGACCCCCTCTTAGACCTTCCCCTCTCTTGTGGAAACCTAGCCCCGATTACTCCACCCGTGTCCATCTATAGCTGAAGTTACATTTCTTTTTATTGTTTTTTGTATACAAATTTTACATATTACATTATCGGGTCTGCGACCATATCTCACATTTACATTATACATCGTTAAACTGAGGATTATAAAAGAAGATGTTGCAAGTAAGGCATGGAGAATTCATAATTATTTGTCAATACAAATTTGAAAATAAAACTAGCACCATAATTGAAATAAAATTATATATATATATATATAATAATAATAATAATAATAATAATAATAAACTATTGTAAATTTCAATAGTGTTTCACAAAGCAAAAATTTGGCTTTAGTTTTTTACAATCCTCTCTCAATGCAAAGAAATTAAAATGATTGAATCATACATGATTCAAAAGTAGCATACCTCATTATAGGTAAATTGTAATACTAAAATTTGTTTTATCGTGAGAGAAATAATGATATGATGTTGGAGGTGTTTTGGTAATGTTATGAATGTCATTTTAAAGAAAACTTATCTTTCTCAATTGATAATGAAGAGAATAGGACTATTGTATAATCATAAAATCCTTAGCAATTTAAGAATTTATAAATCTCCTAAACATGTTATTATGAAATTTTAACATGTGCTATTTGTCTAATTTACCAAATCCTTGGTTACGATTGATCATGTTTAAAATTTGGACACAACTAATAGTTTGGTGGGGCTCACAAAAGAAGGGATAAAGCATTGAGATTATTTTTAAAGATCCACCATTGCCTTGTCATTTCTCATGACTGGGGAAGAATTTATTGTTAAAAAATGTAACACCATAAAAAGTTGTACATACGATGCAAAGAAGAAATATATGTGTCCTCCCAAATGGTCTATTTCATGAAATATAATAAACTTAAATGAAAATGAGGATATTGTTGAGAAAAACTACTAGTATGATAATATGATAATATATATAAAGAGGATAAAAATTGTTAAGTGCAAACTAACTTACACAAGTCTACCTTAGTCTAACCTAACATAGAAAAACTTAACATATCTTACCCTGATCTACACTATGCTAACCTAGATTATCCTAGCAACCATATTCAACCTTATTTATTGTAACCTAGAATGCATTGTTCTACCTAGAGTACAAAACCCCAATGTAGAGTACATTGTCATACTACTACCCTAACACAACTTAGCTTACTCCATCCCTAACCAACCTTACCCTCATGGGGGTTTCACTAGCTACGCAATATACTAGCATGTTCATTCATATTTGGGGTTTGAATATAATGAAAAAATAAAATAATATATTTGTCGATATTAAGGGCCAAGGGGAGTTTTTATTTATCCTAGTGATATTTCTATTGTTTTTTAGGTATCATTGGATTAGAATAAGTTTAAAAGGAAAGGAGTGGTAGGTGGGCCATAGTTTTGGGAAGGGTGAGGGTTTGGAAGGAAAGATAGCTTGAGTTCCTGGAACACTCAACAACCTTGATCAACATCAAGCCTTTTCCTTTAAAATATCACGAAATGAGTTGGTACTAATGCACACCAAATTGATTAAACACTTGATTAATTCTAAATTCATTGAAGTTCTTTTAATATTAACATGTTTCCTGATCCCTACCTCTATTCTCTTAATAATTCATGATGAGATTTTAATTTTGATTCTTTTGTAGTGCATGGCGTAGAGTTTTTTTATTAATACCATAAACCCTTTCTCACCCTCACCTGGAATATCAGTATTAGAGTAGTTTTCCATAGAAATCATTTTAGTAAACACTCATGTCGCGTACATGTTCTCGCTAGACCATATTCATATGGAATCAAATAAATCATGAAAACAACTATTTGAGGATGAAGGAAGGAGCGTGATCTAGAATTGGGAGAAATGGCCAAGAACGTGAAATTACACAAAGGTTTCCTTTCTTGGCCTATTAATGCATCTAAAAATGAGTGTAGTTTGAAAACACTAGTTATATCGTACATCAGCATATCAATTTAATTGTTTTATCTAATTGTTGCACTATAAAAATTTTGAGTAGGTAGTCAAGTATGGTGTGTAGTGGAAGCCAAACAAGATTTAAGTTGAGCAATTACAATTATTAAGCAAGATGAATAACATAATAAACATATATATATAATCATTCAATCCAACTTCTCTTTTTATAGAGTTACATGAATATAAAACAATTTTATTTAGTTACAAAATTGTATATGTGTGCTCATACCAAATTCGTAAATTTAACTTAACAAATATCTACAAAATAGAAACCTGCAAAATAGATACCATGAAATATGCCAATATCCATAATATCTTAGAAATTAATTGTCATATTCAACAAAATAGTCATCCAATTCGACGCATTCAAAGTCGACTCATTCAAAGGATTATGTCACTCTTATATTTTAAGTAATATCCTCCATGATGTAGAGCTTCATGTAAAAAATTTGGACTAATTCCGAATTGAAAGTGGTTATTGTAAACTAGGAAAAGCAAGCATCCGTTCCTATAGCTATAGGGTATTTAGGGGAGACATCAATTATAGCCAAATCTACAATCCATAGAAGTGCCTATTTTATATTGTTTAATCACATTAATCACATTGATTTCTAGTTTCTTTATTGTTTGCTTCTATTTCATTTTTATATATTTTATGGTTTTATGCATTTCTTAAGTACCTATTCTATAGTGTTTTAATCATATTAACACTAATTGGTTTATTTTTTGATTTTATTTCATTTTTATATATTTTATGATTGTATGTGTTTTTTTAATGGTTTTAATTTTTAATTATTTTATTTATTTATTTTATTTTATTTATATATATATTTCATAGTTATATGTGTTTTTTTAATGGTTTTAATTTATAATGTTGTATAAGTTACATTTTTGAACTCATTTCTTAGGTTTCTTTTTCATACTTTTTAAAATAGATTAATAATCTAGAAATTATAAAAGAGATTTTTAACATGGATATTAGGAAATTTTACAATAAATCATTTTAATTGAAGTTAGTTGCTATTTATCTAATTATTTGCAAGGTATTGCTAGTAACAATTGAATTTGTATGGTGATAGTGCAATGTGGGATTCATGAAGGAAACATTGGGACTATGTTGTTCCATGTATCATTTCTAAAAGTTTTATTTATATTTGTAGAAAATTATATCTTGAACGAATTTGGTGAATGCCAAATTATAACAATATTGTTAAATAGTCTAAAAATATTTATAATGTGTATGGATTATTTTATATATTAATTAAAAAAAGATTTTATCATAATGGGTGAAACAAAAATATCATACTACTTTACTTCTAACATAAAGTGTAAATTTTATATCTCTCTTAATGTTTAATAGATATAGGGTTAAGATGGATCTATGGTAATTTAAAGTATATGTACAAGGGACATACAATTTTGAAAATCCAAGTATAATATGAAATTATTACCTTATAAAAATTACACAATATTAAGTGATTTAGTTTATTTTTCCAATGAACTTAGGTTGATATGAAATTGTTATATTACATATAGAGGTAGAAATATGTATTATGAATCTATATTGATATGACTATGTAAAAGAGCTAAAGGCCAGGCCAGGTTTGGGAGATATCATTCAACTGTGGACCATATTTTTACCTTTAGGATCATTGCAGAGGAGTTCCACAATACTAAAACCAATCTTTTTTGTTGTTTTGTTGACTTTAGAAAAGCTTTTGACATGGTTCCTAGGAAAAACCTTTGGAATAGGTTGGAAGAGATAAAAGTGCCTCTCGAGTTGAGGGTTGTTGCAATAAGGATGTATGAGAACGTTATTGCTAAGTTTAAAAACACTGAGGGATGGTCAAAATAGATTAACTGCAATATCAGAGTCAAACAAGGTTGTCCCTTGTCCCCTACCCTTTTTGGCATATACATTGATAAGTTATAAGAATGCTTGGAAAAAGCAGGTTGTTTCAGCCCTACTCTCACTGGTATAGTCATCAATATTCTTCTTTATGTCGATGATATCGTTCTTATGGCAATGAGTCCCCATGATCTTGAAAACCAACTAAGAATCCTCAAGGATTTTTTCTCCAATATGGGTATGACTGTTAATACTAATAAGACTAAGGTCATGATTATTAAATCCAATAAGATCCCTTATGATACCTTTGTATATGACAACAACAACTTGGAGGAAGTGACTTGATACAAATATCTTGGAATTAATATTCACCACAAGATCAATTTGAATTATAGCATTGAGAAAAAGATTATTGGGGGATGGAAAGCTTATTATGGACTTGAAAACAATTGTGAATCAGGGGATCTTTGGAGTTGGGATAAGAAGAAACTCCTCTTTGAGACTCTTTTTACACCTGTTATTCTTTATGGATGTGAATTCTGGGTCTGTAGTACCTCTCATGAATCCTCGAGAAATATAGAGAAAATACAAAATAATTTTATAATCTATAATCTCAAAATTAAAGGAAATACGCCCAATCCCATCCTCCTCTTAGAAACAAGCCTCTCCCCCATTGAGAGCATGGCTATGACTAGATACCTAATGTATAATAACAAGTTAAACAACATGGAAGACAAGAGGCTACCTAAAATTGCTTTAAAGTCAAGTCATAACTACCATTGACTCAAGCGAGGATGACATAAAGAAGCTCATTCTTGGCTAAACTATTGGGGAATCATGGAAGAAAACATTTTGCATAATAAAAATACTATTAAAAAAAATGTAAAATCAAAATATAAGGAAAAAATGTGGTGTGATAAAGAGTTAGAGGAAAAAAGAAAATCAAGGTATTATAAAGATGTAATCAACCCTAATCTAGAAGATCAAAATTATATATCTGTTTTTCCAAGTGTAAAGAAAAAAATAAGCATTGTTAAGATAAGAACAAATTCTCACGAGCTCTATAGTGAAACTGGGTGTTGGTCAATTCCTAAAATTCCATGGGATGAAAGAGTGCATCACCTTTGTGACACTAAGAATGTTGAAGATGAAAATCACTTTCTCTTAGATTGTCCAGCCTATACTCATATTAGATCTCATTTTCAAAATATTTATCACACTACCAATCTTCCTAACCTCTTAACTCAACAAAAGTATGGTGATGTTGCAAAGCTTCTCTTAATGTTTTTCGAGCACAGAAACAAAATTCTAAAGAATCACAAGTAATCACTTACCCTCTTAAGGTCCAATAGACCAATTCGGACTTAATGAACATTAAGCATCATCATCGTCATCATCATCATATTGATATGAAATGGATATATTAAATCTACAAGTAATAATTATAGTATGGTGTGTGATGACTTCCTGGTCTAACAAACAAATAAAGAATTCATCACACATCCTCCAAGACAATAGTGATTAAATAGAAAAGCTTATTGGATTCTTGTAAATGGATTCTACATCTAAGTATGTTCATATATACTTTGGATACTATTGTAATTATAGTCGGTGGTAGAAAGAGACTGAATATAGATATAATCACTCCAAGTGGTTCCAAGCAATAAATGATATTAACTTCAAAAAGGTGAGGGAATATGTTATCCAAGCTATTACATATTAACAAGCAATAAATGATATTAACTTCAAAAAGGTGAATGTGAAGGAATACGTTATCCAAGCTATTACATATATCCAAGAGTAGATCCAAGAGAATTGTGATGACCAAAAAAAAATGCAAATGGTAACCATGCAATGGTTTATTATGGAGACTTGGTCTTTATGAAAGAGGTCATATTAGTAACCAACTCAATTCTTTGTTAATTCGTTTTAGAATGGATTGAATTTACATCGAAAAGGGGAGGTAATATGTTATCCACGTTATTACATAGTATCAAGCAATAAATAATATTAACTTCGAAAAGGTGAAGCAATATGTTATCCAAGATATTACATAGATTGAAAAGAACTATGATAACCAATTTTTTTTACAAATGGTAACGATGCAATGATTTGTTATGAACATTTGATCTTTATGAAAAAGGTCATAAAAGGTCATATCAACAACTGACTCAATTCTTTATTAGTTCATTTTAGAATGGATCATTTAACTGAAGTAGATAGAGTAAACTCAACATCTTACTTTGAGTTGCATGAATCAATGATTGATTATGCACTCATATTTAACACTAAAAAATATATGTTTTTTACATATGAATCTCTAGAAAAATCTACACAATGTATAATTTCCATTTGAAGGATAAGTGTAAAGATTGAATTCAACATTTTACTTGATTTTGTTGGAATTCAAAAGCCAATGAATCCTTAATTTAGCCTAATTACATAAACATAATTATGAATGAAATAATTTGGCCTCTAAGAAATCAATCCAATCCATTAAGATGGTTTGATATTTAATACATTAATTCATAATTAATGTTTTTAAAGTTATTATGAACTACTTAAATATAAAAATAAAAGTTGGTTTTAAAATATGTATTAGCATATCTATTTAAAATATGATGGATATTAGATTTGAGTCTTTTGGTATGGTTCCTCGTTATTCTCAAAGTGATTTGGAATGATGGATTAAATATTCAGGGATGAGAATCCAACTATGGATGAATAAGGACTTATAACACTACCTCCTCCCTTTGTCGAAGGATTTAATGATTTTCTTTATCTAAGAATTACAAGCATAAATTGAGGAGTTTTGGTTCTTAAGAAGAAACCACATAAATTCATTCATTTTTGAGAAGAGAATCCAAATTTTGTAATTATTGATGGGATTTAAAATTACTTATTTTATTTTTTTATTGATAGTGACCCATAGATATAATTGTTTAGTATTAAGATATATTTATTTCAAATTTTTTGTTATGTTTTCAAGATTAATGTTAGTATATAGGTTGAATACCATTCTTTTACTTTTACTTTTAAAGTTTAACATTTTTTCTGTTTTAAAATTTGATTCGATATAATATGTTTATGATTAAGAAAATGTGTTTCTTCAAAAAAATGTTACAAAATATAAAGTTTTCTAAAAAAATAAATAAGTATAAAATAAATAATAACTAGTTTATAAATTCAATATTCTAAACTACAAATATTCTAAACTACAAATGTAGTTTGGAAATCAAGTGAAGTCTCAACTAGTTTCACCGAACTCAACTAACTACATCTTGAGTGTAAAAGGTTAAAGCCTACTATCTTAACCAACAAAAAAAGCTTAAATAGTTTTTCTAAAAGGTAGTTAGTAAAAAAAAATACATCTATCAATGATTGCGTATGGACTCTAATTCACTAAAGAGATCTAAACCAACATAAAAGTTTAAATAGTTTTTCTAAGAAGTAGTGAGTAAAAAAAAAATACATCTATCAATGATTGCATATGGACTCTAATTCACTAAAGAGATCTAAGTTTATCCATTTAAAGAGAACTAAGTTATATAAAGAGAAATGATACTTATCCGTTTGTGAAACTACGTGTTTCATTTGTTAAAAGTGTGAACACTTCGTCTCTCGTAAAACAAAACCCATAGTCTTTATCATCCATAGAATTATTCCTAGTTAGGACCTAAATCCAACTAGGTAGAATACCCTTGATGTACATTTTCGGTATCTTTTATTAGTTAAATATTACTATTTCTTTTGTTGAGTCGGTCAAACTGAAAGTGTAGTTTATGTTTCAAGGAATAATCTCCATTTCTTTTATAGAATTATTTCTAGTTAGGACCTAAATCTAACTAGGTATAATATCTTCACAAAATTTTGGGTATTTTTTATTATTTAATTTAATTTTTTTTTTCTTAAGTTGGTGTTGACGGGGTGGAATTTTCCAATAACAATAAGGGATACTTTTGATCTAGATTTATAAGAGGAATGAAATAAATAACAAAATAAATACAATAACATAGAGATATGGAGAACAACAACAAATATCTAGTGAACAATAACTTCTATTGAATAAATAAAATATGTTGAAACTGTAAAACTGCAGAATTGAAAACAACTTGCTTGAATAGTGATAGCTATCTCTAAGAAGAGATGTGTCTTCTACGTGCATCCGTCTGAGAAGCATGATTACAATGAGACTCCAGAGGATTTTTTAACATTACTCATGAACGCCAAAACCCTAGACATCCAAAAGTTATGTGGGCCTCGATGGGTAAGTTAGTACGTCAACTTCCCAGAGTTGTAAATTTCTCATACGACCTTCGTTTTAGGCATGTGATAGCCCATTGGAAAGGTATTTTTGATAAATACACAATATGTCATCAAAATCTAACTCTATTTACATTTTGACTGTGGCAAGCCAAAAAAACATTGTTTAGGGCCCCAAAACTGCCCTGGAAGTACATAAAGATATACTGACATGAAAACATCCAAAATAAGTCAGTTGGATTAGGAGGGAGGCCACCAATATTCACTTGGAAACTGTGTAGGGATTTATATAGCCCAGAAACTGTAGAAACCATAATTACAAAGAATTACAGAAGAACGTGTTGAACTAAAACTGTCAAAAGGAGCCAATTGGAATAGGTGGGTGGCCACCAATATCCACTTGGATCAGTCCTCCCCCCTTAGGAAGCAATGGTCTCCATTGTATTGATTTTCCCCATCAGGTGAGGAGATTTCTACTGAATTTGGCCCTGGGTGAGCCATTTTCCTTGGTGCAGAAGCTTCCCTGCTTTGATAACCCGATAAAGATGGATCCTCTGCTGGAGAGTTCCCTTGACCTGTGTTTCCACTATATGATCAATGGATGCATGTTCCATGAGGTCAGGGTTGATCTCTATTAGTGTCAACTATTCTGCGATATTTGAGTTGTACAATAAAGATGGAAAATATTGTCGAAGGAGGGCCACATTGAACATTGGGTGCAAGCCAAGGAAGGGGGGACTGTTGAGTTCAAAAGAATTGTCTCCCACAATCTTGTTGATAGTGTAAAGCCCATAGAGAAATGGATGGAACTTCCGATGGGGCCCCATAAGGCGTTCTTTCTAAAAATGTAAGCAGACCTTATCTCCCACCTGAAACCTGTGTGGTACCCGGTGTTGATCATGGCATTGATTGTACTTAGCATTGCATTTCTGCAAAATCTCATGGACCTGTTGGAAAATGTGTCGAATATGCTCAATGAATCTTGTGGATTTTTTGGCCTCAAACTGAACATGGGAATATTTTGTCTGTGTGGTTGCAAGAGGTAGTGCAACATCAATGGAACCCAAGCGTTGAAATTCCAGCCCCACCTAAAATGGACTATGGCCAATGGAGCTATGGAGAGCCCTGTTGTAGTTGTTTTGAACATAGGGAATACTTTCATCCCATGTACGTGAATGCTTAGAGTTATATATTCGTAGGATGTGCACAATCATTTGATTGACGACCTCTATTTGGCCATCAGTTTGAGGGTCGAAGGAAGTGGATTTAGTGAGCTTGGTGTCCAATAGTGACCAAATACTCGACCACATTGTGTTGAGGAACCCATTGTCCCTATTGGAGATGATGGTCTTTGTTATCCCAAAATGGAACCACACTCTTTCGAAGAATATCTTGGAAGTATATGCCATTATGATGCTCTTCTTGTAGGATATGAAAATGGTGATCTTTGAAAACTAATCAACCACCACAAATACACAATCATTTCCTTGCTTGGTGGATGGAAGGCCATACATATAATCCATCGATATCAATTCTCAAGGCCTCTCGGGAGTAGGAAGAGGGGTCTATAAGCCTTGCTTCTTGATGGTTGGCTTGGCAATGTCACAAGCAGTGCAAGATCTGATATACGTGCTGATGTCCTACTAAAGTTTTGGCTAATAAAAGTGTTTCTATAGAACGGCCACAGTTTTCTCCATGACAAAATTTCATGCCATCCGACTGTAGTGAGCCTCCAAAATCAGCTTTGCATTCTCTCTTGAAGGAACATAGAGGTATTCCAGATGGCATAAAAGTATGTCCTGAATGTGAAAATCGGTGACATTCATGCATGTACGCAAGATCTGATAGGTGGTGGAGAAGTAAAGATCTTCCTGATAAATTTGGGGCCACGTAGATGCCTCACGCCCAAAAGAATGGAGCATGGTGGTGAGTGCATCCACAAGAGGTCAACTGAGTTAGCCAACGACATGATTTGTGCTCATTGTCTTATACTTGATGTTGTGATCAGTGTGGATGAGTGTCTCCTTTCCCAGAATTTAATTTTTCCATTGACGACATGATTGAAAAATGGAATACATTTCCTTGTCATAGGTGGGGTATTTCCATAAACTATCTGAGAGTGTATCACTATGGTATGCCATCGGATGATCGTGCTGAGTGAGAACTACACCCACAACATAGTCGTATGCATCAGTCTCAATATCGAACGATTGTTGTAGATTGGTTAAGGAGAATACTAGAGATGAGCATAAGTGATGCTTCAGATCATCAAATGCTCATTGTTGTTCCTTGCCCCCTGTGAACTTTTACTTTCCACCACCTTTAGTCACTTGGCTAAGGTCCCATGCAATATGGTAGAATCCCAACACGAATCATTGGTAGAAGTTGGCAAGTCCCAAGAAGCTATGAAGCTTTGTTAGTATGGTCAGGGCTGGCCAATCATGGATGAATTGGATATTATATGGATCCACATGTACCCCATGTTCATCAATAATGTAACTGAAGTATTGGACCTTGTTCATGCCAAAGGAGCATTTCTCCAAGTTCTAATAGAGCTTGTGTTGTTGTAGAGTGCTCAAAGGCTGTTGAATATGCTGCATGTGCTTCTCCCAAGTTATATTGAAGATGAGGATGTCATCCAGAAATACCACCACAAAAGAGTTGGTGAAGGGTCACAATACATCATCTATCAACCTCATGAATGTTGTTGGCGCATTTTTTAGGCCAAAGGACATGACCAACCATTCGAAGAGACCTTCTTTATATTTTAAAGTTGTCTTCCATACATCAGTTTATTCGATGGGAACCTGGTGGTAGCCAGACTTTAGGTCAATCTTTCTGAAGAACTTGGTCCCCTTGAGTTGGTCAAGAAGGTCATCAATTCGAGAAATTGGGTACCGATTCTTGATCTGATTTTGTTCAATTCTATGTAATCAATGTAGAGTTGGTAGGTCCTATCTTTCTTCTACACCAGTACAATCGGGCTTCCACAAGGGGAAGCGTTGGGTCTGATGTACCCATTTTGAAGAAACTCTTGGATCAGGCACTTGATTTCATCAGTTTCCATCAACTATCGATGATAAATTGGTCCATTAGGAAGAGGTGCAATGGAGGTTAGATCAATTGGATGCTTGACTTGGAAGTTTGTCGGTACCTCGGTGGGTGAGGAGAATATGTCTTTGTACTCTTCCATGATTCTATCCACTTTCTTCTGCTACAAAGAGAGGCTCTGTGTAGAGGTCACAGATGTGGCAGCGACCTTCTTCGTACTATGAGAATGGATCACAAAGAAGACGAACTTCCCATTCTCTGAAATGACCTTACTGCATTGCTTAGCAGAGATTAAAGAAATAGTGGTAGGTGGAGCTACCTTTGGTATCATGTAAAATTGTCTACCCAAATTAATAATAACACTGCAGGGTCTAGACTCATACACAACATATCGCTTACACAAATATGGTTGTCCTAAAAGAACATCACAAACTTCAAGGGGAGCAATATCACACAATACATAATCTTTGAAGGGCTTGATGCCATGGACAAACAACATTGTTGGCTGACAAAGAGATCTCTTCCTTGGGAAAGCCAGTAGATGGTGTAGGGTTGCGGGTGCAGTGTCATCAGCAGGTCCAACCACTTGATGACCTCTGATGAGATAAGGTTCTTCTAACTGTAGCTATCGACAATGAAATGAAGTGGAGCCCCCTTTACCCACATATGTGAGTGAAAGAGGTGTTCCCCTTCCTCTAGTTCTTTTGTTTCACTTGGATAGAATTTGGTAGTAGGGATAGTGGTGTTGGGTTCAGGATCAATAATACACTTCCATCCTTCTAGATTTTATTCGGAGTCAGAATCTACCTTTGACTCGAAATATTTCATCTCGGCCACCAGTGACTGCTTGGAGCAACATTCTTCGGTGTTGTGCCAATGTATTTTATGGTATTCACACCACTTTCCCATGTCCTTCTTCAACTTCTTATTACCCTTATTGTGTTGTGGCTTGGAATGGTTGTCCTGAGAGTGACCATATTTTCTCTGTCCCTTATTTTGTGGGTTGGGACCGCCTTTTCCCTGCTTCGGCTATGAGGAGTTTACATATCCAAACTCTCTCCTCTTTTGCTTAAGTTTTTGCTCGATCTTGAAAGCATATCTATAAGTCGTACCCAATGATGAGATGTCCAGAAAATCCATTTCTATTTGAATGGATCTATGAAAATAGCCATGGAATTTGAGCACCATATGTTGTTCAAAGTCTTTGATACCCAATTTAGTGAAAGGGTATGGAAAATATTGGTGAAATGTGGTACTTTCTGGTCCCTTTCCTCACATAGGGTGGTCCATCTTGTGTACTGGTCCTCGTAGCCTCCAACAAGGTAGTATTGTTCTTTAATTACATCCCTGAAGGAATCCCATGTGGGGGAGACCACAAATATTGTAGATTCCTCTATGTCCATTTTTTCAAAGTAAGTATACCACTAGTCCTTAACATGGGGAACGACCTTGAGGAGTGCAAAAGTAATCTCTTCCCTATCGAAAAAATTGTGGACTGAAAAATACCCTTCGAGCATATTCAACCATTTATCTACAACATCTGCATCTATAATTCCTTCAAATATTGTAATATCAAAATATACTTGTACCTTGAAGGGGGTTGCATCGCTGCTTGATGAAGATGTGTCTCTTGTGGGCAACCGCCAAAGGATTTGTACCAAGTTGTCCATTATTTCGTTCCATTGTCGCACAAGGGATTCCTTGAGAAACAGTTTAAAAGGATCTACTGCTTCATCATATTTCTTCTCTTCCCCCATGATTTGTGGCTAGTCTCAGTACGACCACTCTTGCAATGGATCGACTAGTTCGAGTCCCAACTTATTATACCCAGATCTTGTCGAGGACATGCACGGAGAAAAATAAATGAAGAGTAGACAGCTCTGATACCATTGATCTGCATTTATGAGAGGAACGAAATAAATAACCGATTGAATACAATAACACATATATAAAGAGAACAACAACAGATATCCAGTGAACAATAACTTATATTGAATAAATAAAATAGGTCGAAACTATAAAACTCTAGAACTAAAAACAACTTGTTCAAATGGTGGTAGCTATATCTCATAATCGATGTGGCTTCTACATGCATCTGACTAAGTAGTATGATTACAATGAGGCCCCAGAGTCATTTTTAACATTACTCATGAATTCCAAAACCCTAGAAATCCAAAAAGCTAACCCTAGGAGATGAAACAACAAATGTTATGTGGGCCCTGATGGGTAACTTGGTACCTAAAATTCTTGGGGTAGTAACTTTTGCATATGACCTTTGTTTTAGGTGCATGATAGCCCGTTGGAAAGGTATTTTAGATAAATACACATTATGCCTTCAAAATCTAACTCTGTCTACAATTTGACTATGGAAAGGCAAGAAAACATTGTTTAGGGCTCGAAAATGGCCCTAGAAGTATAGAAATATATACTGACATGAAAAATTACAAAATAAGCCAGTTGGATTAGGTGGGTGACCTCCAATATCCACATAGAAGCTATGTACGGCTTAAAAAAGACATGAATGTGTAGAACCAACATTTACAAACAATTACAGAAGAACATGTTGAACTAAAACTGTCAAAAGGAGCTAGTTGGAATCGGTGGGTGGCCACCAATATCCACCGGGATCAACTCTCTCGTACACGGTCCTGATTCGACTATGCACCATTTGGTTTAGGAGACTCATCCAAATTCTGGCATGGGTGTCATCACTGATTATGAGGGTGAAATATGGATAGTTATGCAAGTGAAAGATGTAGATGAAGACTACGTTAAAGAAAAATAAATGAATCTAATCTACTTCTACTCTATCATATCCTAGACAGGAGAAAATTATCGTAATCGAATGAGATGTAATTAAACTAATATATTATTAAACCCCACTTATATACTTGTAATGAAGGTGCAAAGTTAGAAACACATGCATACAAATATATAACCAGAAAAGTCTAGACCATATTTTTTCAGATATCAACAACTCATATGCTCAAGATAAATAATATAAGAATGAATCACCAAACTGCAAGAACAACATATATTGCATCAAAAAAATATATAACCAAACATGCCCTTATATCCCATGTGAGTAGCTAACAGTTTGCTAGAAATAGTTCACAGAAAACAATAATGCAAAAAAGTTCTTCTCTCTGTCAAAGTTGGCCCTCATATATTCTCAATATTCATTAACCAACTCTTTTCTCCAAAAATAGTTCTAGAGTGTATATAAAGATTCAAGAGCCTTTTAAAAGTTGGTATATTTCCATATTTATACAACTATCCCTAAGTCATGGAGGTCACTTCTTTTATTCCCAAAGAAACTATTACAAAAAGAGACCTTTCAGGTTCCTTGTCTAGGATTATGACATATGTAGTAAAAAAGAAAAAACTGAAAGTGGTTGGAAAAAGATAAAATAAAAATAAGTTAACAACAATTTAAAATTGTTATTTTTTCTTTTCCACGGAATCTTGTCCCTAACATATTCTCTTGACATTTCCAGTTGATCATATAGTGTTTAGATTCGACGGTATGTTAATTCCTTATGGGAAACTACATTCATGGTCCTGTTGTCTTCTAGGGTCTGTGTATCCTTTGATAATGTGGCCATGAATTATTGAATCATACTATGGACTTTAGTTGGTTGTATGATATTTTACTCAATTATTTCCATCGTTACTTGGGTATTTGACTCAATGACTTCTTTTCTGTGACTCGTGTTGTCATGTATTTTATCAACCAATTCTTCCATTATGAGATTCTTTCCACTCTCTTTGAACGAGGGAAGTCAACACATTTTGAGCAATTCTTGTGCCACTTTGTGCAATAACAAACATACCACCATTGATCTATTTGTCTCTTTGTCTCTTTGTCTTCCCTTTTTCTGGCTTCTTGATAACGCGCCAATGAATATAGATCTATTTTTCTCTCCACGCTTGGAGGGCGAGGGAGTTCGAATGGCACATTAGAATTTTCTACAATCCATCTTTCTATATTATCTATACCTATCATCTATCTAGAACATGTGCAAGTGGCCGTATATGTCAATGATATCCTCTCCTAGTTCTTTTCTGACCTTCTTTGTGCTAGCATTGAAACTTTTCAAGCTACCCTCATCGATCTTTACCTTCTAGAGTTGTTCCTCCAGTTCTCTGATCCTTTCCTCCTTCTCCATATTTCGTTGGCATAAATTACAGACGTTATCTTCTGAGGCAATCATGAAAGCTGAGCCAATGAAGCATATGGTGATTGGATCTTCACTAACAGTTCCTACTATGGGGGTTTGTGTAAGAAGTGAAATTGGGTTTACCCTTTTCACTAACACTTTCTTCACTTTCTCTTGTACAGTCCTTCTTGACACTTTGTCATATCCAAATTTCTTTAAATTGGGCACTTCATTTTCCTTGTAAGGGGCATGGAAACCCATATCTATATCACTGAATGGGTTTTGATTGTTGGCACCTAATGTGAATACCATTGGAAGATCGATTTCCATCATAGACGTCTCATTGTTTCTGGATTCTTTGTCCTTCTTGTGTCATTCTTCTTCAACTGATTTTTCTACAACTTCCCTAGCTACCATTTTTGTTTCCTTTGTCATTGTTGTTGCATCCCTTGTTTCATTTTTGGATTCTTCCTTTTGTTTGGATTCTTTCTAGGAAGCTTCCTTTGCTTTAGTTGCGTCTTCTGCTGCATTAGATTTATCCTCTTTTCCCATCATTTCTTTTGCATCGGATTTGTCCTCAGATTTAGCCTCTTAGACAATCTTCCTCTTCTTCTCAACAACGTCGTTCTTATTATTTTATAACTTTTATTTCTACCTCCTCTTCCTATCTGCTATTGTTTCTTATTCCTCAACATATTCTAATTGCATAGATGTAGTTGCAGTAGATCCCTTTTCCCTTTCCCCTTCTCCTTCTTTCCTTATATCCTCTTCTCTTTCCTTTTATTCATCGAAAACCCTTCTAATAGGCTTACCACGTCTTTTGAAGATGATTTCATCATAATTCCTTTCATCAAAATGTACTTCTTATTCTTCCCAAACCTCTGATGTGTATTCCCAAGGCACACTGAGCTTGTTGAAGTGTTCTTTGAGAACCTTCTTAGGGTCATTCTTTTTGAGCCTTTCTTTTCCAAAGTGGTATAACAGTAGTGTATCCACTTATTCTTGAAATTTCTTTGTTTTTGAAAAGGAATACACACCAATGTATATTTGGAAGGGAAACCATATATCCTTCTATTCCAGGTAAATTATTCCCCCAACTTCGTTTATCACCATTTGATAAGACACTTCATGAAGCACTAGTTTGTATGGTACAAAACAAGGAAGTAGATGGGGGGATTTGATAGCTCTTTATACCCTAATATACATGTTGTGTTCCATAAATAATGAATCCTCTATTCTTTTTATGATGGCTAATGCATTTTCAGTCACACACAGGCTTGGGGTTAAAAATATGAACTCATACAATGGAGCCAAGAAGTGGTCATATATATTTTGGTACTTCATTCTATACTTGTGCTCTAAGAGAATTTTGCAATATATATGAATGGTTGAGTCTGATGGTTGCTATTCCTAACCCACCTTTGGGTTTTTTTGGGCTACACACATGATGTCTATGAGGTATGAAGACGTATGTAAATTTGGGAAGGTCCCAAGTGGGGCTTCTACAACTGTTGTGATGGATTCTTCTAGTTTTGTTGATAGGATGTCATCTCAATTGAATGATAATCCTTTGTTTGCATAATAGAACATTAGTGGCATATATGATAGGGGGAATTTGGAGGAATTCGAATCTCCACACAACCTACACAAAATAGCCACCATGTATTTTGAGGCTTTCTTAGTGTGGTTGTGTGGTATATACCAGTGGGTCTGAGATTGAATTGCTTATTTTTCTTGTACCAAATGTGGCACAGATCCCTAGGTGTATGCCTAAACTCACCAAGTATTTCATTGTCTAGATTATTGGTACCCTATCGAGATCATATCACTTATCTAAGTCATCAGACAAGAATGATGCTATCATCTCTCCTCTGGAATTACATATATACCTTCTCTGTAAGTCTGCATGTTAAGTATCTAGGCAAAGGCGTTGGGACTAGGAAACAAAACAACATGAGATGCTATTCTATGTATTCCATATTTTCTTAAGTTTTTGAAAATTATGAGTTCGGCCTAGTCTTTTGCGTCGATGACGAAATTATGTTTTTTGAACATTCGGTATACAGCACCCCATATGAGTGAATCTTCTCCCTTTTCCAATAATTTGGAAGTGTCATTCTACATTTCCCTGACAATGTCTATCTCATAACAATGTCTATCTCATATTTGTTCTAGAGGCCTCCATGATAGTTCCTTTCTTGGTTTCCTTCTCTTTCAGGGACATGTTTGAATCTATCAAGCATATATGAAATTAATTTAGATGCAAAACCATAAATCATATATATATACACGCAAAAATAGGTTCATATAAGTATCTCATATGAAATACCCAAGGATTCACTTGTGTTGAAGCTAGGTGGGAGATCGTCATCATATGAACATTGTATAATAGCGAGCATCATGAATGTTTAAGCCTTAGTAAAACTACTAGATCAAAAAATAGGTTGATTAGGTTATAACTATCTTGGCAACATGTTAACATGATTGAAACCGAAACAATTTGTACAAACTGCTTCGACGTTCATTAGATTATTTAATACAAAGTGCGTTGAAGGGTCATTTTTCATATTGGAGAGGTTAGCATAAAATACTCTAGTGTACACTGGAAGAATTCATGCAAAAGGTTCCAAATATAACAAGGAACTTTGTATAAAAGTCTCCAAACAAAGTCAAGAAAATTTTGTGAAGTGTGTAGGTGTGTGAGTATGGAAACCAGAGAGATTTGTGCTAACTCCTACGATGAAAACTAGAGGAGTTTATATTAAGTTTTTTTAATGGACCGAGCGATTTTCTACTAATTTCGTCGATGAAGCATCAAAGTAGGTGTCAAAGGAGCTAGAACAAAGTCCTATGGTTTACACCAGAGGTATTCATGCCAATGCTTCTGATGAAACTAGAAGACTTTTTAGAAAGAGCTCTAGTGTAAAGTCAACAAGAAGTATCAATTGTCTTGATGGAATGGAGGGATTATTGTTAATTCCCCAAAGGAAGCAATACGATTTATACTAACTCTTCTCGTTTCAAATAAATTTCCAAAATAGACCAAGGTCCCAGGGGTTTTGTAAAAAGGAAAGATGAGGAACTACGATTCTGAGCCCAGGAGATTGTAAATATGAGTGTAAACTGGCGCAAGGAGATGACATAGTTCATACTTGTGGCTTACCACCTAGGTTTATTTTGGGTTTTAAATTTTCCTATTGTTAGGTTGTGGCCATACAAATTTTGTGGGATGAAAAATACATATGGCACCAAAACTAAGTCAATGCGAAGGTTGAGATTAAAAAACATGTGACTATGAATCTTGGAATGGATAACGGCTTTGGTATGGGAGAATGGAGAAAAGGATGAAGCTGAAAATTGAAGAAGGAGGGAATGTAAGGTCAAGGCATGCAGGCTTTAGTGTAAATGCGAAAGAAAAAAAATTGAACCCTAAACTTATCTTTTGAAATTGAAACATTTCCAAGTAGATTAGGGCTTACCTAGACAGGTTCCATGTGTGAGGCGATGATCGGTCAAGAGTGAGGAAGCTATGGGCATTCCATGATTTCTATCCTTTCTTGAGCACTCGATAAAAATGGATAATAGGAGAGGGAAAGTGTTATTTTATAAACTTTGAGCATCATAAATACGGTTGTATGAGGAAAAGGTTCATATTGTAGGCATTCATGGGAAGTCCTCTAGTATACCTTGGAGGAGTTTGTATCAAATTATTCGGTTTATACTAGAGGAATTAATACAAAGTGTAGTGACGTTCATTGGATAGTAGGTATGAACTCCTCAGGTTTGACCAGAGGAGTTGGTACAAAGTCGTGCAATGGTAAATTTAAAGTTTTGGAGAAGTTTGGAGAAAGAACTATGATGGAAACCGAGACAGTTAGAAGGAACTCTATCAATATATACTGGAGGATTTTAACTTAAATTATATGATATCTAGGAAATACATCTCAAAATATGCTTAAGTGTAAAACCAAAATGCAATTTCAATCAAACCAAGTAATTTTTCAAGAGACTTGTTTAGAGAGAAACAACCATGCTCAATCATTAAGAGAAATTTAAAGCCAAATAGTCTATATAGAAGAAAATTAAAGCGGCCCCATTTTCTTGGAGAGGGGATTTATAAGAAAATGTACAAGAAAATGGAGGTTGTTGGTGCCTAGAACAACAATTGGAGAAACACTAGGTGAGGCCAGGAATATCTGCAAAGTGGTATCCAGATATGAACTTTTTCGGAAAAGGAGAGCTATAGTGCATGATACATGGGAGAACGAATAGGTTCCATAGTTTTTTTAGAATGCATATTTTGAGGAGACAATGTTTGCATGATACAAAGAAGAAGTTAAGACCATTCTTAGAACATATTAGCTATTAGCACATCTTCACATGGAAATGTATTATGGGAGGCACAAAGAGTAATACAAGGAATTGAGGCATCGGGAATGTCATAAATACAAGTTTTTATGTGTTTCTCCGGTGTTGTTTCACTGTCAATGAGTGTCCATAGCCTCGACAGAGTCACCCTGGTTTCATAATCCTTGCTCCGCTGAAAGTGAGTGTCCATAGCCTCGACAAAGATACTTGCATGTCCTGCGTGATCTAGAATGCCTTTCCTTGAGACTTTGCATGTAGTGTATATTTCAAGCAATGATATATAATAACTTTCATAGAACTATTCATAGTTAGGACCTAAATCCAACTAGGTAGAATTCCCTCGATGCACATTTTGGGTATTTTCTATTAGTTAAATGTTACTATTTATTTTCTTCAGTTGGCCAAAGTCAAAGTGTAGTGTATGTTTCAAGGAATAGTCTCCAATAACTTTCATACAAGTATTCCTAGTTAGGACCTAAATCCAACTAAGTAGACTTCTTTCTATTTATTTTCTTAAGTTGGCCAAAGTCAAAGTGTAGTGTATATTTCAAGGAATAATCTCAATAACTTTCATAGAGGTATTCCTAGTTAGGACCTAAATCCAACTAGGTACACTTCCTTTAATGCACATTTTGGGTATTTTTTTATGTTAGATAAATATTACTATTTCTTTTCTTAAGTTGGCGAAAGCCAAAGTGTAATGTATATTTCAAGGAATAATCTCCAATAACTTAAGGTGAATTATTGACAGGGAAAGAACAATATAACAAACTTATTTACCAAAATAAATCTACTACCAGAAGTAACCTACTTCTAAAAAGTAATAGAGGATAAAAGAATACCTTTAATTAGATGGCTTCTCCTTTGCAAATATTTTTCTTGTAATCCTGAATACTCTTTCATGGTTACAATATTTTTCTCTTTACTTTCACCCAATGAAAATAACCAACCTTCCTCAAATTCCATTGCTTATAAATATGTAAATAATAATGAACATATGAATATGATATGAATTGATTCGTATTAATTTCGAAAGAGTTAATTTCAACTCAAAACAGGTACTAAATGAAAATCATTTATGTTTGTGCAATCAGATTTGTGGTGGGCTTTTGTTTTTTTGGGAGGGGGGGGTTTGTTAGGGGTTGTAGAAGATATGTCTTCATGTATTATTGATAACAAACAAAAAAATAAAAATCATACCTAATAATCTATCGATGACACTTTAATCACTTGAGTTTGATTTCCTCCACACTAGTCGACTCATTTGGTAATGTTCCACTTATACTCTCTAACTTTACTCTAGTTGGGAAAGAAGATTGTATATAGGACGAAAAAAAATAAAATTTCAAATTCAAAACCAAGGGGATCTAAGAGAATGCAAAACCATGTAAATGACATGAATGCTCTATTTATTCTTTCGTCATAACCCTTCTTACATAAGTCTCTTACCCCTTATCAAAATAAGTCACTCATAATTATACCAAGAGGAAGTAGTTAATATAGTTGGAAAGGTAGGTTAAGGTATCTCATGTCTGCAAACCTCATGTCATCCACTAAGGAGAACACATTTAATTTATTTATTATTTTATTTTTTTCACTACATCAACGAGTTTCCTTAAGAAAGAATTGTGTGCTCGAAGGTTTATTTATGAGAAGTCACGGGAAATCGTAGAAAGGGGAAAAATGATATCGAAGAAGATTTAAAATAGAAAAAATATATATGTATGGGCAAGTGAAGCACATCTGGTCAAGTATGACCAAATAATGATACAACAAAGTGCTCCTAATGTATGATTCCAGAAGATAAGTTTATGGCCAGAATACATTATAATAGTTTAAAAATATCATACAAGAAAAAAAAAAAGTTGAGTCCAACAAATTAAGGATTAGAAATGTATTTGTGAACAAAAAAAAATATGTATCAAATAACTCTCTTTCTTGAGGTGCATAAACCAATTTTCAAGAGAGAAAAAACATGCCTCCAATTCAAAATATATTAAGGATCTATGAAGTATATATAATATACAATATCATGGGCATGAAAAAATACATAGTGGATACATGTAAAAATGGTATCATAAGTATGATTAAATATAAAGTGGATCTACATCTTAGTATATGTTAAGAGAATAATTGAAATTGAGTGGAGGACAAATTAGTTCTACAAATGTACCAATGTCATATAATGATCTGGATTGGATTATTTTATTGTTTGTCGTGTATCTTGATTCTTTTAAAGTGGAAAAAATTGGAGGATTCAACTTGCATGGACATTTTGGTGGCAGGTCCCAGTTTTGATCATTGGGGTTTATAACCTTCAAGAGAAATTTTGAGAATCAAATTGCATTTTTGGGGGTTTTAGTGTCTGAAACATGTGCACAACCCCTTGACGATGTTCTACACTATGATACTTTTCCAATATTGTAGACCATCCATCAGTCGGAGTTCTTGTGCAAAAGTTATGCCTCCCACAAGTTGAATTATCATGTTTACCACCATGGTACAAGATGATGCCACCTCATCCCCCATTACTCATGCATATGGGGATAGCCACGTGAGGAATTTCAAGAAGATTCTAGAAAGTTTAAAACTATACCACAATTGATGGTTGAGGAAGTAAAAAACTTACCCATAGATGACTATCGGGCTATGTTAAATATCGAGCCACTAGGAGGATAAAGGGTTTCCATTTCTATGTTGTATTTTGTTCCATAGTGGAGAAGAAAAACTAGGAATGGGGAATTATAGAGCATAAGAGAGGATCCTAAGAAGCCATAGGTCTAAGGTAATTCCATAGAGAGTTCATTCTCCTTTGTACTTGCATTATTTCCATACCAAAGCAAAGAAAACAAAGCAACCTCACCTTCTAGCTGGGTTTTCTCTCGTAAGGGTTTCCAAACTTCATTTTATCAATTTCATGCATAGGCAGAAAAAAATAACTAAATACTATGGAATCTAAAGGAATTTAACCTTCATAGTGTAGATTTCAGTTTTATTTATCCAATATGTTGTGACAAATTGTTGCATTGGAATATCCATAATAGTTTACATATCATATATATAGGTGGTAAAATAGATAAAACTAAAGAAGTAGTAGAAATAAATAATTTTTTATATATCCTAAGGTATTCAACCATTCCTTCTAGTGTAAAAATCATTTCCATGTCAACAAAAGATATAAATTTGAACATGGGAGAAATTATTCGATCATAAGTGATGATTGTATACCATTACCAAATGCAAGGTAATCCACTGATAATGATAATGTGTTACAAGGTACACAGTACATTCCAGTAAGTGAAAATTAATGTGTCGAAGTAAAAAAAATTTAGAATTTATCAATAAAGAGTCATTAACTCATACTCACTCTCAATAGAAATGGAATTTCCAATTGATGGCTACAAGGCCCAATTCACTACTAAGTCTCTAATGATCATTCCTAGAATATATGAGATGATGTTTATAACAAGAGATTTGTTGGAAGGAGGGAACTAAAAGAAAGTAAAACACTGTTTTTTTATGAAAGTTTGAGGACAACTTTGATAACAAATAAGGAAAAGATACATGGTTGAGAAATTTGTAAAATCGTTAACTCAGGATAACAACATCCTTTGAACATAAACATGACTCATTGGTGTATTGAGTATAAAATGATGCCAAAGGGGACGAACAACATAAACCAACAAAGTAGGAGGAACTAAATGTGACACCATAATGACTTGAAGTGTAACCATTCAAAGGAGTAAAATAATCATAGTCATGCTATAACTCATAAGGAAAATATATTCGTATACTAAAAAATCAAAATATTAATTATCCCCCCCCCCTCT
>ML796579.1:367292-389535 GCA_009831015.1 Picea engelmannii
AATAGAAAAAGGATGGAAAGAAACTAGAAGAAAACAATTCAAATGTTAAAGGTACTATTTTGAACAATATTTCTAATTCAATATTAGTTAAAGTTATGCATTGTGATTCTGCAAAAGATATATGGGATAAGCTTCAAAATATTTATGAAGGAGATGCTAGAGTAAAGGGAGCTAAAATTCAAACCTTTAGATCTAAGTTCGAACAATTGAAAATGAAGGAAGACAAAATCATTGTAGCCTATGTTCTGCAAGGCGATGAAGCAATGAATACTATTAAAGGTTTGGGAGAAGAGATGAAGGAACTAATCATTGTTCAAAAGGTAATAAGGTCTCTACCTATGATATTTGATCCAAATATTTCAACTTTAGAAGAAAGAACATATCTACACATCTTGAGCATGGATGAGCTACATGGGATACTCATTGGCTATGAAATGAGAAAAAAACAGGAGGATCCAGTTACTAAGGAAGTATCATTCAAAGCATTGAATAAGACAAATGAAAAGATCAAGGAAAATTCAAAGTCATATTGTAGCTACAATTATGATAAAGAAGACAATGAAGAAATGGAAAACTTTGCTAGAAAATTGAAAAGAGAACCCGGAAAATATAAAGGTATGTGTTGTTGGGAAATAATACCCTACGGACTAACAAGCTAGGGATGAACTTGTACGCAGATCATGACCTTAAAGAAATCACTTTTAACCTATCACCCCAACACTCAAACCCCTTTTTCACATACAAACATAGAAAGAACCTACTAACCTTTTTACTGATGTTTGGTGTAGATCCTCCGCTGGGCTTCGTCCGCTTGCTTGCGCTGCTCCTTGCAAAGACAATCCTGCAATCAAGACAAAACACTATGCATGCATGCTATTTTTCTACTAGAGGGTTAGAGATTAAGCATAAATCGAATAAAACTTATAAAACTCATGCATTGGGATGGGAAAAGTATTCTTTTATTAATTTCAAGATGAATCAACTTACAATAATGATAGAGACCGACCACCATTCCTCGATCCTGATCCTGGGCTCCTCCTCTTCTTTGTCCTCCAACTACTTTGCTTGAATTCTCCTTAAGCTTGAGGAAAGGCTAAAGGGTTGGGACAAATGGATTCGACAATTGGGCAGAGTTTCTTTGCTATGATTTTCCTCCCTCCAAATAGTACCCCTACCCCTTCTTTTATAGGCTATAAGGAGCTAGGGTTTTGGACGAACTCTCAGCCATGCATGGCCGGGAGTTTCAGTTAACTGACCCATATCTTTTTGTCCCGTCGACAACTTTCCTGTTTTTGTGTTTTGTTAGGTAAACGCGGGCTGTAGTGGGCCTGCTAGCGTTTTCCCGCGGGCTGTAGTGGGCCTGCTAGCATTTTATTTTGGATAAACGCAGGCTGTAGTGGGCCTGCTAGCGTTTACTTTTTAAAAATGGAGTTTTTAGAAGAGTTGTTCAGTAGTCTTTTGGCAAAGAAGGGATATGAGTTGGCCTGATGCCAGGAAAGCATGTGTGGTGCAATATAGGGTTATAACAGGTGCCCCCTAATGTGTGAGGTCAGAAGAGAATCTGATGGCCGAAATACATTACCAATATTTTACCAATCTATACTGATATGCTGAACTAGGGAGCCCAAGAATCAGGAATCAGGAGGTGTCGTCTGCAAAATAACAAATTTCTCACCGAGGTGGGCATATCCATGCTCAGGATAAAATAGAACCATGGCTACCAATCAAATACATTGTATATCCATGTCAAATAACTATAAAGAGTAGCCACGAACAATACACAGCGGAGATACATCTCGAAATCAGAAATATATACATGTAAAGTATCCATCTCCCATAAGCGGTCTTGGCCTGATGGCGGTACTTCAGAGATCGAACAACAACTTCAACATCTTCTAAAACTAGGGTAGGAGTGTAATATGAGTGTACGACTGCGCTACCCAGAGGTCTTTGATGGCTCGTCGGTTATGGACTTGATAATCTTGATGATCGGACTGAAGGCTTCAGTGATTTCGAACAAAGACTTGATTGGACGTTCAGGATGGCCGGGTATGTGGACAAGAGACATATTGCAGAGGGGCTGACTTAGGCTCAGTGAAAAACCTCCCTTAGACAATAGCACGACAAGTGATAAGAATCAGGCAACATATCTATTAATCATAAGTCTACGAAGCAGGAGGCAACGCAAACTCTCCATATGTTTGGAAGAGTAACCAAACGGTGGAGGACACAACTCAATATAGCGAGAAAATCTTCCTAAGGTTGTACTACATCCCAAAGTCTGATGAATCAAATGGACAGATGTGCTTTATCCAAGGGCGACTCATGATGCTGCCAATAAAGAAAATAATTTTCCCATCCTCTTTTTGGGGTATATTTGATTTTTTTGTTCTTTTTTGATGATGTTGAAAAAATAATAAAGGAATATTACGTTACAATGGAGGAACGAGTACAACAAACATACAAGCTCAAGGCACAAGCACAAGACTGATGTTCTAGGGAAATGATACTCAGGAAAAATCCTCCAGTGGCCAAAGGTGTTAAGACACAAAGGCAAACTATTACTAGGCTTATGGGTAAAGGATGCAAATGTAGTTGATAAAACACACAATGGTAACGTCCTTCGATGTAAGTTTAACGAGCCCAAAGAAGAGAAGCTTGGTGGTTTTTCATATTTAGAGAGTCTGAAAAAGGATAAAAGGAAACTCCATTGGGGTACCTTTTTCAACAATAGTCTAGTCGGTTCGAAAAAGGGATAAACTAGCACTGATTAGACGTCAATTCAAAACCATTTTAACGAGTGTGAAAAGGACAAGATCACTCGGCTATTTTTTAACATTTAAGGAGTCTAAAAAAATCTTAACTATGGACTCCATCAGGAATGTTCTTCTGGACCATTTTAATGAGTGTGAAAGAATAAGATCACTCGGTGATCTTTTCAATTTTAGGGAGTCTGAAAAGAGCTTAACTATGGACTCCGGGGGGGGGTTTCTTTTTCGTAACTTTAGTCCCTTAGGCTCGAAAAAGGAATAAAATTATACCTGAGGATACTCTTCTAAAGAATGGGAATTCAATAGAGTATTCCTTTGTTCGTACAGTTGACCGTCCAGACCGAAAAAGGGGTAAACTACCCCCAGAAAGACGTGACTTTAGATTTCAGTTTAACGAGCGTGAAAGGTCACAAGATCGCTCGGCAATATTTTCATGTTTAGAGGGTTTGAAAAGGGCTTAAAAGGAGACCCGTTTAAGGAATGTTCTTCTAGACCAATTTAACGAGTGTGAAGAAACAAGGTCACTCGACAATCTTTTCATCTTTAAGGAGTTTGAAAAGGGATTAAAGAAGACTCCATAATGGTTACTTTTCTCAGTTAATCCGGACGAGATCGAAAAGCATAAATGAAGTCTCACCGGATGTTGCTTTCAGATCTCAAAGTGAGCTTGAACAACAACAAAGTTAGCTCATGATAGACTCTTTGTGGGTCAATGCCTGGCATCTCCTCGGGGGAGCTGTATGCTCCAACGAAAACATTGTCTATGATGCCAGGGGTTCTGGAGATATTGATAGATATTGGTTCAGCAATGGTTGCCATATTACCCTCAGCATAGATCTTGTGTGTAGCTAAGGGATTAGTATGACAAGACCTATCTCTAGTCATAGTCACGGTGAATTCTCCAGCTTTGATTCGGATTAACTTTGGGAGGAAATACGATCTGTGATGAAGATCTTCCCAAGGTTTGTCTGGACTAGTCATTGCTTCTATTACTTCTTCATCAGAAGGAAAGACTAAGTCTAACGAATCAATGTTGATGAGAGAACCCTGAGCCCAGATAGGCTCTAGAAGTGGATCCAACTCTTGTGCGGGAGTCGGAGCAGGAGTAGCTGAAGCTTGCTGGACCAAAGAGTACGCTACTTCAGCGGTCAACAAGGGCGTGGACATGCCAACATGCCCCGTCTCATCCATCGTAGCTGATGGGGAAGGAAGAATCCATGGATCCTGAAAGTAAGTCGTGCGGAATGACAAGACATGAAAAATCTCAGCCCTGTGGTGAGTCGATATAAACTTGACATCGCCATGAGGAGGTGGGTAATCGAAAGTACCCATCAAAGATGGGCACATGAAAACTCCTACGTTAACGACACCGGCTTGAGGATTATCAATCATGGGAACTGTGGATGCCCCCAAAGCTGGGTCAGGTCTAGAGAAGGATAATTGATCGATGGTCACTATCCAACCCTCGTGTGGAAACAACAAGACTCAGAAAACTGTAGCAACCACCACTTGCATAGAATAAGTCCAACTATGACCTAACAAGAGATTGTAGTCGAGGGGGGCATCGACTACCTCTACTTCGACGCACACGGTCTTCCCTCCTAACTGCACAGGGAAAGAAGGAATGATGCCATGTGGTTGGAATGAACGACTGTCGAATGCAGTAAGGAGAGTAAGTGATGGAGACAACTCGGGTTGACCAATGGCTTTCCAGCATGCTAACGACATAACGCAAGTCGAAACACCCTCGTCGACGACCATGCGGAAGATATTCCATGTAAAAGTTTTCATGGGATGAGCCACTACTATCTGAAACACGACGTGGTAAGGCAGACGAGGCTTCAAGTCAGTCGTATCTAACATGATGATACTTGGGTTACAAGTCTCAGTAGAGCCTAACGCAGTCAACAAGGCTTTCCTCTGAGCAGGGCAACTTTGGAGGACTTCCAAAGTGGACATAGCACAAGGGGTTTGGGATAAATCTTCCACCACGGAGTAATTCTGGGCGGCACTTGCGTTTGGATTGTGAGAATCTTTCTTAAATGCACCCTTTGGAATGCGTGTCATTGTTTCTCCCAACGTCTTCTCAATTTGTAGAGGAAGAGATGGGATCTCAACTTATTTACCCTTTTCAGAGGCGCTTGGTTTACTATAGTCGTGCGCTCTAGTCATTATTAAAGCATCACCCCTAACCATATATACATTCGCGGATGAGGAGTTGTTTGGAGGAGGGCAGGTTTCTTGGCTGCCCCCTTCGGCACTTGTAGAGGCTTGAGTTAAATTTTTCCCATGCTGAAAGGGATTAGTCAACACGGCTTGTTGTTGCTGTGTGACAAACTTCTAGGCCTCTACAAGTTGAGGACATAAATGGGTCAGGTGGTCTTCCGCACACAAGTTGCACGGATACCTCACCTTCTGCTTTTTTGTGGTGCCCTCGCCAGCATTGTCAGTGGGTTTTTTCTCCCCCTTACCCTTTTTTCGTTGTTTTTTCTTCCCTTCAGGCTGTTGGTTGGCCTTTGGGTTAGTCGTCTGCACGGAGTGTACTTCCGACGTTTGGGTAGGAGGAGCAGCCAAAGCAGTAGTCTGGCTGGCCACTGAGTGTTGTATGGATAAATGTTGCAATTGTTTTGTCAATTGCTCAACGGGCTTGGTTTGGGATGAACCAACAATAACATCGGCATGTGGTCCGACTCTCTGTCTAGTTTTATCCAGAATTGATCGTGGTGCATCTGGCATGATGTTATATAATAAACCAGACTGAGAATAGATAAGCTCAAACTGTTGAGCCCTCATGATGGCATCTTCCTCAGAGAAAACCCCAGAAATTGTGACGTCTTTGGATAATTGTGGTACTAAAGACTTAAGGAACCACTCAAGCAGGAATGCTGGTGGAACCGGTACTTTGATTAGACTCTTTCGACATCGCCACTCTCAGATATGGTCAGAGATATGGTCTGCTGTCGTCTGTTCAAAATTAGCAAGCAGCTTTGTGCCCGCGTCGTATCTCACAGGTAACTGGAAATGGTTAAGGAAGGCCATAGCCAGTTCGCCAAAAGAAGAATATCGTGAGTGATCAAGCTCGATGTACCATTTCGCGGCACTCCCAATAAGAGTGCGTTGAAACAAACGCAACTGGACAGAGTCATCTTTCAGTGAGTTAGATGAACACCAAAGGTGGAAAGTAGTCACGTGATCACCTGGATCTTCGTTAGGCTTGGCCTCAAACTTTGGAATGTCCGAAGGTAACTTCGTTTGCATAGGAGGCCAACGCGGATCATGACAGATAGGATCATTTAACAACCTTTTCAAATCTGGCAAGTGTAACATCGCCAAGAATGGTAGTTTGGGTTGCTGCTGATAGCCTGGGAAAAAGGGTCCTGGAGTTTGACTGGCACCAGGTTGCCAGGAAAAGTTTGGCTGCTAGCCTAGATTCTGGTAGAAACCATGGCCCTGACCAGCGTAAGGGTTTTGCATCTGTGGAGACATCACTGGATGATTCCCCATAAAGGACATAGGATGTTGGGCATTCATCGTGTTTGACGGACTTTGGGAAGGATTACCCCATGCCAGTCCTGATGGGAGAGGCATAGAAGTCTGTCCAGGGTTCCATTGACTGTGAAAAGAATTACCCTAGAACAACATTCTAGAAGAAGGAACGGATCCTTGTCCTGAGTTCCAAGGTCCTGGTATATGTGCCCCCGATGCAGGAATAGTACCATGCACCGGAGTAGACTGTCCAAAAATGGGTGTGCCCCCAGATGGGAAAGCAGTGGATGCGGAAGTGTTGTTACCAAACGTCCCGTTCCAAACAAACAGTGACAAACCTACTGACAGAATTTGCGCAGGTGTTCCTTGACTCTTGGCTCCAAATGAACTCGTGTGTGCAGGCTGCCCGGCGGACTGCTGATGCAGACCACCAAGCGAAGGGGACGAAGGAGAGATATGACCTCCAACATAAGGAAAAGCATTAAAAGGGACAGGAATGCCCCCAAGTTGACCTTGCAGAGGAGCGCTATAGCTCCCTGCCCCCAGACCCAAAGTCTGTAAAGTGAAGTAAGTGAGTGCAGGACTGGTACCTGAACTAGGCATACCGTATGAAAACGGAGGGCCTGTCGCACTAGGTGTGAAGGGAGGTGTGGCCACTGCGATAGACGGGGACGGTCCACTATGCGACATAGTTACAACCGAGACCATGGTGGCCTGGACCATCGACAAGGGAAAGTTAGGAGAAGCTTCTCATGTGGTAGCAATGGTGATGGGAATGGAAGAATTCCCAGAGCAAGTAACAACGTTTCTTGCCATAGTTGTGTGAGGCACTGATAGGCGTTCGTAAAATTGAATTGGCATAATCACTTGCGGCCAAGTATCAATGGTTGAGGTTTCAACCAAGGCAAGATCGGCGGTCGATTCCTCTGGGTGTTGTTCGGGCTCAATGGTTTGTAACCCGGTTGCTTCGGAAGACCCCTGTTGGTCTAGCTTCTGCCTCAATGGCGGCGAGGGTGGCTCCGGTATAACTGGTGGCAGGCCCAGAAGCCTTCGTGACCGACGGAGCTTTGAATCCTCCACTGTGTGAGAAGATCCACAACACGCTAAGGTATTCTACACGCACAAATAGTAACACACACTAAAAGAAATCCCCTATGAGATAAGACAAGAAAACACTAACTATTTTGAAGAACAGTTACAACGACCAACACTAGAGCAACTTATCGGTGCAAGTGCAAATCGAATACGGAAGCACCCTCCAGGTATACTCTGCAAAGCGTGGCCCGATGTCTGTCCTAGGTACCGTGGTATACCCCCGCAGTCACCTGTGTATGTCCCTAAAAAGATTGACAACTAGTTTTCCAGCACGTGAACAGTCACCAGGCGGGTACAGTTGATAGTCAGGTAGACCACAATGAGCAGGGTATCAAGCCCGAAACCTGTCAAGGGTATTGAGAGCAAATGGTTTGGAAGAAAACTGAGGACCTCGAACAGATTCGAGATCCATGAAGCCCCGTGGCAAATGCAAACGACGGAATCCCTCAATAAATCCTCGATATGTGTTCTCCACTACGCTCAGTCCGACTTTGGAGGGGTTATCTCCGATACCTTTCCTTACGCGACCTCGTGTTTAGCCCCTATGTTAGAGGGGGGTCCCGGATAACTTTCACGTAACTGGACTTCTACACTCCCTATCACAGACTCCAACGTTTGGTTTGAGTGGCCTTGGAGTGTTTACTCTCCAACCTATTCCAAGGCCCTAGTCCTGAGCTAGTGTATGAACCCTACAAACAAAAAAGTCTAATAGATTTTAATTAGTGTTGCTTTTAATGGGATTTTTTACATCACAAGGTATGAAGGTGAAACTGATGGTGTGTAAAGACTCAAAGAAAAATGAATAAGAAATTCTTGGAAACAAAAACTTTTACAAAAAATGCAAAAACCAACAACTTTTCAACAAGAAAGACTTCTTTTTTCTTTTCAACTTTTCTAAGATTTCATGCAGCAAACATAAAGGAATTTCGCTCAATCTGTGAGCTACTTATGCTTTAAATGCACCGCAAAAACTTATGAAAAAAGACTTCTTCCTAGCTATTGATGCAACAACACAATCTTCAAACAAAGAAGCAAATGAAAAAAGAGAATTTTTATTTATTTATTTCAGTGCTAAATGAAGCAACAAAGGGAAAATTCCAACAAGCACAAAACCAAGAAAACAAAATAAAATTCTGGCTTAAAGCGCAGATCGCAAAGAACCAGAGTAAAGATGCACAATGGCAATCAAGAAAGAACCAACTCCTACGCTTGTCTAAAAACCATAAAACAAAATCTTTCTTTTTCTTTTTCTTTTTATCAACAATCAACTAAGAAAAAAAACCAGGCTAAGGATGAGAGGCCCTAACCTACTGTCTGTGTAGACCTAGAATCAAACCCCTGAGAGGAACACTTCTCACCACAGGAGGGGATGACTTCCCCACCCAGGCTGAAAAGCAACCAGTCAAGCCCGCGACTGTCACTGAAACAACACGGGTCCAAATGCGTGCTGAGCTATAACAGTGTGCGGGTACCCGCGAGCAGAACTTGTACAGGTCGTGGGTCTGTATAAATGCTAATACAAAACACAACACATGCATCCCAGACCTGAAAAAGGCCTCTGGTATTGACAACCATGGTCTCTTAAAGGTTTGGATGCTTCTTCTTCAACAGACAAGAAAAAATAATTGTAAAAAGAAAACAAACGCAATAAAGCAAACTGAGACAAGACAATGAACCAACAAGACCCAGACAGGATCCAGAAAGCCCCCTGAGAATGTAAAATTCTGACAGGGAAGAGGAGACTACCTATTGAGCTCTCTAAGCCCTACACGCTACTGAAACCACTACAGAAAGCGTTCAAACGCGGGCTGTAGAAGGTTAGGGCGTGGGTTACATGCATGCAGGCCTTTTGCAGGCCACATGTACCTCTGTGTGTCCCGATAATAAATTTCAAGCACAGTCAAGGAAAAACTGGTATAAAGAACCAAGTTCCCTGCTAGCTCCGACCTAACAGAAAATAGACAAACAAAGAAACAGAGAATCTAATTCCTCAAACTACCCAAAAACCTTCAACAAAATCCGGAAACCCTAAGAGTATCTTCCCCAGTGGAGTCACCAGTTTTGTTGTTGGGAAATAATACCCTACGGACTAACAAGCTAGGGCTGAACTTGTACACACATCATGACCTTAAAGAAATCACTTTTAACCTATCACCCCAACACTCAAACCCCTTTTTCACATACAAACATAGAAAGAACCTACTAACCTTTTTATTGATGTTTGGTGTAGATCCTCCGCTGGGATTCACCCGCTTGCTTGCGCTGCTCCTTCCAAATACAATCCTGCAATCAAGACAAAACACTATGCATGCATGATATTTTTCTACTAGAGGGTTAGAGATTAAGCATAAATCGAATAAAACTTATAAAACTCATGCATTGGGACGGGAAAAGTATTCTTTTATTAATCTCAAGATGAATCAACTTACAATAATGATAGAGACCGGCCACCGTTCCTCGATCCTGATCCTGGGCTCCTCCTCTTCTTTTTCCTCCAACTGCTTTGCTTGAATTCTCCTTAAGCTTGAGGAAAGGCTAAAGGGTTGGGACAAATGGATTCGACAATTGGGCAGAGTTTCTTTGCTATGATTTTCCTCCCTCCAAATAGTACCCTTACCCCTTCTTTTATAGGCTAGAAGGAGCTAGGGTTTTGGACGAACTCTCGGCCATGCATGGCTGGGAGTTTCAATTAACTGACCCATATCTTTTTGTCCCGTCGAAAACTTTCATGTTTTTGTGTTTTGTTAGGTAAATGCAGGCTATAGTGGGCCTGCTAGCATTTTCCCACAGGCTGTAGTGGGCCTGCTAGCGTTTGCCCACAGGCTGTAGTGGGCCTACTAGCGTTTTATTTTGGATAAACGAGGGTTGTAGTGGGCCTGCTAGCGTTTACTTTTTAAAAATGGAGTTTTTAGAAGAGTTGTTCAGTAGTTTTTTGGCAAAGAAGGGATATGAGTTGGCCTGATGCCAGGAAAGCATGTGTGGTGCAATTTAGGGTTATAACAATATGCTTCCATTTAAATGTTTTAATTGTGGTGGTTTTGGTCATTTTTCTTCTAAATTTCCTCATAAGAATAAGGAAAGTGATGAATAAGAAAATCAGAAAAAGAAAAAGAAAAATAAAAAGAATAAAAGAAACAAAAAGAATTTTTTCAAGAAAAGTCTTTGCATCAAGGAAGACAATTCATCATCAAATGAGGAAGAATACATTGACAATGATATAGAAAGAGTACTCTTCATGGAAGTAGAATATTTCAAAGAATATTATGAGGAAGAAGGAGAAGTCAATCTCAATGAAGAATTAATCAGTACACTAGAAGACCTATGGATTGAAAGAAAGAAAATCAAGTCACTCAAGGAAAAATTAAAAGAAAAAGAGGGATATAAGAACTCCAATTGTAAGGAAGTTGAGAAGATGGTCACGAAGTTAAAAATACAAGTAGAAGAAGACAAAATATTCAAATAGTTACTCATAGGTCAGTTAGATGAAAAGGAAAGGATGATCAAAGGCTTGGAAGAAGAAATAATCACTCTCAGGAAAGATCTTCACAAGAAGGACATGCAGTAGAACAACATGAAAGTATTGGATGAGATCGTTAACAATCAAAGGCCATACCATGAAAAATAAATATTAGAATATAACCAAATATAGAAAGGATCAATATCCAAGAAAAAAGAACATAAAAGTTATGCAGAAATAGTCATAGGATCTTCCAAGAAGGAACTAAGAATAGGATTACAGATACACTACACCACCCAAAAGGTCCATATTTCCAAATCAGTAGCATTCAACAATAGAGAGACCCCAAGAAGATCAAAGATTCAGAAGAACAACACCATTTAGAATATCTTCTACCCTCGAGTATCAAACTATTTTTCTTGGTTTATGTTATTCATGTAATAATTTTGGGAATAAAGTTGTAAATTGTAGATCCAACACCAAGAAAATAAATAACTATGAAAGCTACATAAGAAATGCTTATTTAAGAATATCTCATGAAGCACAGAGCATAAGTTACAACAGATTTGAATCATTGAGCACTGAAGTGGAATGATACAATTGTAATAACTTTGGACACATGGCCAATTATTGTATATTGATTGTTCATCCTAGAGGATCATGACTAAATATTAATAGTCACAGGAAGGAACCACAAAGGATATGGATAAGAAAACATGATCAATTTAGCATTGAAGAATGCATGATTTATTTACAAGCTAAACACAAGAGACGTGGAAGATATGTTGACAATGGTTGCTAAAAACATATGAAAAGTGATATGGACAGGTTTCTAACCTTGAATAAGGAAAGTGATGGATCAATTTCATTTGTGAATGAAAACTCAGCCAGAATTATAAGAAAAGGGATAGTTAAGCTTGGAAGTAAGGATGCCAAAAAATAAAATGTTCTTCTAACCAAAGACATGAAACACAATCTATTAAGTGTATGCCAAATGTGTGACCAAGGACACATACATAAATGTTTGATTCTCAGAAATGAGAAATATAAAAATAAGGGTCAAAAACATTGGTGACTACAACTGTAAGAACTCCAAGCAACATATATGTACTAAATGAAATTGGAAAAGAAAAATGTTGCTTAGGAAAGGAAGATGAAAGTTGGCTTTGGCAGAGAAGAATGGGCCACATAAAGTTTGATAATATTTTCAAGGCTAGCAAAAGGGAAGGAGTGAGAGAAATTCCCAAGATCTCAAATCCAACAGACATTCTATGCAAGCATTGTCTACAGGGAAAAGGTACCAAGACAAAGTTCAAGTCAAAGGAATACTCCACAACAAAGCCACTAGAGACTGTACATATCAATCTAGTATGACCAACAAGAACAAAGGGATTTAAAGGTGAACAATACTTCATGCTAGTGGTTGATGACTACATAATAATGACTATAGTGTGATTTCTCAAGAATAATTCAGAGGCATTTGAGAACTTGAAGAAATACAAAGAGATGGTTGAAATTGAGACAAAGTTGAAAATCAAGTGTTTGAGATTAGACAATGGTGGAGAGATTACATCAAAAGAGTTCATGGAATTCTGAAGTGAGCATGGCATAAAGAGGTAATTATCAGTATCCATGACACCTCAGCAAAATGGAGTGGTCGAAATGAAGAATAAAATAGTACAGGAAATGGCCAAAACCATGTTAATGGACTCCAAGTTGAAAAACGTCTTTTGGGTACAAGCAATGCATACAAAACCATGTTAATGGACTCCATATGCGCTATGGAAAGGAATACCAGAAAATGTGAATAACTTCAGATTATTTGGAAGTAAATGCTACATCAAAAGGGAAGACAACATGATTGGAAAATTTTATTTTTGATTTGATAAAGGAATATTGGTTGGGTACTCAAGAAAAAGGAAAGCATATAATTCCATGATTTTTTCATCTGATGCGAACTCGAGATTGAATGTTTTTTCTGCAGGCTGTTCTTTCAATCCAACCGATATGAATGTTGTCAAAGTGATGACTGTGGGGTTGGTATTCTTCTGTTGTTTAGTATTCTACTTTTTCAATATTTTTCCTCCATGTTCTCTATACTTGTCAGGATCGATTCCGGTGCATTTATTGTTTTCATATTTCCCTTGAGTATGGTCGATATATTCTTTGTTAACTAGTTTCTTGGAACCCTAATTTTCTTTGTGGCCTTGCGGATTGATATGATCTATATTGGTGTTGTGATTGAGAGAGTCTGACTAATTTGTATGAGGATTTCCAGGGGATGGATTTCCAGGAGGTAGATATGAATTTAGAATATTGGCAAGTTTGGACCTAGGTTATGTATCATCAATTCTAGCTTTCACTAGTTATTAAGTATCTGGACTTATTGCTTATGCTATGTGTTCAAATGAATGCTTATGTTGGTGTTGGCCATCTATTCATTTGCATATGAATGTCATAACATATTCGATTATGAAATTTGGCCTATTGTAAATATTTGTTTCATTGGTTTCGCTGAGATCCTTTTCTCCTGAGTTCTCTTCAGTTCCATGGTTGTTTTGATGCGAGAATGATTCATATGGTGTTTATTCTAATGATACTTTCCATCGACCTTTCCTAGGATTCTTTTCCTATTCCTATTTCATCCTTGTTAGACTTGTTTCTTCAATTATTTTTTTAGCCTTTGATGGAAGTGACTCTCTTATGAGGTTGATTGTGCATTGTTTTTTTGGCATTGGTTTTGTAACATCCCTCTCTTCTGAGAACATGTTATTGACTTATTCTTTGAGGGCACTTATGTGAAAGTGATCCAGTCTTAGTATATGGTTGTTTTTTATGCTTATGAAGTCTTATGATGATGTTGATGGATTATGATGTTATGTTATTTAATATCTATGTATTGACAGATGCTATTGATGAGTTTCCCTCGAGTGTGTAGGATAGTTGATAGATTGAGGATGCCGATGGAATCAATGTACCTCCTTGGACTCCATATTGAGTGAGGGAGTGGATTGTATTGGTTTGAGTATTTCATTTATGCATATGTGACATATGATAGAGAATATTATGATGTTGTTTATGGATCAATGAAAGTGTTTCGTTGATGGATGCAAGTTGATGATTGTTTGCTAATATGAATCACATAAGGAGTAAAGCGGCCATGCACAACAACCCTATATTGATGGAGAGGTGTGGAAGCATCCCTCGCACAACCTACTAGCATTCCCACCATGGCTAGAATTGTAGGTTAACGATTACCTAGTTTGAGATATCCACGATGTTGTAAGGGAAGACTGAGACAATCACTTAGAAAGATTCTAAGGGGCACACAATAAGACAATTTCCTTATTCCTTAGAATCCCTTAGTCTCTCACAAGGTCGTCTGAATGGAGTGTTGGCCCCATGAGTTGGAAAACTACCAAAATCAGTCAAAGGCGAGTGACACCCTTGGAGCACAGAGTGTGTATTGAAGGGCCCATCACATAATTAAAATTTGAATCAAAGGAAAGTGGCACCCTTGGAGCACGGATTGCATCTTGAAGGGCACGTCGCAGTATTTAAAAATGTGAGTCAATGAATCTAGGTGGCCTAGAAAACTTTGAGCGAATGTTAAACCTTGTAAAATATTGAGCATTATTGAATTAATTAATTAAAGACTGAATTTATTAATCATAATCCCTAATGGTGTAATCTTTTGCAAATAAAAATTTAACTAAGACTAAGTCTAAGTTAATGAGAGGAAAAAAACTAATTTTATAAATTAAGTAATGAGTGGATGAAATAAATCAATTTAATAAATCAATGAAAATAAAATAAATCTAAAGAGTGATTTAAAACACATTGTGCAAGTAATTACCAAATTGTAATTTAAGGTAAAATTGGAATAAAGCTAAAGGAAAGGGTACACATAGAAAGGAATCTGGAGTCTAGTTAACAATATTCTAACCAGGAGATGTTTCCTATTTAACTCAGCTCCGTTTTAGAAAAGCGTCAGTTATTAATTGGAAATAAAGGGAATAAAGGGACAACTAGGAGTGATTTTAGGAGCACTTTTAGGATGGTTGAGGGAAATTGACTTTTAAGTAAATTAAATAATGAATTTACTTGTGCAACTAAGGGAATAGGTGAAAAGTGTATGGATCAAATAATTCCTAATTAAATTAAAAAAAATTAATTAAATTTGCAAATGGAATGTTGTCACTAAGGAAATTCTATAAAACAAATGGTTGAGAGGAGGAATGGATCAAACTGGTTATGAGTAAGGTTATGCTGCAAAAATTAAGACTGGTTTTACTTATGAGAGTTGGGATACCTAGTTTGAGAGAGAGAGTGGTGTCTCTACCTTGCGAGGCAAGCTGAGAGATAGAGGATTTTGGTTGTGTGTCTGTGGCCCCTTTGTGGCTCAGGGGGCTCATGGGGAGGAAGAGTACCCCTAGCGTTGGTTGGGAGGTACCTGTGAAGTATCAAAGATTAGCAAGGAGGCAAAGGAGGATTGAATAGGTGTAAGCTTGGAAATGACACACAAAACTCCACTACCACTATTTTCTGGTCAGGGTACTCTATATTTAATTATTTATATGTTAACAAAAATCAATGTACTCTTTTATATTTTAATATTGTGTTAATGGAGTCTATGTCTGAATGTTTATAAAACTCATGTGTTCTTGGTGATATAATGATTGTATATTGTAACCTTAATATCTGCAGTTTCTTCTTGAAGTATAAATTGATGTGTGGATCAGTAGGAGTGATCTCAATTTTTTTATTTTCCTATTATTTGTTGAGGCTTAGTGTTGGAAGATTGGTTGTTGTCATTGATGTCAACCCTAGTCATGGGTTTTGGACCAAAATATTGATGAAGGTATTTGGACATGAAGGAAAATGCAGATGTAGATACAAGACCCATGGATGGATAGTATACATCATGTTGTTTCTGGTGGTATGTGACACGTCACGTGGATCCTCATGGTTGAAGAGAAATGAATTTTTGAAGATGACAAAGTGAATTGAAGAAGGAAGTACATGTAGGCCCTGAAGATAATTAAAGAAAAGAATTACAAAATAAGAAAGTGTCAAGTTGGCCGTAATGTCAAAAGGAAGTGACATAAATGGTATAAATGAATATCATTATACATTCATTTTATACACAAGTTGAATTTGAGAGGAAATTGGAAGTAAAGAAGGCCGGATTTCAAGGGAGGATGAAGTCTTTTGGTGATGTGTTCTAAGGTATGTTATGTCCAGGTCATCTTACAATTTTTTCTATAACTTTTTTTATAGAACGAGTCAGATGGTTAAATTTCTATGGTATTGAGAAGACATATCAAGGTACCTGTGGTAAAAATTTCAACTCTTGATTCACTATAATTATGGAGATACAGTCTGTGGAAGATAGGGTTTGTGACCAGTCCTGAAGCTAGTCAATAAAAAAGTGTTCTGGGTAAAACAGTCATAACTTCTTCATAGAGAATCCAAATGATGTGGGAAAAATTTCATTGGAAAGAGTATAGACTTTAGTTTCTTTTGTGTGATTTTCAGAATCTGAGGTTAAATATTGAGCATGGGGCATTCTGTACAAGACAGGTCTCTTGAATAAACTAGAATTGAACAAGGTCTACCATTCTCTCTATAACTTATTTTTGGGGAGGATTAAAGGAGTGAAACTTAGAGGAGTTTCATAGAATACATTGAGTAATATTATCTATAGGATCAAATTACTCCAAGAATTGAATAATTGTAGAAATTGAAGAAGTCTCAGGAAGCATTATCAGGTTCTATGTGATGATTGGTTGATGGTGATGATTTAATGTAAAGTTTTATTATCTCTCATATATTCTTGGGTGGAAGGAAGGGGCAAGGATGGAGAGTTCAAATCTCTCTTGATATTGGAGGATTGTATATTCCTCTTGGTGGTTTATCCCTCCCTTTACATTTGGAAGTTGTAGTAACCTTTGGAAGTCATTACTTCCCTTGAACAATAACTATTGATTATTTCTCACATATTGTGCATGGTGTATTGTTGTGTATTGGTGTACTTCTTATACTATTGTTCATTGCTCATTATAAATAATTGAATGGTTTAAGCATAAGTTGAAAAAGGTTTTAAATTTTACTTGATACCGATTCACCCTGCTCTTAGTATCAACACTTAGTTCATGTGAGACTCTTGTTATCCTTGGAATTGTTTTTACTATGAAACCTCTTCTTTTTTTGAAAAACACAAGCATGTGACTGGTTCTTCTACCTTGCGTTTCTCTTAGAAAACCCTTTCTTTTTTGATGTTTACATTCCTCGCAGTCTTACGAGCCCCCTGACATTTATTTACCCTTGATTTTATCTGTGTTTTTACCATAGTAGAACCTCAAGGCCTTTTCAAGATGAGCCTCTCCATTCTCTTACTTGCGTTTTGTTTCCCTTGGGATAATTTCTTAGCACCTTCATTTTCTCACATGCATTGTATTTATTTGGGGAGAATTGTTGAGCATCGCATGGAGTTTTTGTACTTGATTCATCTCTATAATATGCATTTTAAGGTCGCCCAACAATAGTTTTCTCTCAAGGTGTTTTTTCCATTGATTCAACTCAACATGTTGCCAAGAATTTTCTCCCAACAACATTGTTCTCTCAAGGTGTTTTTCCCCTTAGTTCAACTCAACATGTTGCCAAAAATTTTCTCCGAGCAAAATTTTTCTCTCAAGGCATTTTTTCCCTTGATTCAACTTAGCGTGTTGCTAAGAATTTTCTCCTAGCATGGTGAGAAATTCTCTCTGGAAATTTCTCTTAATTCTGTTGAGAAATACTGAGGGGAGGGGGTGAATCAGTATTTTGAGCAATCAATTAATTTTCTCTTTTCTTTCACTGAAAACCTGTTAGGCTACTTTGTAGAGACCACCTATTGTATAGTCTTAAGAAAACAAGAGTGCATCCATATATCTTATTATGAATTTCTTTCTTCATCAGATGTCTATTAAGTAATGTCTCAGTGCAGTAATCAACAAAATAAACCAACACACATGAGTAAACCACATGAACACCAGGATTTAAGGTGGAAACCCAAATCGGGAAAAACCACCACTGTCGTTATCTCTGTCTTCAATTATTATTATTATTAAGAAAACATTCTACAACAGTGTACTAGTGTAGACTCATACTAGTATGCAGGCTTCTACCTGCAAAAGGATACAACCTTCTCTCGTTTACCAGCCTTTCCTGGAAGGGAGCTTCAACCCCCTGAAGATAGCACCAGTTTCTACTGGTAGATTGCTACTATTGAAGGGTTTAACCCTCATAATCACTGCTGACCATACACTAGATCAGGCAGTTTCAGCTAGTCGTTATGATAGCAATTGAAATTATCTCAAGAGTAAACACAGATCTACAGACTACCAGGCAGTTACAAAAGACACACATTAAGTCAATAAACCTGGAGATTATGCCTCTGCTCTTGTGGTTGCTGAACCCACAGCCTAGAACTCTCTGTCAATGTAGATTTGTTGCCCGACTGCCACAAGGAGATTCCTCATTCCTCAAATCTTCCATGACCTCACCCACCAGTAGATATATCTACTGTCAGAAAATGGTCTCCACGTCCTCCAAAAGAACCTATGCAACCTATCACAGTCCTCTTTTGCCTCTGTCGCCTCGCCTGTAGGAAGAGCATCGACCCCTTCTTAAGCCCATTGGTCCAGGACCCGTTCAACGCTCATCGAGTCCCAAATTTATTGCCCGGAGGAAATCAGGCCCCCCCCTTTTTTTTGAAATTTGAATTAAACCTATGCGCGCCTTTTTTTGAATCGAGTTTCTTCATTCCATACGCTAGACCCTTCCGGCTCCACAATGATCCATGTGACCTGCCTCCGTGTGACCTTGGTCTTATCACTCCATCGGAGTTTCGGCACTAACGATGACAAAATGTTTATGTCCACGGGATTTGCGATTTCCCGATTTGCGATGCGCTTCATCCCTCCTGGATGAGCCCTAGTCCATGTGACCATTACCTGTGACCACAACCTTACCCCATCGGGGCTACGGGGTTTGTGATGCATCAATGCATACACCCATGTGATTCCCGATCGTCCAAATCTCGACGCTCCTTTCATACGCTAACAACTGGCCTCCACTATGCCTCTGTCCTCCTTCGCTTCTGTACTGACAGTTGTACCCCACTCATTAGGATTTCATGGATCGCGATTTCAAAATGCACAAAACCTTTGTGCCCGAGATCTCCGATATCCCGATTTCCGATTAGCCGATGAACGACCTCCTGTCAAGCCTTTCACCGATGGCACCAATCTCCTGCCACACATCCTTTCAGATGGACGATCCCGATTGTGTCAGGATTTCGAGACTTTCGATGTCTCGTTTCCTTCGACCTCAGGAACTCCGATTTCTCGATGGCCAATATGTCAAAGGCGCCTTGATCTTCGACACCTGTCCCTCAGATGGACGGTCCTGATCATCGATGCCTCTGCTGATGTCACACGTGGTTTGACACGTGTTAAATACTGCCACGTGTCACCTTGATTCGTTACCCATATGTTCCTGAAATGTTGAATCATTCTGACACTTGTCACTACCTGGTTGTGCCACGTGTCGCTTAGCTGACGTGGTCTGCTGTCGTGAGTTGGATCGATGGTCTAGATCATATCTTGATCTGACGGTTCAGGTTCAGTCGAAATTTCACTCATCGCGATTTCGGGGTTTCTGTTGCAGTGTGTTCGTGACATATCAAAGTCCCGATCCCCGATTCTCTGATGAAGGAAATCAATGGTCCAGATATCATGCTTGCTTTAACGGCTGTGATCAAATCGTGAAATTGCATATCGCGATTTCGGGGTTTTTGATGTCAATTGAACTGGACATTTCAAAGTCCCGATCCCCGATTCTCCGATGGATTATCCCCCTCGTAGCTTCTGCAGATCTAATGGCTGTCGGGTATCCGCTTCCAATATGACGGCTCAGATCACTTATTTTGCACGCCAACTCCTGCGCTTAACATCTGCATAGCTTCTCCCGAGCCAACAGCTGTTGGGATTTCCGAGTGAGATCCGACGGCTCTCAGTCTCTTTCCTATGCTTCTTGCGCGTATAAGAACGCTATTCCTCCTGAGCTTATTCTCCTTGAAACCTTAAAGGATTCCGACGTCTTCATTGTTGTACTTTCCATCAATGACAAGCATGTGCTACCTGTTAAACATTTCCAACAACTTCTCTCTGTGTTTTCTTGTGATTAATCTCTGTGTTGCCCCAAAAAAATTTCCTAGTACAGTGAGAATTTCACCCGGGTGATTTCTCTTAATTATCTCTGTGTTTTTCTTGTGAATTAATCTCCGGTTTCCCCCAAAAATTTCTCCCATCAATGATAAATTTTCCATGGCGACTTCTCTTAATTTTCTCTGCGCATTTTTTGTGATTTAATGTCTTTTTTTTTGCATCAATTTTGCCTCTGCGTTTTTCCTAATGCTGGGATCTGTCTTGGTGCTTTTTTCATTGTAATACCTTACCAAACAATGGATAATTTCATCACTACAATTATTCCATGCATCCATCTTAAGACTAGATATTATTATTGTTGTTTTTGTACTTACCTATATCATTCCCAATAGTTTTCTTTGCACCCACCTAAACGACTATAAATATGATCCAATGTATGCTCTCTTAATGTGTTTTTGAGGAAATGCAACAGGTACAATTCCCTTGTTCTCCTATGCTTATGTGTATGATTTCATACAAGAATTATATAAGATCTGTCATTTTGCAAATTGGAAAAGGCCATTAGGGGAAGTGTGTCTTTAATGTAACTATGTCATATAAGAAAATTTTGATAATAGAGTGATAGGAAATAGATTTAACGATGTGTGATTAATGAAATTCATAAATATCATTGTAGAAAAAACTATAATTGTGATGTTGTTTAACATACATATTAAAATATATTGACAATACTTAATCTTATTCACTTCTCTAGTTTTCTATGGAGTTTCAAGGAAATAAGTGGACTTCATTTTTATGGTTAAAATTGTATTGTTAAAAGGTTGTTTTTATAGTAGATTTGATGTATTGTATTGCATTGTTAAAAACAAATTGAAGGTCATAAGGTGCTCATAGATCCTAGTACTATGATGGAAGGTCGAACTAGATAAGAAAAAATATTAAATGACATTAAATTAGCATTTTATTTTTAATTTAGAAACTTATGTTTAATACACTCACACTATGATAAAGGTACATAAGAGATAATCATGATTATGTATTTATTTTATTTTGAGCCCCTTTAAAGCAATTGGATTACTCTTGCGCCTTGAAATAATGGTGATGGATGATTAGTTTAGTAAATAAATTTACTTGTACACCTTAATTAAAGTTGACTCGTGATTGCTTCATAATTATTCTCTTTCGCCTTGAATTTAATGTGATTATATTACTTTGCAGGTGGAAATAAATGGATGAGTAACTAGATTCTTGCGCTCTGAAATTAATCGATTAGATTTCTTTTGCACCTTAAATTAAATTGATAATTTCTCCTGCACCATTGAATGATGTGATTTACATTTGTAATAGAATTTGTTGCACCTTGAAAATAATATTGATTTATTGTTGAATTCAGTTACAGATTAATTAAGTGCCTTGAAATAAAGTAGATGTTTGCTTCTATGCCATAAAAATAATTTTGATTACACTTGCACCTTAACTTGTGTCGTTGTGTGATTGATTTAGTAATTAAGTTGTCTTGAGCCTTGGAATTTATGTTATGTGTGATTGGTTATTAGAACATTATTGCACCATTGATTAATCGTTGATGTTATTGATTTAGGTAGTTGGTTTTGGACTTTATTGTGTTAGTGGGATGTAGACATCTCCTTGTTTCTCAGAACAGTCACTAGTCCTGAGACCTTAAATGGTCAAAATCAATCAGATGAATCTTGGGATTGAGTGTTGCTTATGTGTCTTGGAGGTCCTAACCTTGCAACATAGGATTGGGCGGGTATTTTCTCTCTGTTATCTTTATGTGATGGTTTATCTTGCATTGCCATTTATGATACTTGTTGATTTTTTTTCGCTATCTAAAGCGATGATGTGTTAATTATGTGCCATTACTAGTTATGATTGATGTGTTGGTTACATCATTATGGATTAGGACGATGAGTTACTTGTAATGCTTTTAATTATGATGTCATTTCTCAGGCACTACTATGAATTACGTGTTGACGTTAATTTCCTAATGCTTTAAAAAAAATTACCTTTTGTTCTTTGCTTTCCTAGTCATAATGGAGGGGCCATTACGTATGGTATCTGTTAAGAACCAAATATCAATATAGCATAGAAAATCCTTAGAAAAAGTACTCAACGCCTTGAAAAAGAGAGAATTTCAGATAATAAGCCTCTTCGAGGGGGCAACCTCCTTTTACCCCACTTAAATGTTCAAGTACAAGATG